>JAYJMF010000028.1:858814-885312 GCA_036873715.1 Salvia sclarea
GTTTTCATGCCAATGAACCTACAAAACACCACAAACTACCCAAAGCGTAGTAAAGCTCGACAAATCATGAAATCAATGTAGAAACGAGCTAAAACTAACAACAACGAGGCCAACAACTCTATAAAACACCATGCAAAAACGCTATAAAATGGGATTTATCAACTCCCCCAAACTTAGACCAAGCTCGTCCCGAGCGACAAAACCAAAGCAAAAGCAAAGCAAACACGAAACGAAACAAGCAACAAGAAACAAGCACACATGACGAAAGGCCTCAAAGCTATCTAAATTGGATGAATTCAATTATAACCAAAACCTCAAAGCTATGCTAACAATATACAATCAATCATCAAATTGGTGCCCCTTCGTCTAGAATTCTCACAAGACATGTGGAATACTCACCAGTTCGACAATTTCTAGTTTCTTGTAAAAAGGAGACTGTCGACTGAAAGAGTAGAGTGTCCGGTAAATTTTGTTGGGTATTGAAGTTCAGTATTGTTCCTTTGTTCGAATAAGGGGTCAACCTGATTAGAGTGTGATTAATTATAAATCCTACTGATTGCCTGAAGGCTGATTAGTTGGACCGATAACATGCGAAATGTAGTGGTTACTGAATTGCTTTACCGAAAACCTATTGTACTTAGTCAAATTTTCCTTAGTCAGTATTTAGGACATGTGTTGAGATGTGTGCTAATAATATCAGTTCATTAACATGCAAACTGAAATAGCATGTATCAAAACACTGAAAGTAAAGTTCACATAATTTTAACGTGGTTCGAAGAGATCAGCTTCTATATCCACGAACTAAAAAACTATCAATCAATACACTAACATGGCGTGCTTACAGGTGTACAAAAAAACTAGACACTAAAATTCACCTTATCAACGTTCCGACTCATTTGTCGTTCCTTCTCAACTTTCCGGTGCTAGGAAATCTTAATATCAAGGTCACCTTATAATATCCTCACTACCTTGTCGTAATAGCTTGCGTGTACTGCTAAATTTACTTTTTTCAACAACTTACTTGACTTGTTCCTTATTTCTTGCTAAATCTAGCACTCCTCTTCACTTTTACATGTGTTAGAAGGGATGAGTTTTTATCCAACTGAGACTACTGAAACATGATTCAAACAATCTTGAATATGCTTAAGATAACAAGATGAACGCCTAGACTAAAGTGTTCATAAACTGATATCCTCTGAGAGATAATAGAGATTAAGCTTAGAGCATATGTTGATAGGTTGAGTGAATTCTTTTTCGACCTTTCGCTAAAGTGGTGATAGATTTTAAAGAGCTTTGAATGCTTGAGATTTGATTTTGGGAATTATTTGGCTTATGGTTGGATGCCTACAAAGGCGAGCGACATCAAGTATTTATAGAAGGAGAGTTGAATAGAGCCATTGTAGGAGAACTCTAATTCAAGCCCTTCCCATTGGCATTCTGAAATGCTCGTTTGAATCCTCGAACGTTGTAATGGGCCATCTGCAACATCATACACATCTGACCAAATTTGTCGGTCTGCAGTTTGTCACAATAGATTTTATGCAGATCTTATGTCCTTCTCTTTTGTCTTACTTCGGGTGCTAACGTGGAGCTTTCAATACCATGTTTTGCGTAGCTTCAATATGGGCATGCGCATGCTTCAGTGGGGTTGTTCCTTCAGCATACTCGAGACTTTAGTTTTCAGCACAACTTCAACAAGATTCTGCATTACTCTTTTGGGTCAGTCTGACTTCAGACTCTAGGCTTCAGCTTCTTCATACTATATACCTTCAGTCTTCAATACAGATTTTGAGATCAAGAATAATTTTACTCCCTAACACTTTAGCGAATTCTAAACTATTTAGTATAACAATCATCAACGATTTTGAGATCAATAAAAACTCATCGGTATTATAATTTTCCCAACAAAGACGTTCCAATATCACATGCTTCTATCTGTGCCAAGGCGTGGTGCTTGATATTTATGATAGTTCTTTTATTGGAACAAAACTCTTGCATGAGACAACTTGTTGTGAATGTTAGTTGACCTAACGATAGATTAGTTAATGCCCAATGCAAAAGGTCTTAGGTTCGAGCCCACTATGGTACGACCTTATTTCCTTGTTAATTGATAAAAATAAACACTATCTTGTGCGACCCACAAGTTAAGAAATGCTCCCTCCATCCAATTACAAATGTCTATGTAATTAAGGTGCATTTACCAAGTATATATATTTAGTCAAGACCATTTACCAAGTTTATGTGGGATAAAAATGGGTAGCTCTAGCCCCCGCACGTGTGGGCTAAAATGAATATCGGACTTCCACACGTGCATAAAGATATCCCCATCGAAACTTGGACCCACTCTGATACCATATTAGAAATGGCCATCACTTTTAATTGAGTAAGAACCCATTTTTAATATGGTACCAGAGAATGTTCAAATTTGGTTCAAATTCAACGGAAGTATCTTTATTCACGTGAGTGTCCATTTTGTAATAGTTTCACCAATTTTGCTAACAATTTATGATGTTTATTGTTACACCATTTTTCTACTTACTCATGCCATGTAGCCTCGTAATCGGTCTGCTACCGATTAACTGATATCGAAAAACCGGTTAACTAGTGCCGAAAATTTCGGTTTTAGGCTTACCAGTATTGTACTGTATAGCTTTACAAGTACTATCGGTACCGGTTAATTGGTAGAACCCTGTTAAGCTACTAGTTTTTTTGTTATTTTTTTATTTTATTTTTTTCACATATTTTTTAAACACAAATTTATCATATATTTATTTTCATATTGTTTCACAGTCTAGATCAAATCTAACAAACAAACAAATTATATATTTCAAACACTAATTAGCACATATTCTTTTTCCTATTTTTCCAACTGTAAGAGTATACGACCGTGGGTAGGACTTGGGAGGCTGTGGAGAGGCCGTGCCGAGCCACCGAGGAGGGCAGGGTGTTTAGCCTTGTTTTGTGCTTGATTTTGATGATCATTAATGCATCATGCACTCTTGTTCATCATCATTTTGTCATATCTTAGTGTTGATTTTATTGTTTCGTGTTAATCTCTTTTGCATTTTGGTTTTGTAGGGATTGCACGAGAAGAGACGAGAGATGCACGAAAATGAGAAATAATAAAACTAATATTTTAGGAGAGTGAACTTGATAGGATTGAAGTACGTCGCGATACGAGTTCGTAGGCGAAAACCGTGCCCAAAACGGAGTTCAAACGAGGGAGATATGATCGAAACAAGAAAGACGCGTGCAAGGGACAACAGCTAGGGCCAGCGACCGCTACCCCGGAGATGCTAAAATCGTCCGAACGCAGGGCTCGGAGATGCTAAAATCGTCTGAACGCGGGGCTAGCGGTCGCTGGACCCCCGTGGTCGCTACCCACGTGGTTTAGACGCGATTTTGACCTTTTTAAACCCTATTTTTACATCTTTTGGTGGCCGCTTCCATTCCTCTCAATTCCATACATTAGAATTAGACTTTTTCCATACTTTTTCTCTTGAGATTAGTTTAGATTGATAGATTAAATATTATTCTTTACTCGGATTACGAATTCTACGGATTAATTGTAAGGATTAACCTTCTCTTTTGTTCTAGTTTCCAATTGCTTTGAAATTTCATATTGATTTCAGTTTATAGATGAATTTATGATTTCTTGTCTACATAATTTTATTATCTGCTTCTGATTCTTGCCTAGATAATTAGATTAATTTCATGCTTGTCAGAACCCTTGATTTTTACGCTTTCATTAGAACCCTAGATTATATTTTCTTTTATCGCCTAGTTAATTTATTTGCTTTCGTTGGATTAATGATTCAATTATTTGCCTAGGTAATTTATATGCTTTCTTTCATTTTCGCCTAGATTAATTAGTAGATAAAGGAGTAACGATGTTTAGCCTTCCTTGAAAATACGACTTGGGTTAACTTATCACACTAGGATGGCCTCGTTCTATTGCGAGCAACTCTAGGTGTAGTTAAGTTGGAACACAAGGCGGCATAGGGCTGCCGGGCTGGGCAATGCTGAGTGGTGTTGGGCGGGGGCGCGAGCAGCAGGGAGCGTGGGCTGGCGCAATGTGGACAAGGGGCGTGGCTGAGTGGCGACGGGCGACGGCAACGTCGACGGCGGGTGGCGGTGGAGAATTGAAGAAGAAGAAGAAGAGAGAGGAGGCTCAAGAGTCAGGAGGGTTTATATTTTGAGTGTTCTGACTTTTGTTTTGAAAAATGAAAATAGAAAAGAAATTAAACTAAATATATTAAAAATAAATATTTGAATTATTAAACGGTACCCGATCGGCCGGTACGGTACCCGATTCGGTACCGGTTAACCGGGTACTGAAATTTCGCCTAATTAATAATACCGGGACCAACTATGGTACCAGCAAAACCGGTACTCGGGAACCGGATCCGGAGACGGCACCGGATTTCCCGAAATAATGGTTCCCAGCATTTACCACCCCTTATTGCTATGGACTAGCTAAGGTCATTGAGAAATTAAATTGAACTACGAACAACAAAGACCTTCGCGAAGACAACCAAAAACCATTTGGGGCTACTATGTGCATCCTTGTTTATATTCGCAACTTCCATTTCATCCCATATTAATTATGAATATCCTAAATCGAGCGAAGATGTGGAGGACTTGCGATCGTCATCAAAACCAAAGAGATGCATCTTCTTAGCAACCACAATTGATGTGAAAATGAACAAATAACATAAATAGCAAGTTACTAAGCTTTCCCAACGGAACCAAATAGATGCATCTTCTCAGCAACCACAATTTTCATGGCTTCCTTTGCAGATGTCATTACGTGGACAACATCTTTCTCAATCTTGTTCAATGAATGCATGTATGCCTTCCTAACCTCAGTATTGACGTTGAATTTCCTCACTCCCCTCTTCACACATTCCTGCGTGTTAATTTAATAAACTTGGGAAAAACACTAAAGCAGCTAAATCTTCCATAACTCAAACTTCTCTCAACATTATGTTCTCACCTCAATTATATCCTTGTGCAAGCCAGAAGCGCCATGAAGAACAAGGTGAACTCCTCTTTTTGAAGTTAAATCATATATATCCTGTTGTTCAGAAAGAGAAAACTTTATCTGACAACTGCTTGATTGTGCTCATACTTTTTCTCATCTCATGCATTATTAGTAATTGCTTCCCAACAATGTTTCCTAATCAATATGATGAGCAAAACCGTATTCTTTTCCATTACATGCCGAAGTTATTAGTGTATTCATGAAGGAGCAATTAAAGAACTTTAATATTCGAAAAGACTAATTAAATTAGTGTTTTTTCACTAGTTAATAAATCTTAAATCGTTTGCAAATACAAATTCACTGGTTAGGTTGTCCGATATCATTTTTTTGTCACATTCGCAACTAATAGAGATGTAAATTAATCATGTTTTATGTCCCCAACTATTAATATTAATTTTCTGAAAAATGTCTCAATCCCTATAACATAGAGAAGAAAACTTGAATTTAAGTACTTTACCTTGAGCAAATCAAGTCTTAGATTTGGGCCGCTAGCATGGTAAGTTCCATGTACATTTCCAATGCACACAGCCAATGCATCTATGCCAGTTGCATCAATGAACTCGTTTGCCTGAAATTCGCAACATGCAATGATTTTTACAACACAATACCTTTGAAACTCATCTAATGAAAAAAAAAAAAAAAAACTTCATTTTCTTTAATTCATTTCCTTTAATGATTGATTCAGGCAGGGGGTAAGGGGTCCCTACCTGGTTGACATCAGTTAGTCTCGCTAGATAATCTTCTACAGTGAGGTCGTCTTCTGTTCCAGACAATCTTCCCAACTCAGCTTCTATTGTTAAATTTTTAGAATGTGCCAAGACAGCAAGATACTTGGTGTATGCAATATTTTCCTTGAAGGATAGATGGGAGCCATCAGCCATGATCGAGTCAACTCCCTGTCAGTTTGCCACGTATACATAACAGGGTTACTAAGAGTAACATAAATTCGACAAGTCTATATCAACTATAGAAGAATTTGGGGAATCAAAAGGAAGAACCAGAAATCTGCATTTTCAAAATTGAGGAAATCAAGAAGCTTACCAATTCTAGAATCTCCAATAGTTCTTGCTTTGAATTTCCGTGGTCAAAGTGAACTGTAATAGGAACCTGTATAAAAAATTACGAATGTAACTTGTTGATGAACTGGGATGATTCAATAATGCAATCTAAAAAGACAATTATTCAAGACGAAGTGGATATAAGCAAGTCGGTTTGACTAATAATTGAAGAAACTAAGAATTACTGTGCTACGGCCAACATGTTAGCAATTACGGTGTAACATAACATATAAAGACAATTATCCACTTGATACAATGCGAACTGGATTGATATGCTAGAACAAGATAATTCTGCACGAGTTTTCTTTATGGTAATTTGATCTAAAATCCCACAATAAACGTTTCCGAGAAGGTATCTTCCTTTCTAAGACTAATGTCCAGTGAAGCTCCTCTCGATAACTATGTGCCCCAGTTGGCTTTAATTGTTAGAGATCATTTTTAAGGCAGAATTTATAATAAATCATAATTCACTAGTCTGATACTTAGGCTAGATTTTGGACATGAAAAATCTACCCATGCAAAGCTTTGATATTAAAGTAACTGACCTGGAAACGAGGGGGCACGTTGAAGACATTAGATTAAATTTTAAACTGATACTCCTCTCTAATAGTTTAGATTTCAGATGGGATGGTCATGCAGCAGAGCATTTTGCACCATGAGAGACACCACTTTACAACTATTTTACAGTTTACAACATATGCACTCATTAGTGTAGTAACTTCTTAGAATTTTCTTCTCAAATTTTTAGTGCTACTTACACTAGCATGTTCAGCAGCAGAGATACAACTGGCTACCAATGAAACTCCTCCTTGTTTGAAGGCACCGGGATGAATCTGCAAACATAAGAAGAAACAATTGGAAATATAATTTAGTGTTATGTAATATATGTATGGACTATAGCTACCGCAAACCAATGGTTGGTCAATTTTTAATGCACTACTTATAGAAGAACAACTATAACCTTAGGTGGAGAATATCAAATTCATTCTACTGGAATTGATGAACTTTTTGGGAAAACATAGGTGAGTGCATCTACAATCACTAAAGGATAGCTGTTGAATATCATAGGATTCATAGCAGGTAAGGGTATCATTTAAAAACCAAGACAAACATGATTCCTACTCCGAAAATCACAAGAGGAGAAGTCTTTGTTACTGCTGACATTGTAAATGCAGTTCACATAAATGAATCTGGCGAGTGACTATTCTAATTCTCATGGACTCGTGAGATACTGGACAAGATTATGAAGAACCAACATCTAGCTTAAACGTTTTCTAGAACTATATTAAGGGGATTAAAACATGATAGCAGTAGAATTGAATCTAATTTACAACACAAAGGCAACGGCTAGTTACAAGAGCAATAGGAAAATTAAAACCTGCAAAATAGCTGGACTCCGTTGCTCCTCCGCAGCAGCAACAACAGCCTGAACTCCTTCCAGATTATAAACATTAAAGGCCCCAACAGCATATCCGCCTTTTTCTGCATTCTTTTATATGTAAAAGAATGTCAGAGACAGAGAAGTAAAAGAGTAATTACAAATTACAATAAATGAAGAGATCTTACAAGAAGAAGTTCCTTTGTTGAAGGCCTGCCTGGATGTGTCCAGTTTCTTACAACTTCTGCCATAGCTTTATTATCACCCACATTTCCTGAGAGTTGATATTATTTTAGAAAATGTGAATAATTAACATACAACAAGAACTGATATTGCAATCTCTAACTACTCATATTACCAGGAAAAACAATATAAGGGGTGTCTGGATGCCTGCTTTCAGCTCCTAGTTGCCATAAGGGTATTCCAGCCAGAGCTTGGCCCACAACTTTAGCTCGTTTAACTTCTAGAGCTTTTGTTGCAAGGTCCGAAGAAGTAATTCCACCCTATTATTGATTCATTGTTGTTATTGATCTGAATTAATACAATCTCTCTCTCTCTCTCTTTGTGACTTCACCATACAGGCAATCAATTAATTTCAATGCAATGAACATAATCAGGTGTCATGAGAAACTCTATCACTCAGGAACAAGGACATTCTAACGTCAAAGTTTTCAAGGCAAAGCATAAGTACAAATATCTACCTGTTTTAATGGACTTGATAATTGTTCCATTTTTCAACCTAAAGGGCAGGATTCCTATTGGTTATATTACTATATCTTCTAATATATGTGTACTGTTGAATTTCCATTTACCTCAATGCTTAGAAACAACTAAGATTCTCCAGCACTGTTACTGAATTTAGTTTGCTACATCAGCAATTTTGAACTTGAACACAAGAATAAAGAAAGAATCACTAGCCAACTTAAAACAGTTCAACCTTAGCACTGATTTCAAAGTCAACTGAGTGTTTGTTCCTCAAATAGAAAGTATTCTCGTATGTCTGCTCGAATCCAAAATGGATTGCACATAGTATTCAACACTCAATGGGTGGGGTAATTGAGTGCGGGCTTGTTTATTTGAAAATTTGGAAACAGTCAAGGGCCTAGGCTTATCCACCCATTCAAAATCAAGAACGTTTGATAGTAGGATAATTTCTAGTAATACAACCTTATCCACCCAAGCAAACAAGATCTAAGTGGATTCTCATGATCACCAAAAAGTTACTCTCAGTAAACAGTGATAGAAGGGAGAAAATCAAGAATAGTCGATAAATGCAGGAACAAACTGGAAAATTACTAGAACTCCCATGTTTTGAATAGTAGTCTTGTTGACCTTATCTTGCTCTTGCCCTTTAGATCATGAGGTACGTTTGTATTAATTTTTTTATTTCAGGCAATTTGTACGTTTCAGATACAATTAGGTCAATTTTCAAGTGAGTGTTAGTTGTTATCCCTAACACATTGTACTACTTGATCCTGTATCACAGCAGAGTAAAAGCTAGAGAAAGGAGAAACAGTTCTGCGTAGGGTTAAGTGAAACTTTAGCATCAGGAACATTTTTATAGAGTCTACCTTCAACGAATGTGGAAGAGTAAACCGTATAAGACACCCAATTACATCATACCTTTGCAAGAATATAACGTGGTCTTGTGGTTATCCTGCGTACTATCTCCACTAGTGCAGAGCTTACTTTGCAATTGATCTCTAGACTTTCAGAAGCAGCTGTTTCACAGACGTAAAGATTAATAACAGCATCTAAGAATAATTGTAATTAATTCGCAGTAATATTTCAGAACTGCCTAAAAATCGAATACAATAGAAGTCATAAAACACTGAGATTGATATCCAATGTTTGGTGGAATGGAATAAACAATGACTAGTGATGAGGACTCACTTTTCCCCACAACAAGTTTCCTGCTAGTCAATATAAGAGTGTCTTTTCCACTTTTTAGGTAAACCTCGGCCATATCAGCTGCTTGATTTATCTCTTGTTCTCTTTCTTCTAATGAGTTCTCAGAAATTTTATTAACTGAAACCTGTTATGATAAGAAGATTGTAAGGAACTATATTTCATAATCTTCACAAGCACTCCTTTTATTCCCCTTTTTCACATAGTTTATTGATATAAAAAGAAAACAAGAGGGGTGAAAAGAGAGCTGAATAAACCTCAATCTTTTTTAATGCATGACCTCTTTGAACCAACAGTTCTTCAACCTGCATGTTTAGGAGAAACTTAGCTCATACTGAAAGCTCAAGGGCTGAAATTACTAGAGTATTCTTTTGGTAGCAACTTGAACCTGTCTTGTTGATTTAGGAACATATGACCCTACAACTATGAGTCCACCAATCCTCTTCCTGGATAACATCAGATCATGTGGCAACACGGGAGCTTTTGGTTTTATTCCAACCCGAGTAGAAACAAAGCTAGCTGCAGTGCGGCATAAGAAACTCTTGCCCTTTATTTCCGCCTGCACGAGAGATGTGGATAGTTATGAAGAGGCTTTCTGTATTTATATATCAGCAAGAAAGTAGTACGCAAATTATCAACCTCAATCAATCCTGCAGCAAATACAGCCATGTCTCTTTCACTAGCAGCATTAACTATGCATGTAGATCCCTGTTTCAATCAATAAAACATAGAATTAGAAAGCCTGTAAAAATTTCAAGGGACCTCGAAGAGAACCTTTCTGTTGGTTGAGTAAGATCCCTGGGACCAGATCCTTCTCTGTTTCGTGAAAAATGAAGTACTAACCATATGTTGTATCTGTTGTTGTTAAACTTTATGTTGACCATAAAAATGGTATAAGAACAGTCACCCTTTAGAGACTTACAAGGCAAGATTTACATGTAGATGACATTGATCTAAGCATGCAGCCAGATGAATTCTAGTTTTGGTATCTCCTTCCGTGGAACTTTTTAGGATATCATATTTCTCTTGTATCCGTGTTGGTTTTATTCCAGTAAACCAATCTTCCAAGGGATTTATTCAAATGCATTCATTCATTTATTTGTTGACTCGTTGTATAATGTAAACTTTGGCAAGGATAAGTTTGTGCTATCAGTATCCAATTATTTAACCTAATCAATAATCACCAATCTCTTAAGCATAATATCTAGAACAATCTGTAAAAGAAAAAACTAGAGAAACATCTCTTTTACCCCTTCAAAAGCAATAAATGTCATTGATTCCCAATTCGGCTAATATCTACTGATTAAGAAATAATGTTATATCAGTAAACTGACGGTGTTACTTTAGAGTCCAATTCTAATCTTAATTTTATATTCACAGTTTGGTCTGTACGTTTTAACCAAAGCTCATCGAGAAGCACCTTTACCTTTTTCCTAGGCCAGGTTGCTTAAGGAAGATCTATTTATGATTTAGCTCAACACTGTCCTGTGGCTAATTGAGCTCTTTCTTGTTAAATCAAATGACTGTTGCTCCTTGGTGCAGTGGATGATATATATTTTAATAGATAATTTATCAAATCAGTGTATATCGTCCCCCCCTCTCCACTCCATCAACCACCGCACACAAATTTGTACTAAATGAGTGATGACTCTTTATCTTTACACAAACCAGTATTTCCACACTCATGAGATTGTTCATGAGGCTTTCAGAAATGAGATGATACAACATTTTACAAGTTGGGCATTATAGCTTTTGTATCACAGGCTCACAGCGTTAAAAGTTGTGCATTAATTTTATTGTCCCTCCAGATGCTAATTTGTGATGACACAATGATTAGAATTATACGAAAACTGAATTAAACAGAAAGAAGACAAAACTGATAATATGCAATATGCACATTAGCCTTGCTGGTTGTACTGTGAAACTGTACCTTATTTAAACTGCACAGATGTTCACATACAGCTCGAGGCCCACCCTCCCTTAGCAGTTGAATAGAAATAGAGGCCACACTGTTTGCAGTTATACGACCTCCAGTTTTCTCCTCCACCCACTGGAATCCAAAGAAATAGCACACTGAATTCTTGTCTCATAGTAACTATGTTATTTGTCTCATAAATACTACAGAAATGAATTTTTCACCTCCCGCAGATTAGAAGATTTATAGCCAAAGGAAGCATCTTTTGCAAACTCCGTTTCACCTGCAGGGATGAGACTAGAGACACAATGCTCCTAGTTACATTAGTTATTCAACAAATAATGTAGCAGAAGTGAAAGAATAATACCTATCAACATCTGCAACATAGTGTATGTCATCAATAGTATAGCGGCCTCCTTGTAGGAAGAAGGGGCAAATTATACATGCATCCACTTCACCAATTACAGATACAGCAGCATCTGCTTCCTACATGTTCAAAACTCAAGGCATAAAACTCTCTGATATATAAAGGTCAGAAAATTATAACTTCTTTACATGTTTAGTGCTCTTGCCTCTGGGAAATGACCTCGTAACGTTGAATCCCCCCTCAGAACCACAGTGTACTCAGAGTTATCCACTGTTCTCGCAGCAGCAGACAAGTTGCTGCATATCTCTTTAATTAGTTCACTGGCCTGTACAAAGAGAGCTCCATTAAATATCACATAATATTGCAAGATAAACAAAATTAAGAGTTAAGCTCACTTATTACCTTTTTGGAATTCATTGACCTTGAATTTGTCAAAATAAAAAAGCATTTTGACCGTTTACCAAATTGTTCAACAAGTGACTCAATGCTCCTGAAATTACAGAAGAATGTCACCGACTGCTTTTCCCAAAGTAATAATTAAAGTTAATCACCTTCTGTTATTTCCATCAAGTCAGTACTTGAAATCAGAGACTTCAAACTAAGATATTCCATGGCCTTATGAATTTTTAAGTGTTAGGATATTAAAAAAAGAAAAGAAAAAACAAGATCCGTATTTCTCTGTGGATACTGAAGTTGGTATATTAACTGGAGAAATCAAACAAATTACACATCGTTTCTGGTCCTTATGTATTTCTCCCGCTATATCTTCTTCCTAGTGACTCTTTATAATCACTATATTAATCATGAGATTGTTACACCACGTTCTTTAAACTTTGAAATGATAAAAAGCATACTACGGTCTCATTGTTACTAAAGAGAACATGGTAATGTATGTGATGTATAAATATATAAACTAAAAGGTAGATTAGATGTCTAAATTAAAGCAACTATAATTGAAGATGATTCTAGGAGGGGAAAAGATTCGTGGCTATCACTCACCCGTCCTCAATCAGTGACAAAATGCGGTAACTGTAATAGCATGATGGCATGATGTTTCATAGTTGTACTAAATCTTGAAAAATAATCCCTTGACCCCAACTTACTTGAGTCATTTTCCATTTTGAGTCACCCCAACTAACTTGAGTCATTTCCTTTTTAAGACAACTTTATTACTCACATAACTTTAAATAATATAGATTCCTATCACCACTTTTCACTACTTTTCAACTCTCCCAAAATCATGTGTCTAAAAGAAGTGCCTCAAGCTAGTTGGGATGGAGGGAGTATAAATTCTATTTACCACCTAAATGAACATTTGAAGTTTATTGTTAAGATGCTCAGGTCCCAACCAACACAAGAACTTAAAAAGATCTTGTTCTTCTAAACCAAACTAGTCTGTTCTTAGTCACCACTATCTGGGTCATGAAATAGTGTTTGTGATATGTGATATGTGAAATGGTGTATGAGATTGGAAAGTGATTTGGGACTCACCATTCTGCCAAGACATCAATGTCATGAACTGTTTGGGTTCCAGTTGGATCATCATCCAAAACAACCAGTGTTTTCAAATTTTTCTGGTTTAGGCTAATTATATCCTCAATAGGATCCGTCGGCCACTCGGGTGGAAGAGAATCAAGGACAAATTTTTTGCTTAAAGCATGGTGCTTTCCTTCAACTTTCACTCCTGTAAGTGTCTCATAAACCTGCAGATTTCTGCAAATTAAGTATGCAACCCATACCCATTATCTGCACTACTCTGACATGGACATAAAATTATCTATTATGTCTAGTTCTACGACACAAAAATTTGGATGCCACAAAAATTTATACATCAAATAAATTCTAAGAGATGTAAAATATCGAGATGATGTTTAAGAAAAAAAATGATGTGACCCCAAAAGAAAGTATGATTAAAAAGGTTACTATAAATCTAAAATTTGATATCAGTACACTATTGGCATGTTGAGTAAGAAGAAGTGTTCCCTTAAGAGCACCAAAGTGATGGATCTCCTCTATGCAAACATTCAAGCCTCACTACTCTCCCTAATCCCCAATTAAAAAGACAGAAGAAAAAAGTAAAAATACTTCATTTGATATTTAACATTTACTTTGCTATGTATATAAACTTTTAGTAAATAATAAATTGGATAAAAATTGACAACACTCATGTCGTGACTTGCGACCCTCTTAGAATTTACTTACTATATACACTGCTAAGCAACATTTTTCTAACTTATTGATACTAAGATAAGTACTTTACCATAAACTCTAAGCATTCTAGAACAATAACTTTAGAATTTAAAGACATCATAAGATTATACCTTTACTACAGAAGAATCGTCTATCCGACCCCATCCAGCAGCTGAACCTATTCTATCAAAAATTCCAACTTTATTATTTTCATAAAGTAAAGATCACAAAGTTCATATATACATTGTACAAGCAATACCAAATCTAATCTAATCTAATATAATCACCAAACGTAAAAAAAGAAGAAGCAAGAACTGAAAAAGAAAACTCTTGTCTAATACCTAGTTCAATATGTTTAAGCTACCATGACAAATGCATTCATGAGAATTATGTAACTTTACTGTAGTAGACTGACTCCACATTGATGGACTCAAAAGGTTCGTGCAAATTGGTCGGAAGAACGTTCCATATTTTCTCAGACTAGTTTTTCTCAAATATATAATATTTGTAAGACAAAGACCTTCGAATACAACCCAACAAATTGTAATCATAAAGCCACATGAAATTTTCATGGATGAACGCATGCTTCCTCTTTTCATGTATACAGAACTTAAATTATAGATATCTTATTTGATGATAGTAATTTTGGGGGGTAAACTTCAAAATAGTACAATATATAGTACAAAGTAGTACTAGTATAATTTAGCACTGTTTTTTGTAAACTAATATTGCAACAGATGCACAGAGATTCTTCATCAAACATATTGATAATTAAAGAGATAAATGCAAATGACCTCCCTCGGCCTACCTGACAAGAACAATTGATGTGCACCATTGGATACATGAAGTGGAACCTTGCGAGAATAGCCTTCACGAGATACTATGCCCTGTACAACATTATGATGATGTAAACTTGTGTGAACTGTAAACAACCCAAAATCAGAAAAGTCAGTCTTACCAAATCCTTCACAAATATATCAAGTGCAGATAATGGTGTATAGTCATTCTCTACCATGTGCGGACCACGATTCTCAAACATCCTGTGGTGGATAAGATATAAAATTTATTAATCTGTTAGAATTATACATATGACAGATCTAATGATATTATCATGAAGATTGTTAGATTATTCATATGGCAGAACCGTATATGATTTAATGGGATATTCTAAGTCTAGATCTTTGTGCATATATGTGTGCATCATTCAACAGATAAAGGTCATCACCAAAAAAGATTTAGGTATAGTACAAGTCTCTAGAAGTTTGAGCATTATTACGAGTAACCGAACTACATTTAGGTAGCGTTTACTTTGCATGATAGGATGGACTGATAAAAATAATCCAAGCTAATCCATTGTTTACTTTGATAGATAAATGATGGATTGCTCAATATTGAACTAGTTTTACAATCCTATCCTTCAAAATACTCAATCCTATGTTTTATCAGTCTAGCTTATCACTCAAAGAAACGCTACATTAAAAAATATAAAAAGATAACAATGCAATGAGAATAGAACTAATAAAGTAGTATAATATGTGCCAGATAATTTTCTATAAATCTAACTCTGGTTTTAAGTATTGCTAGTAGGAATCGAAAAATTATTGAATCTTCAAAAATGTTAAACTCAAAATTATATGTTGAATTAAGAATAATTTTAACATCTTAATTCTATTCACAATTGTTACTTTCTGAAACAGAATTCCCTAAGGTAATGAAACTATTGTAGGGAAAACAAGGTTACTAAATCAAACAAAGAAACAAATAGTCGGATTGACTAAAGTCCTCTTAGCTATCTTGTTGGAAACTAGAATGATGGATTTAATTATGCATAAAACTTACCATGACGTGCCAGTACTCATCATGATGATGTCAAATAACTGACTAGTGTTCAGTCCCAACCGAGCTGCAAATGCCATTGCTTCTGCCGCTGATGCAATATGAACTCCAGCAAGTAGTTGATTGATCATTTTTACACCACTATAAAACTTTCATTAGAAAGGAGTGTATTCGATGATGACATCACCAGATTATCAGGCACAAAGTTGTAAACATATTACATATGTATTCGATATTCAACAAAACCAGAAGAATTAATTAGTGAGATTTTTTATGTGTCAGTTTCCTAAACTATCTCTTTATATTTCTATGTATATATATCTTAAAAACAATTGGAACTTATGTGGAATTATGATTATTTCTTAGATTTTTATCCCACAATTTTTAAACCTGCACCATGTCTCATACTTATTAAGTTTCCTGTTTCGTCTATCTTGAAAGCATCCGAAACATGCAATCTCTGAACTTACATGAGGGCTTCTTGCCAAAACTCTATTTATCTGTTCCAAGAATATCCAAAATGTTTCCTCAAAAACAAATCCAGAGAGTAGTTCATGATCTTGTAGGAAATTAGTTGTGATGGAAGACATTAACTCATGCAAGAAGTGCAACTGGTGGACAAAGGATTATATAGACAGAAATTTTTTGGATTAAAATGGGTATTTATGGTCAAATGCCATATGGAAGTTTAGAGAGATAAAGAAAACACAACTGCAGTAAAAGACAAACACATGGAATTGACTACAAAGGTAACTTATGGTCCAAAAGCCATATGTTTCACACTGCACAACCAAATTCTAGAAGACCCTTGTATCATTTGGAGGTTAAAATTGTTTCAAAACGTGAAGTTCTAATGACTTATACGTCGTAGATTTGGGAACTTTGGCCATGAAAAGTCTTTATGCTGTCATGAAATCACCAAAAGTGTGGTCTGGATGTTCTGGAAGGCTGTAAGCATTTATGCTATCATACATTGTAATATTCAGACATTAAAGGGGAAAGATTAAATTCATTCTTTTTTGAGTTGATGTTAAAGGTTTAGCAAGATGAAAATTTAGATCTTCTCAAAACAAATGAATTTTTTGATAAGCTTTTCAGTATTGAGATCTGAGATTGCTAACTTTGTTCAGGTTGAAGTTTGAAATATACATAAACTAAATAAAGTAATCCCTCTGTCCCAAAGATATTGGCTTGTTTTCCTTATTTGGGTGTCCCAACAATATTGACCTGTTTCCTCTTCGGGAAACTTTTATTACTTATACAACTTTAAATAATATATATTTCTATCACCACTTTACACCACTTTACACTACTTTTACTTTCTCCTTAATTTCCGTGCCCAAAAGAAATAGGCCAATTCGTGGGGACGGAGGGAATATATCTTTTGATTTACTCCAAAACAAACCATCACGGCAGCAACCCACAGAATTTGATCACATGGAAATAAAAATGCATCATCAAGACGTAATTAGTCACCTCTATCAAATAAACAAGGAATTCTATTCAATTATATTCATTTTACTACGAAAAGACTACAAAGTACGAAGTAAAGAATGAAAAGCACTCAGATGTACCTTCCAGCTCCACAACCCCCATTTATGATATAAAGCTTCTCGCTTAATGCTGTACCAGAACCAATCAAAATACCCCTTAATTTCAATATGATATCTTGGAATTGACAAATCAGGAGCATAAGTTTATTATTTATCAAACACAATTTTCTCAACCTGAAAGTACTGAACCAGCATCCACCAGAGCTTCATCTGTACCTGATGCCATTATCTGAAATAAAGAGTTATATTATCAATTGCTTTCAAGTTTCAAGGAACACTCCCAGTCTATTTAAGGTGACCTTAAGGTTCCTTCACAATAAACACATGATAGAATTTGATACTCATACAGTAAGTGTTCCATCAGCAGCCCTCTTCACCCCCCCAGAGACAGGAGCATCCACCAGCTTCAAATTCTTTTGTTCATCTGTAAGAAGTAGACTTATGCCACAATAAAAATAGTTTTGGAGTACGAATGACATGCTTCTTCGATGTGTGAACTAAGAATGCTAAACCTAATTGATAAACTGAAACTATGGCAACTAACCTCTCTTTTACAGTGTTTTCACTTATCTGAAATGTTGCCTCATTAGATTGGATAATATTAGAGCATCTATATATTTACAATCTTATCATGTGACTGAATATTGAACTGTAGGATAGGTGAAACCGAAGATATAAGATGAACAAAGATGTAGTCTATGGGAGTCTTTGTGTACAGCTCAGTTGGTATGAGGCTTCCCCTCCAATTGATAGGTCGGGGTTTCGAGTCGCCACAAGGGGGAAATAGGGAACAATTATAGATCATTACTTTTAAGATGAAGGAAAAAGGTATAATATATGTATAATATATAAACCATCTTTTGTCCAATATATGTCTTTCTTCTATTCTGTTTCACAGTAACCATCTAACATGTCTAGAGAGGATATGTTAGTTCCATAGAAGGAAAACCCAAGGAATAGAATAGACCTACCTAGCAATCTTCTTTCTAGCTGACTGACAAATGCTGGAGATACAGTTGATGAAAGGACAATAGTTGCTCCAGATGGAAGTGCTGAAACATCCAGAAACAGTCAAAATAGATATCCAGATGGAAGGTCTCTACATCACGAGATGACACCCACTAGATACAAGCCAACAAGAGAAACCAAAGACTTTTATACCTGTTACAGCACCAGTTTTCCCAAACAGAACACTTTCAGCTTGATTTTCATTTGTGACCATTAAGACCAATAGATCCACGTCTGGAGATAACCATTAGGTCAGAAATGATTATGAAAAATATCAAATATCCTACTGCAAAATGTCAAGGAAGAGCTTACATAACTTGCATAGTTACCTTTGGATACTTCTGCAGGACTGCTCCCTCCAATGCCTCCTTCATTTTCAAATCGAGATAGTGAAGGTTTGTAGACCTACGCAGTAGAGAAAGGAACTCTCCATTAGTCTAAAACTTTTGAATTTTCAAATAGTAATTTTCCTAAAGATCTACTTCATTAATTTAAAGAAAAACATATTGAATGGATAATGAAAAGAAGGCTGGCTTTAAATGATTTTATCAGGTGCTATCACAAATGATAATATCAGAATGCATCAGTTGCAACAAGTAATTCAAACTAGCATAGTTCAGGCCTCAACACAAATTAGGAGCAATTTTGCTACTTCTTAAAGAGTTGAAGCAAGCTACACAGCGGAGAAAATGACAGTAGTTAACTTGTCACACTCCGTTCAAATTTTCTTACTTCACATTTCTAGATTCAGTAATAAGAACAATAGCTTGTCTTTTTTCTGACACTGCTTATGGAAGGTTTATGAACACAGGCACCTTGCTACCGGTAAGTCTCAAAGTAGAGGGCATAACCACAAAAACATTAAGCTGTCACTATCCCCATCACGTTTAATCGATAATGAATGTTGAGGCCAGATTTTGACATTAAATTGCCAAAAATAAATTCCAACTACCAGGTGAGAAAGTATTATAGTTCGAGTGGACTCTAAATACAAGATCTAGAAAACACTAATAAAACTATACAATTTTTTAAAATTTAAATCTGCATTACATAATTTTAAGCTATCACACAATCATGTACATCTATGTGTACAATTCACACATCACATGCCCATGCACATGCCTTCTAATCACAGTAACCACATTGTAAAATCCTCTTCTATAATTTTAAATTTTATTGACTCTCAGGCTCCAAAATTCTGACGGCAGATACTTGTTTACATAGATAAGGTTACAGAAGATAATTCCTTATTCAAGGTCTCTTTAAACTGATATCAGCACTTAATGCAACTTATTCAGTTTGGAGGAAGCTAGTATAGATGTTATAAGGAATCAACAGCATATAGCAGTGTAGCACTAGAAAATTGCCAAAACACTATAACACTGTGTAGACATGTTCTCGTGTACTTTTAGAAGGAACAGAGAGTAACATAAGAACTACACTTACATCATAACCAAGTACAGCAAAATTTGATTTCAGCAAATGTGTTGCCATTCCAAATCCCATTGCTCCCAGCCCAATAAATCCAATCCGCTTTGCAGTTTTTGATTTGGCAGATAATTGCTTAGCCAGTTCCTCTGGATTGTACAATTTTGCATTGGCAGCATCTGTGATGTTCACTCCAGATAACTCCTCCCAGACCTGTTACAACGTTTGCAATTAGAGATAACTAATCAGAATTTTGGAGTAAAGAACATGTAAGGCATCTGAACAAGTTATATCATCATTTACTTTGAGCAATGTGATATTCTCATGTTCCTTCCCACCATGAGTACATCCTGCAAAAAGATGACAAGTAAATTAAGCAGAACTTGTATTGAACTAGGCTACATGGAATTATATTCTCACTACAGAATAAACCTAGACTATGTTTAAGATGAATATGACATACCTGCAAGGATTTGTTGGTGAGCAACACTTGTAAGTGGAAGAGGGAAGATTAGTGTTCTTGCCATCTCCAATACTATTCCCTTAAATGTAGAGAAAAACCAAACTTATTAGTTGAAGAAGGTATACAATCAACAAAAACTAAGCATCAATGAAACATACAGTATAAAGATCACTGAAACAACCCAAAAGAGGATGGATAATATTACCATCATATACATCTGCATGTGTACCATGATGAAACAAATGGATAAGTCTCACAAGCAAATGTCAATGGCATGACTCCAGAACAGTGCAATTTGATGAGTGGAAATATTTGAGTCCCTTCATGTGGCACCCCCCCCCCCCCCAACCACCACCCCTCCCTGTGTGTGCTCGTGCATGCAGGATTTAATATATAAACTGTTCATTAAGTGCTCAATCAAACCACAGCAGGTATTTGATTATAATCAGTAAATACATCAGAAACCTTGTATCTTCTTATATGGTTAAACAGTTTGGCATTGTCAGTGGCCATACAAGACCTCTTTCATTTAAAAATATATCTTACCAAGTTTTGGTTAAAGGCATGGAAGAGATGAGAAGTGGACAAATTGCTCTTTAACAGATTGGGGATGTAATTTTTGAAAACCCTGCAAAACATTTGGAAGACAAAAATGCAAGACCAGTCAGAATGTTAGATGATTTATATCGGAAAAGCGTTCATGATAAAACAAGAAAATACAGATTTGGAAGACCAGAACAGAAATTTTGCTGCCACTTGTGTTTACAAATGTAACTTATCCTCTTACTGACAAGAAGGTAGGTTTCAAGAAACTAAGTCAGGTTTGTATATGTTAACTAACATTGTCTTTAAGGAGCAAAACCTTGTTCAATCATGAATATATAGTTAGAGATCCATCATAGTACTCTTTACAACACATGTTTGTAACTGTTGATAAGCAGAGTTTTATTCAGGTAAATCAGCATGAAAAGCAAGATTAATGCTGACCCAATTGGATATGTAACAAGATGAGAAAATGGGCAGTCCATCATTCACAAAAAATGGGTGCTAAAACGTGATTTGGATGCGGATTATGTAGTGATTCTGCATAAATAACCAGTTCCATGGAAACATAAAGATATGTGATGCATAATATCTAAATCAACTCTTTTTTGGAGGAAAAAAGCAACAGCTAAGACTCTAAACTTCTCTTCATTGACTCACCAGTTTATCGTTGACCACTCTAGATGCAAATATCCAATGGCAGGGGGCACAGGTATAATCTATCTCGACATTCCAAAACCTCTTAACTCAAAAATTTCATTTTCCCGGCCTAATTTTTTATCCATGAAACACGGCAGATAAATCATACTCTTGTCCCTAGAAACTTTGGAATACGTTAATCAAAAACTTTCCTGAGGAGGTAACCGTCTCAATATTCCTTAGAAACTTGCTTTAGTATAGATTTCTTTCTCAGTCATTCCAGAATCACTTTCTGTTTAAACTTTTTATAATACGAGAAAGAACATTTAATAGAAGGAATTTTCTACGAAGGTACTGGCTAGTAATAGTGTTATCATCATAGCTAAATTATGCAACTGGAAACTCTAGCAATATCTAAAACTAAGAAAGGCTAAAATTCTATTTAAACCTTTAAACCCAGCAAGCAACCTTAAACTCAAACCTATCCAACACTCCTAATCCAAGCATTCTTCTGAATCCCAAAAACCTTTAGAGTTACAATGACCAGCAGAGAGACAGAAGAATAACCCCAACCACCCACAAAAATACAAGTAAAGTCTACCCCTTTTCGGATGAAACTGCAGAAAACCCCATAGATGACTCAATAATTTATCAGTTCTTCTGAAACCTACCATCAACAGATTCAACCCATATGCCTATAACATAACCCTTGTCCAAATATAGAGGAAATAATGTTAAGTGTCATAAACAAAGAGATGACAAGAACAACTTAGACTCACACGATAGTTTATTCTAGTTCAGAACACTACTAAATGAAACTATCTAGTATCTACACATTAGAAAGTTCCCTGTAGAAAGGAAGAAACAAAATAGAGGGTGCGACTGACTAGCCAGTTTGCTAGAAATAGTAATGAGTCTAGAAAACAAAAATGAGCAAATAAAATGTTCCGTCAGATTCCTAGAAAATAAATAACAGAGAAGTTATAAATCAATCACCATGAGTTTCCAGCTGCATTAGAGACGATATCATATATTATCCGTGGATGTAGCCCAGCTTGAGTGCCCAGAGAGATGGCTTCAAGAGAAGCTGTGAGGTGAATTCCTTCAAGAAGCTCAATTATCATTTTACTTTTGCTGCCAGAAAATTGGGAGCATTAATACAAGAAACAAGTACGGTCATAATCCAATTCAATCATGATCATACAACAATATGGATTTGTATACCCATTTGCTTCAAAGAATAGTCAAATGTTAGATCTTTGTTTTAATAAAAGTTTAAGTAATAGGGCCCCAGAAGAAAGCACACCTGCCTGCACCTACATCACCCTCAAATGAGAAAAGTTTCTCGCCCATAGCTGTTCAAAAAATGAAAGTTGGACTCAGAATTGTGATGCTACGAGGTATTGAACAAAAATTGCTTAATAGCAAGAGAAAAGAGATAAGGAAAAACTGAACCTGAAAGGAATGGGTTCGCCCTAGAGGTTGACTCTGATCGTCCAGAAGAAATAATCTGAAGATAAATAATTCACCCAAAACAGAAAAAAATTAGCATGTATTGATGAGTGAGGAATTCAGTATAACGATAATATTTTAAAATAAAATCAAAAGTTTACCACGAATTTTCCATTTGAGACTCCAGAGACTGCTTTAAGGACATACATATCAACAACATTTTCAATATGATGATCTTCTGCAATCGCAAAGATTAAAGTAAATAACAGGGCCATCAAATGTAATTTGGACCAACATGGCAACATGCATAGATAAAGTTTGAAATTTTATCCACTTGAGTCTGTCATTGATACTATTGTAATCTTCAAGTGGAACTTTATACCTTTGCCTGTTACTGGAATGTTAAAGACACTACTACTTATGTGTTATGTGCACTTCTATAATTTAAGGCTCTGAATGGAGCTGAGAGGAATAAATGAGAAACAAACAAGAATATTTTCATACCAAGCTGTTATTTGAATAAATAGGGTGGGTAGGCAAAGAAAGTAGAATAAATATTGAAAACTCAGTCCTTGTGCCTTATGGGCCTTCAACAGTATAATTATATTTTAAGAAATTCATATATATGAGCAATGATTCCTAACTTCCACCATGCTCTCATAGAAAGTGCAAATGCATCACAGCATGCAAAATAATCGATTGGCACAATCATGCAAACAGGAATTGAAAATTTAATATACCTAAAGGTTAAACCTAAGCGAATCTAACATAAGAATCTTTGAGTAAATAACTAGTAGTGCCAATGCTTTTCTCTTAGTAACACAAAATGGGTGCATCCTTAAAAGAATGTTTAAAGTTTCAAGGGCATCCAACCAAATTATCAACTTAGTACTGATATGGCTGGAAGTCAGGCACCTTTTGGCTAAGACCGTTTGAACTCCATTTATATGGTCTTTCAAAAACAATATTCTCTTTCAAAAACAATAGCACTGGTTGCAAAATAACATGCTGGAAAATCAATCTGGGTAGAGAAATTAAAAAAATGAATGGATCTAAAGCTGGCTTTACTCAAAAAGAAAAATAGGAATCTTGTAAATTGACCAAGTAAGAGTTGATGGAGCTGAGGTGCAATCAAATAAACCATTTATATGTATGAGGAAACAACTAGTCATTGAAAACACATTCAATATGCATATCAAATGTAATTTGCCTGTGAGGCTTCTCTCCAACTTCTGGATATGAACAGGAAGTATGGTTGAGTGAATAATGATGACAACATCATTTGGCAGTCCTGGAAGTGAGGGATGAAAAATATACATTAGTTGCATTCCAAAAGTTAAGGTGCCAGAGGGTAAAGTAATTTGTACACAAGCTTTAGAACCTTTGAGAACACCCTCATCACCATGAAAGAGACCATCTATTTGATCAGAGTGAGATATCAGTATGACCAAAGCATTAACACCTGCATCAATAGTGAAAAAATAAAAAGTAATCAACAAATATGCATATGACTTTAAACTGAGAAATGTTGAAATTGCTTTAAGCTGCTTGACATAGGATGATTTGGTTTCTGCTGACCCTCAGCAGGATGTTTCAATGTAGCCAAAGGTCCAACAAGGAACTCCAAGTGGAAGTAGTAGAAACAGAGACCATATTTTAAGGAGACAAAATGACAAGTGGTACTGCAATGAAGGCAGAACAGCGCTACGGAGGCCCCAAAAGAAAAGGGAACTTGTAGAGGGACCATGACACTATGATAAGTTACGGTAATTTCTTCTTAATGAAACTATCAAATCATACAAGCATATATGTAGAATACTAAATGTTTGAGGATACTAAACAGAGCCAGCATCAACGTATCTAAGTCCCTTACTCTAAGCAAATCAACCAACTTGTTCAAAAAGACTACATTTTCAGACAGACAATTCGCAAGAACACTTGAACACTATAATCTTCAGCAATCATCTCAGATGAACATAGACGAGTTCATAGGTAGGTAAATTTTTGTCACAAAATATAAATTGTTAGTTTACGGTTGATCAAGTACTTTCCTATCAGTAAGAAAATCTCAGCGAGCCAAAAGAAGAAAAAAATCTGAAATATTCATGTAAAGAATTCAATAAAATGATCTGAACCGATAGTTCCAAAAGAAAGGAAAATGAAAAGAAGAAGGCATAAATATGCGATTTACCTTGCTTTATCTCAGTAAGATTGACACACTTTTTACCACCTAGATTTGAGAAGTCATCCAGCAGCTGACTGGATTTCTGCGGGGTTGAAGTTTAAAGAATGATTATTGAATTTAATTTACTTTTATTATTGAAGAAATTAAATCAAGGAAACAGACGAGTCATCCATATTGGTAATTGGATGACATTGTGAAATGATAGACAATACTAAAAAATGTGTAGTGTAGTGTAGTGTAGTGCCTTGGTTCATAAATCCAAAGAATGTAATTCTCATAAGCCACGACTACATTATAATATGCGACTCAAATCAACGATCTCATCGATGTGAATCAACAGCTATTGCTGATGATCTACTGAACCCTACGCAATATAGGTTGGTCAACACTAACCAAACATCGATTCAAGGCCAAAATGTCAAAATCCACAACAAAACACAGGTGAAAAAACAGAGCAGCAGAAACCTGAAACGCCTGAACAGAATAGCCAGAGCGCAGAAGAGAAAGCGACAACTCCAAAGAAATTTCATCCAACCCCACAAATCCGACGACACCAGCAGCAGACTTGGCCATTTCCACAAACACGATCGGTGCACTTTGTTCTGCTATGAACACGTTTTCCTTGAGAAAATGAGTATAAATAAAAAAATAGTGTATAAACATGCAATGCTGACACAGCTCTTAGCTGCCTCTGCGTATCGAAGTCAGCAGCCATAATAATTTATGTAGTGCGTATGTTTACGTAATAGGAATAGTATATTGGATTTTTCTGCTTCGCTACAGCTGGAGTCGATTTTCTATTCTAGTATTGGATTGGATCGGATTTGACGTTGGTTGAGAATCCCCGCCCGCCTCAAAGACTGTGACGTTGTTTCCTTTTACCTACTGGAGTTTTGATTCGCCACAATTTTTCAACCACTCCAAAACTATTGACACGTTTAAATCGACTTTCACTCCGTCATCATAACCTTTTAGATTGAAGCTAATTATGACATTTTGTTCTTTTCTTAAAATTATGATTATAATATTTTTAGCTGTATTTATTGGATATAGATGAAATATGCATGCTAAGATACTTAAATTGAATGGGATTTAATGAACTCCAATATGATGTTTGATGGTTCAGATCGATCCATGGAAACTTATTAATAGAATATAATTGTTTTTGAGTGATCGTTTCAGATTCACAATCCACGTCATAGTGTTATTGTAATACCCCGAACTTTCTTAAACCGAAAATAAGACATAAGATCAGATATTAGGGCAAATAAGAAGTGATTAAGGGCAAAGCATCCATAGGATTTTAAAAAAATATCCGATAAGAGAATTGATTTAGAAAATCTATCGGTAAATTAGAACCGATAGAATTCTTGTGAATGATTTAATGCATGATATATTCATGTGAATGTGCTTATTTGACTATGAGAGAATATTTATGTGTTTAGTATGTGCCATATGTGCAATGTGTGCTTTATGTGCATTTTATGCATTTAAATGTCGGTAATTAAACGCCGAACTTATTTTTATGAGA
>JAYJMF010000028.1:909845-923257 GCA_036873715.1 Salvia sclarea
CCTCGAACCAATGAGATATGGCCGAAACGCCGGCGTCGCTCCGTTCGGCCTCTACCGGAACACTGTTTTGGCCATATATCCTTCCCAGTAGGTCGTCTCGGGGCCCGTAACGCGTCCATTATATCCTTATGTATAGCACTAGGCCAAGGCAGGGTCCAATCCAACATCTGTCTCGGTCGAAATTTTCCGTATTTTCGGCCAAACCTCCAAGGGGTACCCCTTGCAGAAAATCTCGTTTTCAAAGAAAGCTATTCAGGTTGACTTTTGGAGCCCGTGAAGGGCCCGTCTCGCAGAACTCCGTACAGAAAAGTCGTAGCACTCTGAACTGGCTTTCCAACGATATGCTGACCGTTGTGGGGCGACCTCGAACCAATGAGATATGGCCGAAACGCCAACGTCGCTCCGTTCGGCCTCTACCAGAACTCTGTTTTGGCCATATCTCCTTTCCCATAGGTCGTCTCGGGGCCCCTGATGCGTCCTCTTGATCCTTACGTATATCCCTAGGCCCAGGCAGGGTCGAATCCGACATCTGACTGGGTCGAAATTTTTCGTATTTTCGGCCTAACCTCCAAGCGGTATCCCTTGCAGAAAATCTTGTTTTCAAGGAAAGCTATTTAGGTGGACTCCATTTAGAAAAGTCGTTGCCCTCTGAACTAGCTTTTGTGTAGGTCCCGTCTCGTGCAGGTCCCGTCTCGCAAAACTCCATTTAGAAAAGTCGTTACCCTCTGAACTGGCTTTCCAACGATGTGCTGACCGCTATGGGGCGACCTCAAACCAATGAGATATAGCCAAAACACCCGCGTCGCGCCGTTCGGCCTCTACCGGAACATTGTTTTGGCCATATCTCCTTCCCCGTAGGTCGTCTCGGGGCCCCTGACGCGTCCTTTTGATCCTTATGTATAGCCCTAGGCTTTGTCAGGGTCGAATCCAACATTTGGCTCTGTCAAAATTTTCCGTATTTTCGGCCTAACCTCCAAGGGTACCCCTTGCAGAAAATCTTGTTTTCAAGGAAATATATTCAGGTGGTGTTTCGGGGTTTGTGCAGGTCCCGTCTTGCAAGTCTCCATCCACAAAAGTCGTAGCCCTCTGAACTGGCTTTCCAACGATGTACTGACCGCTACGGGGCGACCTCGAACCAATGAGATATGGCTGAAACGCCAAAGTCGCGCCGTTCGGCCTCTACCGGAACACTGTTTTGACCATATCTCCTTCCCCGTAGGTCGTCTCGGGGCCCCTAACGCGTCCTCTTGATCAGTATGTATAGCCCTAGGCCCAGGCAGGGTCAAATCCAACATCTGGCTTGGTCGAAATTTTCCGTATTTTCGGCCTTACCTCCAAGGGGTACCCCTTGCAGAAAATCTCGTTTTCAAGGAAAGCTATTCAGGTGGACTTTCGGGGCCTGTGCATGTCCCGTCTCACAAAACTCCATACATTAAAGTCGTAGCCCTCTAAACTGGCTTTCCAACAACGAACTGACCGCTGTGGGACGACCTTGAACCAATGAGATATGGCCGAAACGTCGGCGTCACTCTGTTCGGCCTCTGCCGGAACTCTGTTTTGGCCATATCTCCTTCCCCGTAGGTCGACTCGGGGCCCCTGACGCGTCCTCGTGATCCTTATGTATAGCCTTAGGCCCAAGGAGGGTCGAATCCCACATCTGGCTCGGTCGAAATTTTCCGTATTTTCAGCCAAACCTCCAAGGGGTACCCCTTGCAGAAAATTTCGTTTTCTAAGAAAGCTATTCAGGTCGACTTTTAGATCCCGTGAAGGGCCTATCTCGTAGAACTCCATACAGAAAAGTCGTAGCCCTTTGAACTGGCTTTCTAACGATGTGCGGACCGCTGCACGGCGACCTCGAACCAATGAGATATGGCCGAAACGCCCGCGTCGCGCCGTTCGACCTCTACCGGAACACTGTTTTGGCCATATCTCCTTCCCCGTAGGTCGTCTCTGGGCCCCTAACGCGTCCTCTTGATCTTTATGTATAGCCCTAGGCCCAGGCAGGATTGAATCCAACATTTGGCTCGGTCGAAATTTTCCGTATTTTCGGCCTAACCTCCAAGGGGTACCCTTGTAGAAAATCTCGTTTTCAAAGAAAGCTATTCAGGTCGACTTTTGGAGCCCATGATGGGCTCGTCTGGCAAAACTCCGTACAGAAAAGTCGTAGCCCTCTGAACTGGCTTTCCAACGATGTGCTGACCGCTGCGGGGCGACCTCGAACCAATCAGATATAGCCGAAACGCCCGCGTCGCACCGTTCGGCCTCTACCGGAACACTGTTTTGGCCATATCTCCTTCCCCGTAGGTCGTCTCTGGGCCCCTTACGCGTCCTCTTGATCCTTATGTATAGCACTAGGCCCATGCAGGGTCAAATCCAACATCTGGCTCAGTCGAAATTTTCCGTATTTTCGGCCAAACCTCCAAAGGGCTCCCCTTGCAGAAAATCTCGTTTTCAAAGAAAGCTATTCAGGTCGATTTTGGAGCCCGTGAAGGGCCTGTCTTGCAAAACTCCGTACAGAAAAGTCGTAGCCCTCTGAACTGGCTTTCCAACGATGTGCTGACCGCTGCTGGGCGATCTCGAACCAATGAGATATGGCCGAAAAGGCCTTCTCTATAGGTCTTTTCGGACCCCATGACGCACCCACAAGATCGTTATGCAGAGCCCTAAGACTAGGCAGGGTCGAATTCTCCATCTGTCTCTGTCGAAATTTCTCGAATAATTGCTAATTGACCTTTCGTGGTAATCCAGCAAAATGTTTGGAAAATGGCAAAACGGTTGCTATAAAAATAACCCATTGTATTTATCTCCAATTGTTTCTGTGATGGTTGTATTGTAGTTGAAATTAGAATTTCATCATAATGGATTTTAGGTAAGTGACATGGAATTGTCTTTTATTTCCTAAGAATCTCTCCGTTGGTAATAACTGCTTTCTCATGTTCTTCCTTGTTACTCTTAAAGCAGAACATGGGTGTCTCTAAATGGAATTGATTAAGTCAATCTCTAAACTGACGTGTGTTGTGTTATCTAAACTATGTTTGAGACAACAAATTGGACTTCATCAATGATAGCAGACGGATAGTATGTTTGAGATCCGTAAAGGCCCCATCTTAATTAGTTGTCTTCACTATTGCGAGTTATGGTCAAAAAAATCGGACATAGGAAAAAGACGGTGCAATGTAAATGACAAGTTATTTTGTAATTTTTCATGATAAGTTAATAACGTTAAAATTTTTTATACAATGTGCTTCATCAATTATGATAATTTATCTCTTCTTTTCTTTCGATGATTCATTTTTAACCATTCAAACGCTTATAACTTCTCTCTACTTTTAGTAATTTAACTCTAACGCTTATTCGCATATATGTCAACAAATAATCAATCCGGAATCACATAATGAAGAAATCAACTTGAGCACATATATATCATATCTGATGAAAAAAATTTAAATCAACGATGCATTATAAATCTAATGTTCTAATATTTAAAGGAAATGTTTTAGTATTTCAAGAAAATGAAAGCATTGCAGCAATATATTTCTACAACAATAAGTCTGCACGTAGAATTATACATCCCACCTCTTCTTCACACGGAACATCAAAGCTGATGATTTAACATCATCTCGAGGAACTTGGAGCATGAACTGCACCTTCATCTTCAACGGGGCTGTCTTCGCTTTGCCATCTTCGTCTCCGATCTGAACCATTCACGTTTCACATTGCACGTTAGGGTTAGTATAAATCTCTCTGTGAAGCGTGGAACGTGTTTGGGTCCGAAAATTAAGCCACGAAAAGTTAAAACATGATCACTATATCTAAAATCGAAGGATACGATGATTCAGAAGGAATGTTGTGAAACTAACCCACAGAGATGCCCAACCAAGTCGGACTTCAGAATCATAGCCGGCCTTGAGCTTGTAATCCTTCCCGACTGTGTGTTTGTAGACGGCACTCCAATTGTTCGAGTCGAAGTGGTACCAGTAGCTGAAAACAGGAAACCAAATCACGGTATTGGTAATGTGTAGTTGAAAACAACATATCTCCTATATATAGGTTTTGATTAGTGATGACTAATCAAAACCACATTGAATCACCTACGATACCGTGAAAAGATTACGATTCAAATGCACCAATCAATCTACATTTACTGTGTTTTGCAGACAAGAGAGGAGTAGGTACAACAAGAGAGGAGTAGGTAGAAATGGGAAGAGCACCTCAACTTGTCCGACGGCGTGAATCTCCTCTTAAAAGCGCACGAGACTACATTCGAAGGGAGTGAAATGCTCGGAACGAAAGTTAGTTGCTCGTCCTACAAGTGAGAGAATTCAACAAATAATTAATTCGAAAAAACTAGTTATTGATAGTACCAAAGTAATTTGGGGTTTAAAGTGATATTTATTCTAAATGATACGCGGACAAAACATGGTGGGAAGAACAAGAATGACCAAATAAACTACCTTGAATGCATATCTTAGATCCCAATTTTCTTCTTCATATCGAGCAGTACACACTCCATTTAACATATTGCTTTTAAGGATCCCACTGACTGATAAAGTTCGTTTCAGTTCTTCTTCTTCTTCTTCGCCCACCTCTTTCTCCTCTAACGAAACTTCCCCGAGAGGAAATCTGAAAGTTGCTTTCGGCTGCAGTAAGAAAAAAAATTAACTAAATTCAGAAATATATTGTTGGCAAGCATATATTTCATGATATTAGAAGTTGAAAAGGACGAAAATTCCACCAATTGGCATAATCGCAATGGTGGAAATATCGATAAAACCATAAACCAAACTATACTAACCATGCTGACAGATGGAACAGCAGATGCTAATTCAAGTTTGTAGGCTGGGGTAGCAAGATCAGCAACCACTGTAACATCTCCTTGTCGAGCCTATTAGTAATCGAAGAAGAAAAATTAGAATAGATCATATAACACCAGAAACTACAATAAAAAACTGACTTGTTGATCTAATAAGACTTCTCCCTCCAATATCAACAATCCAATATCCTTTGACATAATTTCAGCCAGCTTTAGATAGCTCGGTGAAAAAGATCAAATCATTATGAATGTGTTTCATCAAATAGTCACCAACATATAACAACAATTCAGACAACAATCTGCGGAATGGAAGATGAAGGCAGATAGTAACCAATTCTTAGTAACTAAACATCGGCAATTTTACTTGTAAAAGAAAAGCTTCCAGCCAGATCAGAGACGATGTCCATTAACACTACTACACTATAAATGATGGTTAGCACATTTAGGGGGCGTTTACATTGAGTGATATGATGGATAGATAAAAATAATCGAGCTACTCCCCCATTTACTTTGATAGAGTAACGATGGATTGATTAATTTCAAACTTGTTTGATGACCATCTTATCCTTCAAATAATCGATCTTATGTTTTATCAATCTATCGATCGTATCGCTCAACGTAAACTACCACTTATAAATCCATCATTAATCTCTTGCACTTCCATGATAATAAAACTGTATACAATTTCCATAAAAAATTGTGAACTCAAAATTGTGCATAACTAAAGATGTTCCTCTCAAATCCAACATCAACTAATTAAATTTGTTCACGAAAATTACCTAAATTCTATTTGGGGGAAAAATGAAGCATAAAACAAAAAACAACTTAAATATGTAGAACTCGAAATTCAGTCACCATCAAATCCATACACTCCAACCAGCATAAATTACTGAATCGAAGTAAATAATCCACAAAATTGAATCGAATAATCAACATAGAAACCTAACCTTGACTTGATGGGCAGCTCGTAGTTGAACTCCCGGCGCGATTTCCAGCGACGTCTTCACCACGGCGTCGCGCTCCTCGACGTCGTATTGCAGAGAGAAGAACTTCGAGCTGAACGAGATTTGGGGCTCCGAAACCTCCCCTTTGCCGTTGTTGTAGAACGAGAGCTTCAATTTACCTAAATTGTCCAATAATTTGCAGGAGACCTTTTGAAGGAAAATTGAGGTGTCGCTGTCGTACTCCGTCGTAAGGCGGAGCTTCGGCCGACCTGATCCAAGAAATCCGCCGCCGTCTGCGGCGGCCGCGGCGATGGGCTGCGTGTCTGATTTTGCTTCCGCCATTGCTGTGGCTAATTTTTCTTTTACTTTTTGGGGGAAATTTTATTTTAAATTCAAAATGAAAAATTAATGGGGAATTTTTGGGCGGGGCTTTAGAGGGAAAAAAATTAAAGCGGAGTATTTCTTTTGTTTTTCTCTTTCTTTTTTAGTAGTATATTTTTTTCTTTAAATTTCTTTTTTGGTTGCGTTCAATTTTTTATTTATTTGTTGATTGAAGCCTTGACCCTTGAAGGTGATATACTGATATAATCTGACCAACATATAAATAAAATTTCCACAGCCACAAATTTGGGATTTATCATGCCATCAAGAAAAAGAAAGAAATGTGCTCTATTTAATATAAAAGGTTCTATTTAATATTATATACATACACATAAATATATTGTGCAATTATAGTATTATTTATTGTGAAGTGGATAACAGATGATTCTATTTCAGAAAAAAATGTATATCAATTTCAACAATTTCTTTTTCACAAATATGTTCAACTCTAGCTGCAAAGTGCAAACCCATATCATTTTTTTCTTTTTTCTAGGAAAGATACGAGTTTTATTTTAAGAATCTGAGAAGGAAAACTTCATATTATATCATATTATAATTTGATTTGTTTGTATATTATGTGAAGTTGATAATTCTTGGTACCATAATAATGAGGTATATGTAAAAAAAGTGTAAAAAAAAGTAGTCGTTAAAACTATACTTTATTGACGATTACATGAGTGTTCATAAAAATTGTCATACTGCTTATTTTTGGATATACTTAATGACAAAAATTTGTGTATAACATATGAGTGTAGGATACATCGATCAATTCTAATAGAACTCAAGCATGATTCATTAATTTTCTCAATATTAAAGATTTCATAGAATTGAAAGCCTTAGTTAATTTTATTCACCTCTTTCAAGTTAAATATGAGGAAAGAATGCATCATATTTTGATTATAATGTAATTTTTAAATTGAATTATTCTTGTCACAACACAAAGTCATCAAGTATAATAGAAAATTAAAACAAAATGGAAAATGAAATGCTAACGTAGACACATCAATGGTACCAACTACCATGAGTGTTTACATAGCGTTCGACACATTAACTATATTTATTCAAAAAATATTTTAAATCATTGTACTCAATGAAATCTTGATCTTAATATAATAACAATTATTATTATTATTATTATTTAAAAAAAAAAGCAATCAATTTATTTTGGCTACTACCAAATCAATTAGGTCATGGACTTGACTAAACCCTATGCATGCTAGCTGTTCTATACCTTGAATACATGCATGAATATCACATCGAAGAAACTTTGCATCATTCAAGATTGATGAAATTTCATTTTTAATCATGCTAATTTCATCTTAGAGGGCAAAAGCTAGCTCGTATCCATTAACAATTTTTTCCTATGAAATAAAAGCCATATAAATTCAATGGTACAATTCTAGTATGCGCTGAATGATTACTTAATAAAGAACGTCAAAACGGTGGAAACTAGTTTGGAGTTAATTATATTTAACCCTAAACATAAGTAGGTTCTAGCAAAACACATGTTTGGCTTAATTGGAGGATTAGTATTCACTTGATTTAACTTAATCGAGTGTTTTATATTAGCCCTAAATTTACCAATGTTTGAGTAAGGGATTTGTCTTTACTCGATTGAGGTGGCACCGAATTCGAGATAGTGATTATGATTGATTTTCAAGGGTTATAATTTTATTTATATTACAATAATATTATTTTATGAGAATGCTTCTCTATATATTACTATAAAAAGTTTATATGTGACAACTTTAATATTATTTATATATTACATTAATGATCCTTTTGATGTGAATTAAATTAATTTATCATACAATAAAAATTCTAATTTATTAACTAAAAATCGTCATGAACCAGAACCACGTACCACTGACATAAAAAGAAGCATTTAGTGTATACTATATAAGAAAAATAAACACAACTAAAAGTTAATTTCTATGGGTTAAAGATTTATACATATGTGTGCAAAAAAAATCTAATGTGTTAACTAAAAATGAGTATGGACTATGGAGTATGGATCGAGACATCCCAAGAGACGCATTGAACGTGGTGTGGTTCACGGATTGTACGAAATTCGGGTTATATGAGGCCGATTTCGGGTGGGGGAAGCCGGCGTTGGCGAGCGTGGTGAATGTGGTGGAGAAGAACCATGTTGTTTTGCTCAACACCAAAGAGGAGATGGGATTGAGCGTGGGTGCAGTTGGAAGAGAAAGCCATGCCATTTTTCAAGAAGGAAATCAACAATTTTTTCAATTCCTTTATAAAGTACTATGAGCCTCACGAGCTTAATTGAGTTCAATGAGCTTTCTAAATTTGAAATTATGTTTGAACTTTTTTTTTATGAAAGTAGATGATTTTATTCCTAATAACACAATATATTAATTATTAATTTTTATAAACACGTGAAATTAGTTAAGGACTTAAAATACAATTATTACTACTAATTATAAGAGTATATAATATAGGTTGTATCTCATGTACTTGTAAATTGCTTTTGTAATAGAGTTTGGGAAGGGCCAAACAATGGCAAATAAGAAAATATAAGTTTCACGAATTGAGTGCTAAATGAAAGTAAAATGGAACTAGTCAAATTATTAAAAATAGAAAATACACTTTTTTGGAGGACATAATCAATGAAGAATACATGCAACTTTTTGACGGACGGAGGGATTAATATTAATTATAACGGGATTATGCGAACTCGACACTAATTAAGGCTTGACACTATAAGGACTCGAGCCTAATTAATAAGGCTTCACATTAATCCATTAATTTTGTATATGATTATGGAATACTTTAATATCGTGTCAAAAATTGTCAATTCTAATTTAAATAATGTGGAAGTCATTGGGTAAAATATTTACTCTATATATAGGAAAAGGAAGCACAATATATTAATAGTTCATTTCTATGGGTAAAAATTGTACATAACTATATAAATATATGCGCATTTTTCTAGTTTAAATGTGCAAATTTCTAGTAGTTTGTATGCGCTTTTTTCTACTTTGTATGTGCAAATTTGCACATATAAAAATGCATATACGAACTAAAAAAATGTAGCTTAATTGAATAGTGGAGGCTTAGACTTATATTTAAGTGTTTCTTGTTTGGTCTACAATATTAAACATTGCACCCGACCTTATATTTTCAATTCAATACTAGCTTGCATGTTATTTATTGTTAATTGTTTGGATCTACATACATACATGATACAACTATCGAGTCACAAAATAAGTTATCAAATAAATAACCATAACAAACAAACATCAGTTGCACATCATGTCTAAAACATAAAAGTAGAATGAAGAAATTAAATGTTCACTTTTTAGATTAGTTAACATCATATGACAAATAAACAACCAATTTATAATAAGACAAAATGTATATATATACATACATTTATAGAGAGAGAGGAGAGAGATTTTGACAGTTTAGTTTGGCCCGTTGACCTACAAAAAAATGAAAATCAGTTAGATAAATTATGGTAATAAGTTTTTATACCATAAATTAGGGTTAGCAAGTACCATCATTTCTTCTTCATGATACACTTGAAGTCTATGACTCTATGACCACTCACACACATTTTCCACTATGCCCAACTACCTAGTTTTCTACTATAAATAAGACACCAATTTAGACATTAACATTCAAGTTTCATTGCAATATTTGTTTCAAGTATTCAAAGAGCTTCACCAAAAATATTTGATAAAAGGGAGTAGAGAAGAATGGCTCTATTTAGTGTGGAACATTTGGCTTTCATATTTGGCCTTCTAGGTAAGACTAAATAATGAGCTTAATTTATAGCTTTGTAGCAATGAAATGGTTTAGTAAACTACAAATCTCATCTTTGATTATTCATTCTTTTCTTGCAAAAAATTTGCAGGTAACATAGTATCATTCTTGGTATTCTTGGCACCTATGTAAGAACCTAACATAACTTGTTTCATTTTAAAATTAATATGATTTATATATATATATATATGTTTTGTTTTTTAATATTTGAATACATGTAGGCCAACGTTCTACACGATTTGGAAGAGGAAGTCGTCTGAAGGGTTTCAAGCATTGCCGTATTCAGTTGCATTTTTCAGCGCTTCCTTGTTGTTATACTATGCATTCCTTAAAACAGGAGCATATATGATCATTACCATAAACGGTATTGGATGTTTCATCGAGACCGTTTACCTTTTGATCTACATAATATATGCACCCAAGAAGTCCAAGGTACACTCCTCGTTCTATTTCTTTTTTCAATAATAAGATCAATATTCTCGTATCATGTTAATGATTACTCGTTTCCCCCCCTTCAGTTGTTCACGATGGGTTTGATTTTCCTATTCAATGTTGGAGGCTTAGGGTTGGTCATGGCAGTTTCTTTACTAGCTTTCAAAGGTGTCAGAAGGGTTTCTTTGGTTGGATGGATATGTTGTATTTTTAACCTAGCTGTATTTGCTGCCCCTTTTAGCATCATGGTAGGTTGTTTTGATTTTTATTTTAATTTTAATTATCTAATAGTACTTGTTCATGAACATATACAATATTACGTTATATTTTCGTGTTTCTTTTGGGCAGAGACGTGTGATCAAGACAAAAAGCGTAGAGTATATGCCATTCACTTTGTCATTCTTCCTTACCCTTTGTGCTACAATGTGGTTCTTCTATGGGTTCTTTATCAAGGACTATTACATTGCAGTAAGTAGCTAGGGTTGGATAAATTTCAAGAAATTATTATTTATTTCTCCGCAATTCCATTTTTATTTTGGAATATCAGTACTTAATTTAAATTCATTCTAATCTTCAATCCAGTTTCCAAATATTTTGGGATTTTTGTTCGGGATTGCTCAAATGATATTATACTTCATCTACAAAAATGCGAAGAAAAGCGATGGATCGAACCTCGAGCTCGAGCCCGAAAAGGATATTGAGAAGAATTTGAGCCTCGAAGAAGCAAAAGATGTTGAAATTGTGTCTAAATGATTTGATGGAGGAGTCGATTGAGATATTTCAATAAATAATGTATAAATATTTAGAAACAATCCTGCGTGATATGTTTCTACATGTACTAAATAAATTCCATTGTGAATTATCCTTTTTAGGATTCTCTCTTAGTTACTTCATACATAGGAAAATATTTATACTGTGTAAATTTTGATTATATATTGGATAATATTTCATTATAGAAATATAGTGTGCCCGGCTTTTGAGTTTTTTACATGCGTGACAAAATTTGGGCCATGAAATTGACTTTGCTCAGTTAAACTTAGCCCAATTATCATTGCCTAGTGATAAAGGACAAAAGGAAAAATAAAAAAAAAATTAAAAAAAAAAAGGCTTGATTGATTTATTGGAAATATTACTGTTGAACTAATTCGGATAACTTTTGGGTCTTTTAGCAAATTACAAATTCGGATAACTTTTGGGTCTTTTAGCCATACTAGTTAATATTATACCTAACAATTAAAATTTTAAAAATATAATTAATTAGTTTCTAAATGTGCTGATTTCTAGTTATTATAAGTGTGTTGATTTCTAATTTTTGTAGAAACTAGAAATCAGCTCATTTTGAATAATCACAAAGCATTATTTTATACATTAAAAGTAATATGTAAAAAGCATAAATATTACTTTATGAGTAAGAAAACACATTTTATTTAAAAAATCAATCTTGACCTTGACCATGTATTAATTAAGATAAACAAACTGAATTCATTTCTAGTTTTAAAAAAAAAAAAAAAAAAAAATTGGTCGAAAGTTAATTTATAGAATATGGAAGATTTGTATTTATGCGTGAAACATATATGTTTGCACGCGATATTTCGTATAAAGTATTTTGATGTTTTGCACCCACGCAGCTATATATCAAATTAAGGGTGATATACTTATAATATATAAACAAATGGGTTATTATATATAAAAGTAATATTTTAAATTATGTTTTTTCTAAGCAATATTTTAAATTATGTTAAAATCGCAATAAACCGTTCTAATGAAAAATAAAAACTCCCTCCTTTTTTATAATTTTTACTTTTCCTCAAAATCATGTTATTCAATTTATGAAATATAAGTAATATGCATCTTAAATTAAAGATTGCATTACAAAGTGTAATTTGATATATGATATATGATATATGAAAACTGAATATAAAATGAACGGGCATGGTTTAATTGCTTGTAAATATATAAATTATGGTTAAATTCTAATTTTTAATCAAATCCAAAATTGTTGTAAAATAATCTAGAAACTTTAAATTTTTTGAACTTTTGTCTAAATCCAAAGTTCGTTGGTCAATAACTTGATTTGTTGTAAAGTTTAATTTTAATATATTATTGTGCAAGCTACATTATATTTTGGAGTCAGAAGTTGTTCATATGATACTTTTGCTAAAATCTCAATAATTCATCATTTTAATTGATGGTACCCATATATTAGGTTTCTTATTTATATATTTCAATTTTTCTTTCATTTTTAGTTATGATCATCTTTTAATTTTCAATTAATTATAATTATTGTCGACTTGTCGTTGCATCACACAAGAGGAAAAATCTAATTATATACAATAATGCTTGTTAATTAAGGTTATTCTTATCTATTGATTTTTGTATAAAGCATCTTTAGAAGATTTTTCTTTGACTTCATGATAATACTATGTTGGTTAAATATATGACTCGTCAATATCAAGGTTGAAAAATAATATTCATCATCAACTACGTTTGTCACATTCAAAAACCACAACAAAAAGAAACTTTTATTTGAAAGATACGTCAATTCATGAAAAAAAAATCAAGCAATCAAATGCCAACACAATAAACAATACTATAGCTAGGTTTGTGAGTGCTGCAATTTGTTTGTAAAAATTGTGAAAGTTTGAATTCGTTTTGAAAAGGGGCTTTGTTGTATTTAACCTTATATTGCACAAATTTTCGACACGTATGAGAAAACATGTTCAAATATTTAAACTAAAATGTGAAACCAAAACTATGATGGTAAATAAATGCCATGGTTGAATTTATACAAACCTCAAATTATTGAGCGGGTCAACTATGGTTGTCTTAATTCTCATGTTTATCTCATCACATTATATTTTTAGGGCGTGTTTGTTATTATAAATAAGTTCAAAATAACAAATATAGATGGAGTTATCTCATTGTTTGGTATCCAAAACAATTAATCTGCAAAGCCCGCATTAGTCAAAGGCCCGCTCCTGTTTAGGTCTTTTCTTTAGATAAGTAATCCATCAAATTTGGGGAGATTATTTATCTTTTTCTAATGGGAATAC
>JAYJMF010000028.1:926713-939060 GCA_036873715.1 Salvia sclarea
AGCTCCATGTTCACATCACCTCGACTCCCTCACCGAAATGTTGCATAGTTGCATCACCTCGTCGAAATGCTCGTAATATCCGAAATCCTATTTAAAAAATAATTTTCTATATGTTTTCGTCTCAAACTCGTCGTAATATTCGTGCATATCCCGAATTCTATTTAAACCAATTCACGAATTTGCATGTGCAAATTTGTGAAATAAGAGGCTATTTTTTTTATCTTTTTAAATTAACAGGCCAAATTTTATCTTTACTATCTTAAAATGATTATTTTTATACATTTCCTCTATTTATGTGTATATACAACTTAAATATAAATAATTTATATAATATATAAAAAGTAATTAATTGAACAATTTCTCGAGAATGTGAATCAAATGGTCATGGACCAAAATTCACAAAAAGAGTTATTGACGTTTGATTCATTATTTTTGATAAATTAACGGTGGTAATTTTAAGAAGATACTATTATGATTTTTCCGTGATGAAGACAATTGAATTATAATTAAATTAATAACTTATAGAAAATTATAAATAAGAAAAACTTAGATAATTATATAAAAGGAAAACTGACGTGTCAATTGTAGAGGGAATTGAGGACTTAGTTGGAGGCTTTGACTCTAAATCCTTTAATAGAGAAGATTGTTGAGAAAGTTAAAAGATTTTTATAAGAAGAAAAAAGTGCATCATCATCGTCATCAGTATTAACTTTGTGTATGGAGAGGCGGGTCCCACCAAGAAATAAGTTACAGTTGATTTACTTTACTAATTCTGCAAACCCCCATTCATTTGGAAAACGTGAGTGGCCGTCGCTGCAATTGCCACGTATCCCATATTTTGTCTTGGTGGGTTAAATATCATAGTTCCATTCCATTCCATGCAATAATTCACCAATCCCATTTCGCTATTTAATTTCGTATTGTCACACGACACGTGTCGCATATTCCATTGGCCACACAAATATCATCAGAAATTATTACCCACTCAGCGCTCAGTTAAAGGTTGAGTAAATTGGATGTTGGCCAGCTGGACTTTTCTATTAAATTTATAAATTTATTTCTCCCTTACTTTGAATCCAGCCATGGGTCCATATCAATTTTCAAGAGACCCCCTCTTTTGTCTTATTATCCACCCATTTTCTATTTATGGCTAGCCAATTTAATATGCTCCATTGTTGAAGTTTTTGCAAGTGAATTGCAATCTCATTAGAAAAAAATTAAAATATAAATTGTACCTCCCTATTTTAACGTCAAGCGCTGCGCTATCTAACATTAATTTTCGGCGATTCTACGTTACCGAGAAAAATTATTTAGAATAAATTTGCATGTTTTGTCCATAGTTTTGATATTATTTGATGAATTTGAAATATTGATTGGGATATCATTTAAGCTACATTAATATATCAAAGTGGTACAATCTACATTTTGAAGTTAAAAATATTAAGTTGAGGACTAACTCATTGTTATAAGTTTATACGGAGGTGAAATATCTAAACTACTATAATTAAAAGTCACAGAGTTTAAAATTCATATCAAATGATAATCTCTTATATGACCTAATAACAAGTCCATCGATTTCTAAGTATATACTTTTTGTTAGAGTGTGAGATTAATATCTCGTTGGGATGGAGTTTTCTTCTTCAACTGGAATCAAAATCTTTCAGTGCCCTTCCGATTTTGAGAAAGCTCAAGTGGAGTTGAAGTGAGAGAAATCAAATAATGATATTATTGTTTGAGTATTTTGTGAGTGGTAGATAATTTGATTTTGCGTTTATCGCCCGATAATAAACGAAATAATGGACTAATGACGCGCCAAGAACGAACAATGGGTCTTCTTACTATAAATAAAGCTACCAGACAGGCGATAATTATAATTTATAACACTCTTTGCTAATCGATATGCTTTACCCGAAATATATAGTCATGCACGCTTTACTGATTACTAATTCATTCTTTTGCAAGTGAAAATTTATTATAAGAGCAACTTGATTTTGTGAAACTAGTTAAAAATACACTCCTCTGTCACACGATACGTGGCCCATCATGCATTGGCCACTTCAACACATAAATCTCACGAAATTATTACTTTTCCAGCAATACCGATTTCAGTTTATATATTGGTTAATGAGTAAATTGGAACTTAGCCACCTCCATCATCCAATCAAATTCTTCGAAGAAATTATGCCTTTACTTTGAATCGAGCCATCACTCTCTCTCTCTCAGAAGATAAAGATGACGACTCTTTTGTCTTATTATCCCCCTTTTATAGGATTTGATAATATTTCATATGCTTACAAAAACACGATTGAGAGAGCCACAAAATTAATAAGGAGTCGTCTTCAATGCAATAATTTCTCTGTTGTATTCTTTTGTACGTATTGGATCATGTTCGTGTAAATAGATAACATTTCTATATATTAATTTATTATTATTTTGTATATATTATTTCTAGTTTTAAGTCATTTTTAAGTTTTGATTTAAATTTATCGTTTCATGTCGTTATCGTATCGTGTTAAAATGAAAGATTGGTTTTGTTCTTCTGTATTGTGCTTTTCTATGTTAATAGTCTCAAACTAGGCAATTTGATTTTCTACTGTTTATTTTTTTGTTGATGTGTGAAAATGTTGTGTGAGAAACAAAAAAGTTGGAGAGAGTGCATATAAAGCAACAAGATACAATTCAATTTGGACAAGATTGAAGAAGTGGGAAATGCATGTATAATGCGAATTGCAGTAGCATATATCTGCAAATTTCTCCATACTAGAGGTAATGTATAGCTTAATTACAACTAAGATATAATTAATGGTTTGGGAAGTCTGTGAAATAAACCATCAATTATGATGCGCTGCAATTTAGCACCACATGTATACTTTTAAAAGTTTACAATTAATTAAGCAATTTATATATATTTTTTTTTATAATTGGAATTCAAGTTCATTTATTACGATCTCTTCAGATCTATTGTTACTCAAGAAAAATAGATGAACTATACATCAAAATATTAAAGGATTAATGGTCATTTTATTGCCTAATCTTTACGCACATTAGAATTTTGTAGCATGACCTTCTATTAGAGACTAATATAACCATGTTTTGTTGTTTCAAGAATAGCTCATTTGACTCTTCTGCCCCTTAACCTTTCTCAGGGATAATAGTCATTTATAGCTAACCTTTATGCACATTTAAACTTTATAGCATGACCTTCTAATATAGGCTACTATAGCCCATATTTAGTTTTTTTATTCAAAGATAACCTACCTAATGTCTTTTGACTCTTCTGACCTCAATCTTTGTCAAAATATTTCTAAATTGCATTCTAAAAATATCCCGGACAAATATTTTTGTATACTTGATTGTCACAAAATGATATCGAACCAGTGTCTGAGATGCAAATTCTCCAAGATTTTGAGAGAGAGGGAGAGAGCCTAAAAAGCGATCTCAGATGGTGCGACCTATGCCATGATGCAAATATTCAAAAGGGTGAAACCGGGTTAATATTCGTGAAATTATCACGATCAATTACCAATTAAGTCCATATCCAGATGGGGCAACAATCAGGTGAATTCAAGAAGAAGTTCATCCACCTCACAACCGATGGACATACACAATCTCTTTTCCTACAATTTCAAGGAGATTCAATCAATTCCTCATTATTTTCGTAGAATTGAGAAGTGTACCTTAACAATTTGTTAGGAAATGTAAGGTCAGACTTTATGGCACTAGTATGAGCTCTAATCAGCCCTGCATCACGCATCTTACTACTATATATGCTTTTGTTGCAATTCATGTCCTATAAATTCCATATCAATGTGATCACTTTTTTGTTTCTTAATTTTAGCATTAAACTCACAAATTGTTAGGTGTAGAACTTTCTTGACCTTCTCACCATCTATTTTTATAATCATGTTGTATAGGTACTCTTATATTCTTTCATTTGATTCTTCTAATCCAGAAATTCTACAATCAAGACTCAAATTTTCTATCCCTAATGGTAATGGATTAATGGTAAACTATTAGAATTATTTAGTTAGAGCAATTTAAAATTCAAATGATTCAATACTTATGCTGATACTGGAATTTTTCATATCATCATTCTCAAAATGAGAAAATTAGGATTAATGTTCATACTTCCAATAACAAAGTCATTGATTTTCAAGTATATACTACTTTTTTCTCATGCAATCTAATCTTTACCAACACTCTACTACGCTCATCATTCATCAATGCACCATCACACGTAATATATATATATATACATGCATGCTATATCAATTCATTCTCTATCGAATTTAAGGTACAACTATGATTATTAAGTTTTATTTATATCTTAATTAAGAACAACTTGATTTTGTGAACAGCTAATTAAAAAATCAAGTAGCCTTTTTAAATTCGAGATCATTGCTATGCCGCCCCGACAATTAATTATGTCTTGTTAAAGGAGGGAAACTAAACATGACAATTAATTATATGTCTAACCCGACCCATTTAGGATCCTAGATACCCGGGCAGGGCCATGTGACCCGTACACGACATATTTATTCTTTTTTATGCTCCGTATTTCTACCCAATTTGTCCAAATCCTAGGTTCTCTATTTGGATTACCAATTAAACTATTCCATATTACGCAATGCATCACTCATCACATACTGTCAAATAATTGCACCAAATTTAATTCACTATATTATTTCCTCAAAATTGTACTATATCAATGCTTACTAATGTACTTCTGCAAATATGATGATCACAATAATGGCTTGTGAAGTAGTAGAATTAGAAAATAATACTAATAAATAGCAGCAATGTTCATAGAAAATGCTTGGAAATGGTGAACGTCAACATATCTCTCCTATATTGATGTATTCGAATTTTTTTAGTATGAAGATGAAGGAACGAACTGAGAGTCGAACTTGAGTTTGGTGCATATATTTTTTCAATTAATATTTTATGATACGCTAAATAAATTTTACTACTTGGCCTTTTTGGACACTCATAATTTGTGCCCCTATGCTTTTTGAGTTTCATTAAGCACTTGAACAACTGAATTAATTAATATTATGTCCTAAAGTTTGGTGCCTCAAATTAGTTTTTGCATTTGTTTTATTGAGCTCTTGTTGCTCCTTAGTACAAGTACTTTTTCAAAGGGATGATAAACTTTAAAAAAAAAAAAAAAGGAAGTTTCCTATTAACTAAAAGATATGTTAAGAGCATGATAAAACAGAATGAATGTAAAATGTTTGGCAACAAAAGGGTAATGGGCTACATGAAACACAAAAAAAGTAGGGATTATCATATATCCTGCATCTATATCTATGCAATAGTGAATATCACATATAGATAAGTGTTAGAAAATCTTGTTTGAAGAAGTCAAGGGCGCAGAATAAAGAAAAATATATTCAAATTAAGTTGGGCGAAAAAAGTCAATTACCTTCTCTGTAATAATCACTGGATTCTTTTATTGTCTTTACAAAATATTATTAATAAAAAAAGAAAAATATATCAACACTCTAACCCTTTAAATGACTTAAATCCCGACATATTAATTAGAGGGAAGTGTCTTACAAATCAAGTAGATTTAAAGGTCCGCCACTTGAGTGTTTTTTATATATAAATTAACAAATAAATTTAAAGGGTCCTGTCATGATAGACTCAAACACGAGACTTTTGACCTCAAATATTAACCATTCTATTGGTTTCGACTCACAGATACCACTTGAGAGCTGAGGATGTATTATTAAGCTCATCATATAATATGGTTATCTATGCAAAGGATGAGATGAAGTGACAATAGAAAACACTAAGTGGTGGACCTTTAAATATACTTCAACTTTTTTAATTAAAAATAAAATAAAATTGGTAGACCTTTCTCTCTCTATGTTAAATTTAGAAGTCTCCGGTTCAATTCTTGTTTTTCATCACCTCAATTCAAAATAGAAAAAGAAAAGGATGAAACGAATGGTTCAAACACGGCCACCCCTTCCAATTCAAGAAAAATGAAATATAAAGTAATGGTAATGTATAGATGATGAAATCAAACTTCAATTATTAATCCATGACTTTCATTGAAAAGGTACACATCTATCGTCTTCTTAGAAAGACTTGGGCATCTTTAGTATTGGATTGTGTTGTTCAAATTTGGCTATCCGAGTTCTATTTGTCAATGTTGTCAAAATTTACAAATTAATTCTAACCCAAACTTCATATGTATGTGTCCTTCAAGAATAAAAAGCTCATGATAAACAAAACACAAAGAGGCACAGAAGTTGAGTGAATATACTATCCAATATCCATGTCATTATATCTCGAATCACATATACAATTACAAAACTTTTGGGACCTAATTCATCACACACAAATCACTAATGATTGGTGACAAAATTGAGAAGGTTAACCCTACTCTGCAACAACTGCCTAAACATTGCCTCCAAAGCCGCCTCAATCCCATCTATACTGAAATCAAGAATTTGTAAGCTCATTTGCACCATTTGCTTATCAAATCCACCATTTCCGAGAGCAAAATCCACACATCCCACCTCACTCACAACGCCGCCGTGATCATCACGAGATTTCTTGAGCATCATCGCCCTCGCCACCCGACTCCATCCGGCTGCGGCTGACGAGTAGGAGAAGAAGAGCAACGCACTCCTAAAGACGGCGGCGGTGAGGCCATAAACCTCCCTCAAAGCATCCGATGCATGAATCCTCCCCTCAAAGCCCTTGAGTGCCTTGAGGCTCTTCTTGATGCACTTGCTCATCCTCTTCCTCGATCCGATATATGATATGACGTCGTTTTGAACGTCCAAGCCAGCTCCCTTGCGGCGTAGCGCGGAGTGAAGGGCTCGGATGCTCTCCTTCATCATTTGAGCCACTTCCCGGATGCACCCGCAGGAGTCGAGCAGCTCGACCGAGCCCTCGAGGGCGCCCTCGGCCAATTTTGGAGTGGATTTGAGCTCATCCATGGAGTTGTAGAGCTCGGCCAGCCCTACAAGGCTGGATATGATGGAGTGTGAGGAAAGAGAAGAGGGTGATTGGCTTGATTTGAGCTTCTCTACTTCAGCTTCAAATTCATTTGAGTTGAGGGGATGAAGCCTTGATGGAAGGCTGATAGATCTAGTGTGGATTTGTGAGAATTCCATTTTCAATGAGTGAAGAAGAAAAAGAAGAAGAGGAAATGGTGTGGTTTATTGGTGAGATGCAAATGGTGATGGGTGTTTATAGGGGACAGGCACAATGTGGGAGATGAATAATGATTGTGCATGTGATTGCATTTGCAAATATTTTATAACACTTTGTTGGGGGTTTCACAATCAATCCAGCAGTCCTAAATATGTATAATAATGCAATTGTTTAAGATTAGGGTGATGGCAACATGAGAGACAGTGTTTAATGTTTGAAAAAAAAGAAATGTAAATGCATTGAATATTGACCTTAGACTAATACTAGAATTCTTTTTGTCTCTCTGCCTCCCCAATCATTAGTAGGATTCATTCAACCAATTCTACTCCCATTTTATTATGTGTAAGTTGCAAGACTTTCAACATTATTGTACGACCTTGAATTTGCTTTTGCTAATGGCTGCAAATTATGGGGCAGAGAACCCGGTCACCTAATGCTATTTATTTAATCATTATCAAGTAAACAAATCATGTATTTGGATTTTGGTTAGAAAAGTTAATTCATGCCTAACACCACGATAACCACATGGCATCCTGCCATACGAGGATTATATGATTTGTAAAATACCATTAATCTCTAAATCCAAAACCCACTGTATTATTAAATAGCCTATATAAGACCTATAGAGAAGCTGATGAAATTCAAATCTAATATTTTTCATCAAAAAATACCCACTTCACCATTAAAGCGTTCGAGGATGTTAATTAGTTGAACATTGTTTTTATACACAAGTAATCTCGTTGGTTTGTCTATGCAACATTACCGGCCAAATTATTAACACCAGAAACCTTGAACAAAACCCAAAAAAATCCAATATCAACTAATAAAGCTAGGTGCATAGATCTATAGGGTTTGGTGCAAGAATAAGAATAGATCCATAAATGAAATGAAAATGAGTTGGCACGATAGGCTATGTTAGGCAGACAAAGAAGCACTTAGAATATGTGTCATGAGATTTAAATTCAAATCTATTCTCATTCCTTGGAAATTGGTGGGATTTGCTAATTATTAGCTATAACAATCAGAGATTCGGGCGGTGGGCCTTTCCAAAATATGATTCAACTAAATTGATTTTATGTCTCTATGTGAAGTAAAATAAGCAGAAATTAGGTAAAATGGGGAACAAGATTGATAAGTATAAATGTAGATTTCTTTTACTTCCGTTTCAGGACAAAAACATTCATTACCATAACTAAATTCAGAAACTTCAAAAAGCCTCTGCTAACAGAGTAGAGGAGACATGGGCATGTGTTTGAAGGTCAGAAAATATCCAACTGTATGGTTAGAGATAGGCAGATGCATTTAATTTCTCTCAACATATAAAAGAATATATTCACAAATGTTATCTCTATACAAAGAATCGAATGGAAACAATTTGATTATAAATCATGGCTACCTTACAAGAAACAACTAATATGAGATTTCTGCAGCTTCACTACAGCCATATAGCCTAAGAGATGAGCAACTCACTCCACTACAGAAACACTGCAGCAACAAGAAAGACAGCTAGCATGTGCTCGTACGAGCATTGTCTGTGGAGCAGAAGACGGGTATAAGCTAAAACCGTAGAGTTGGTTAAACTTACCAACTGCCACCCGAGTAAAGAATCATTTCCTCGATATCTGATTATGCAGATGCTATATGATGCTACTTTAACAGCATAGTACTACAGCATTATTTCAAGAAATTAAAGCTTGAAAATAGGTTAGCACATATTAAATATAAAGAGTTTCCATCTCAATTCCAACAATGATATAAGTACATAACCAAGTTATCTGAATGAAATTGAGCAAGAAGGGAGTCAAACTATCCTAGGAAAATCTATATCCTGATCAGTGGAAACGAAAACACACACGAACCTAAGTCTTAGTCATACAACTAAAAGAGTACTTCCAGAACACTCAAATCCAGCAGCTTACGTTCACAAGTATGCTTTCCTCTTAGCCTGGAGTTTATCTGACTATATTGGAGTATCTAAGAAAGAACTGAGACCACATTTCGGATCCCTTTCTGCACAAATATTAAAAAGTGTCGATATATCGTTATAAGTATGACACTGCACAATACATGATCTCACTTCTTAATACATCACCGTCTGTATCGTTATAGTTCATCTCTTGACTGTCTACGATGAATACGATCCTGAAACTAAGCCTGTGACAAGATAAATGATCAACCTCATAGGCCACATTGAACAGAACAAAACTTAATGCTTGAAAGCCGAGTTTTTGCTTCTGGAGGTAGCTAAGGATATTTTTATCGTGCTCTGTTTTCAATTTATGGTCAGTACAATATTTTAGATCATCACATAAAATTTTACATCAGCTCAATTCTGATATTTATATGACGCTTTCGGGAAAGAAATCTCAAACAAACGGCTTCAATTTGATCCCATTTGAATTTCTGAGGATTACAAGAGCCGTGCGGAAAGGTATTGGAGTATTAAAACAAGAAAAAAGGCCAATTATAAAGGATACTTCAATATAACATTCCCCTTATAACATGATCCATTTCGAACAAACAGCCCATGTATGAGCAAAATGCCAATTACTTCTATGATTGTTAATGAGATATAGTACTATTTACAGTCAGAGAAATATTATTTGGCTTGGCGCTGTAATCAAGTTCTGGTGGGATCTTGAGAAACTATTGCATCCGACTTTTCCTACTATTCAACTCTAAAGAACATAATCCAACACATATATAGAAGATGCCAGAAATGAACCGAGTAAGGCAGTCAAAACTTTCTAAACAGAGTGCAGATGAGTAAAGCTATCTTAAGGCAGGACTAAATATGGATGTTAAAAAAGAAAGAAAGATCATACAGTAGTAATGTAGCTAATAGTCAAATAGCAGAATGTAAAGAACTTCAATATACTTGTCCAGTCTATCTTCTTATTTCTTCAATGAACTTCCTACATATATAGCAACAAGAAATATTAAGAATAGAGAATTCCTTTATCAGTATCACGGAGTCTTAAAGGTGTGATCGGCACTGTGACTATCATAAATATAAGAAAAGTCCAACATGCGGAATTCATTGAAACAAAGACAAGAACATTAAGTAATGCTATCATTATCGAACCAACAATAATCATTTACCAAAAATCATACAGAAAAAAAGGGTACCAGCAATTTATGTCAAACAACAAGGCCTTGCTCCCTGGCTTTCTTCAGCCACTTAAGAGTACTTTCCAAAGTCGAATAAGCAGCAATATCTGTTATGCTCTTGCTCTCGACCGCATAATCATAAACCTCATAAGCTTCGGCAACTCTGCCCTGCCTACATAATGCCCTCAAAAGTGTCCCATAAGACCCCGTTTCCAGCTTTATATCTCCTTTCTTCATCATTTGATACAATTTAACTCCTTCATCCAACTGCCTGCCCTTACACAATCCAAGAAGCAAAGTGTTATACGTGCACGAATTCGGACTACACCCCTTCCGTTCCATCTCCCCTAACAACGACAATGCCCCCAACGCATCTCCTTCTCTGCACATTCCATTCATCAACGAAGTATAAGTGATGGCATCTGGGGAGTGACCTTTCTCAGTCATCACTTTCAGAAACTTCCTAGCATCCCTAACCTTACCCGATTTCGACAATCCAAAAATCAAAGTGTTATAAGTAATATGATCCGGCACAACCCCCTCGTCCAGCATCCTCTGATAAACTCCCAACACATCCCCACCTTGACTCATATGAGCATAGCCCTTCATAATTGTGTTGTACACATAGCAATCAGGCTTGAACCCTTCCTCACTCAATACTCTCAACAACCTCATCGCCTCCCTCAAATTCTTCGTGTTGCACACATTATCAATCATAATAGTATATGTCACAAGGTCCGGATTTATACCGAACTCTTTCATATCAGTTATAAACGAATTCGCAGAGCTTACAGACCTGCTCTTCACCAAATGCCTCACCATGAAATTGTAGGTATACTTATCAGGAAGCGAATTCTTCGTCGAGAGCTCCTTGATCAGCTCGACAGCGTGCTCCTCTCGCCCGCACTCGCAGAGGGCCCTCGCGGCAACATCTGTCGACACCTGATTAGGCGGAAAGCCGCTGTTTGTCATGAGGTTGAGCACGTTGTGAGCACCGGAGAGAGACTGCTCATCTGCGGCAGAGCAAGCCTGCTTAAGAAGCACGTGATAGGTATAACGATTAGGGCAAAAAGGGGGATGCTGCTTCACCATGTGATTGAGGAAGAAGATCGAATCTTGGATCGACGAAACGGCGGAAAATGACTGCAGAATTGAATTGTAGAAGCTGGGCTCGGAGGGGGCGTCCGCGGTGGAGGAAATGAACGAATTGAACATGGATTTGGCGCCTGAGAGATTCGCGGACTCGAAAACAAGCGACGGAGCGGTTGTATTTGGTGCCGAATCATTTCTGGGGAAGGGTTTTTGCTGGGAAACTTTCTGCTGCCGTTGCCAGTGAGGAATTGATGGTGGCGATTTCTTTTCTTGCAAAGCGGAAGAGGATTTGGCCTTGAGCAGAGAGGAAAGTGGGGATTCAGCGGCGAACTTTCTTAAGCTCAGTGGGATTTTCCCCATTTTGGGATTTGGGATTTGACGCTAGGGTTTTGTGGGGGTTTATGGTTTGCAGGTGGATCTTGGTTTGTCGGAGCGGGTCAAATATACAAGCACCGCTTCTAAATCGGATCCTTTTCTTTGTCTTTTATACTAAACCAACGTCCGATTTAATGAATTTGGTTGATTCATGCTGTTCGTTATTTCAAAAATAACATAGATGGGAGACCAAGTTAAGATTAAATTTTATATTTAGGAGGGTGTTTAATTTGAGTGATATCATATAATGATAAAAAAAAATGGAGTAGGTATTTGAAGGATAAAGTAGTCCAATAAATTAAAATTTGATAAATCTATCAAAATAAGTAGTAGATTAATTTGGATTAATTTTGTCTATTTATTCTATTAATCAAAGTAAAAGTTCGCTTGAATGATCATTCTTAATTTTATCTCAACTACATGAGTCATAACTCATAACTATTAAAGTGGATCTTATTTCAGCGATTTGTTCTTTTGAAGTGGTGGTCTCGAACGAGTTAAAATTGAACAACTGTAGTATTAAACTAGTATATTAGCCCACGCAAAGCGTGGGATGAATTATAATATTATTTGATCTCATTTAAATTTTATTTCAC
>JAYJMF010000028.1:939160-958518 GCA_036873715.1 Salvia sclarea
TTGTATGGGCCGAGGCTGTTGGGCCGTGGTTATTGGGTACAGGAAGGTTGTCTGGGCTTCCTTGTTGGTTTGGGCCTCCTTGCTGGGCCTAGGCCTCTGGGCCGATATCCTATCAACAATTATTCATATAGTTTTTCAAAGTTGAATATAAGTGAAAAGTTAGCTTATTTTACCGTTGAGAACTGAAATGCAACAATATCCTTTTTATGCTAGTATTTTTTTCCTTCTCGGAATAATGTCCTATAGTTTACCTATACAACAAATGATATATTATCTCAATCTTTCAAATTCAAATACATTCATAATTTTACTATTCAATAGCTCGTCATTTCACCTCCTTCAAATTACGAAATGGAAATCTTTATGTCTGGATAATTGAAACAAATCTATCAACTTTCTTTAGACATATATGTCACTAAGATATTGTAAGTGCAAATAAAATACAAAAGAATGACTTTAATCTTTTAGTATTATGTAGATTGCGCGTACACAGACAGAAAATAACTTTTATTTTATTTTTAACTACTTGACATAGTATTTTATCTATTTTTGTCACTAGAATTCAAAACGCGAGCATTTTATTAACTCAAATAAAACAAAAGCCAGGACAAAATCCTTTTTAATAAATAAATAAAATCCGATCGTATTTCAAAATCTCCGTCGCGGTAGCCAATATCATCATCTACTCTGTTGTCAAAGAGGAAAAGAATAAGCGGAATCCTCTTGCTAATAATGTTCAGAATAATTCCGGCGTCGGAGGAAGACGAAAATTGAGCCCAGGCGCGGCGGAGCTCCGAGACTGGAGGATGATAACGCGATCGAAGTTGGCGGAGCAGCTTAGAGAGTATCAGACTCGATCCAAGCATGATTGGACTTCCGTTTCGTTGTTCTCCTCCGCCTCCAATCTCGCCTCTTCTAGGTATTTTCTACTGCAACTTTGGGCCTTTTTCTGTCTGCGATTTACTGGTTGTTCAGTTTGTTTCATTATTTATTTCTTTGAAGGATCTGCAATTTAGGTAATTTGGTTGGAATTTTGCGTCCTGGGGATGTTATGGATGTAGATAGATCGCCATTAGGCCGTTGACATTTAAGAACTTGTGAATTATTCCGTTAAAATTGGACTTCAGTTAGATCTTTTTTAATCCGGAATGCTAATGGGAATGAGTTTCTGAAACTTAGAGAAATAGTTGGATTTTAGATGTGGCCATGACCATTGACAATTATGGATCAGATAGTCAAGTATGCAAATTGAGGCAACCATTAGTTAATTTATATGCTATAAAGGGGCATAAAATGGGATTATCTTATCAATAAGTTGCTTAATAAGCCAGACATACTTGCTATTCACCAGTTTGAATGCTACTGTTCTGCATTTTTTCAAAAACGCTTACTAAGATGTGCTCTTGACTCTCGAGTAACCTTTAGCAAGATCTCATGGCCAATCACCATTTCCATAACAATGCTTTATGGTTGTTGATGTTGTCCGTAGAGGTTCTTAATTAATGGAGGAGGTCACTGTATATGCGTGTGCTTCAAAGGAAATCAGAGATAATTTGTTTCTTTGTTTATTCGTCAGCTTCTAATAGTTTCCATCTAGATAGAATCTGAGGGACCTATCAGTAATGTAGCAATGCATAAACTTGTGAAGTCAGCTTAAATTAACCTCTAGGTCATGATACATGTTCATGATGAATTGGTAATATCAGTTCCTAGATGATTAATGATTATTACTTTAGAAAACATAGTTCTTGGAGACCAGCTCCTTTAGGTTACTGAATAAACTCTTTCAATGTCGGATTGAATATAGCACAGCAATCTATTTTGAGTTAGCTGATTTTAATGAACTTCTAATTGATTGTCTTTTCTCTTAATATATTAAATTTTGTATATGGCCAAGTATCTTATTGTTTGGATGAGGGTTGCAAGTGTTTATTATGCTTAAGAGAATTCTAACCGTGCTAAAGTATATGGTTTCTTTTCCAGTACCCTTCTTCATTGAACTCCAACATTAGAACATTTGAATTGATTTTCATGTCACATATAATCACCTCTAGTATGATTTCTGATTTGCAATGTTTTGCTTCTTTCTGTTTGCAGGGTTGATGTTGCAATCTTTGTCATATGGGAGCTTGTCATTTTAGCATTCTTTGTTTTCTCAGCTGTTTTATTATATTTTAGGCATTTAAGGGTAGCTGTGCTTCTGTTATTTATTACACTAGTATTGCTTTTATGTATGAGAATCACAAAGCAAGTAAGACTGGCTCGGAAGAAGCAGCGGAGGATGCTTTTACCATTATCTATGTAGATGTCAATTCAGTGGAAAGTTTTCTCAAGAGAACCAACTCTTTTGTGTAGATTTTGAGATTTTGGGGGAATCACTTTCTGGTCTGTTTCAATTGATTGATTTATATGCAATGTAATACTAGCATTTAAACATTGGTGATTGGGAAATGAAGTTAATTAATCCTCCTGACACATTCATTATTTTGGTTTATTGACTATATATTGAATTTTTAAGCCAGTCAATGCTCGAGTTAGCTTATAATTTTTCTGACCTGTCCTTTGCATTGTACAAGAGATGGTGAATTCCCATTGCTTATCCAATTATCCCAAGCAATCCCATCTTCCGATAAGATGATAGTCACCTTTTCTTTATCATTTGGTACATATACAGATATATATTTCCCTTTTCAGGAACCTCATTTGTGATGATTTTGAATGTCCTGAATAGTTTCTGCAAGAGATGCTTAGCAAATTTGACGCTTCACTTATTCTGGCTTGAAGAAATGGATCCTGATTCCTTGTGTTGCTATAGTCCATATTGCACCAAAGACTAGCAGAATGCTCAAAATCATTCCGAGAGATCCAAGAGACCAATTCAGCCACCACATTGAACTGTATCTTTGGGGATTCTTAATCTTGATCCACATCAAGCATGGATATGCCAGAGTGACGGGTAAGGCAATTCCTCCGATCAACCCAGCCAGGTTCTTCAAGAATGGAAAAGCCACTGAGATGAACAACGTGAGGCACCCAAAAAATACTCGTATACCTGCTCTCAGCCACCACGGGCATGGCTCATTCTTGTTGCTCGTGTATCTGAACTCCATATTGTCAAAGGCTGGCATGGCATATATCTGGAATGAAGTAAGGCTGTTGATCACGACGAATAAGCTTGTCAACCCCAGAACCATCCTTGGTGTGTCCTTCCTGTGGTACTCATCCAACGCGCTCAACAGTCCTCCATTTGAGGGTATCTGTAAGAATTCAATTTTGATTTTATGTCTTAGAATTGTTGTATGATAACATCTAATTTCGTTGATTCTATTAGAACAATTTTAAGGATTGAGATGATACCAAATTCCCATAAGCCCAGTAACCCCCTGCAGCCATTGGAAACAAGCAGCTTGCGATGATCATATATGAAAACTTCACTCCTTTCCACATCGGCACACTAGATGGATTCTTAGCAGTCGAAGGCATGGTTCCCTGCAAACACCAACACAGATACAAAATCACACACTCTTGTTTGAATCCTATTAATCTCCCCCTCCCCCCACCCAAAAAAAAGAAAAGAAAAGACCACATATATTTACCTGAATCTCTAAAACAAGGTTGTGGCCCCTGAAAGCAAATGCTATGATGCCAAGAGCGTTCAAAACGCTCGAAACATTCCCAACTTCCGATTTTGTCCACACGGGCTCATATGATACACCAGGTGGCCTGGTCTTGGAGACGGACAGCACCCATGTTAGAGTGCAGTATGTCACAGCAGTGATTGCGCCAACAAGAGAAATTCCAGCGATGGAGTTGAGGTTCGGGAGCTGAGCCAAGACCACTGCTGAACACACAAACACAAGGTACCACTCTACTAATGAGAGTGCATTGGTATTGCAAGTTGTACCACACACTGTATGGAAGAAGATTTTCAATGTGCTTCCGCCCATCATTATCAGGCTAACGCAGGTTCCACCTGCTAGGTAAAGAGTTGGAAACAGGGCCAATATTTTCCCCCATCTCTCCCCTAGAAAGCAAAATCAAGAAAATTTTCATGTATCAGTAAATTTCCGCAGTCAATATGTAATATGCTTAGTTTACTCATCTACAATTTTAATTTTTGTATGCTTGAGATATTATCTTCTAGCATTTTAATTTCACTACAGGTACATACAAAAGGATGATTACCAAAAGCAGCCATGGAGAGCTTGAGGTATCGGCTGTAGCGCGTTCCAGGAACAGATTCATGGAGCTGTATCAGTAGCCATAAGGTGTATAATTGCCATATGAAAGCCAAAGACAGGCTTAATATCCCCCAAACCCTGCATGACGTAAGCTTGATTATCAGATGCTGCTGCAAATATACATAAAATGATAAAAATATTACATATTTATTATCATTGTGCACCAAAAACGTACCAGCCGAGGGTTGTGAAAGCAAGAGGAAGAAGAAGGGCCTGGAACCCGATCCCGGAACTGAGGGTGTGGAAGGCAGCATAGTAAGCATTCCCGTTTCTCGACTCCGTGATTGGGAGCCACGAGTCCTGGGGATCAAGCTTGGTGAGGTGCCCTACTTCTTCCAGGTAAGTTTGCATGCTAACTATAACCTTTTTCATGGGGCTAGCCAGAGGAGTCATCATCCGGGCTGCGCTCGAAAACGGGCTCTTGGGTGTCCTTGGAACGGAATCGGGATGTGGTGATGGAGTTGCTGAAATTGGGTTATGAAATCCCATTGCTGGGATTGTGATTACAGGGCCTGATTTTATTTCAACTAGTTCACTCATTTTTGGAGATGGATTCAATCAGATAGTTTTATTAGAGTATCACTCTTCCTCTACTATCTTTGTTTTGAATCTTCTTGAATCTGGCTGAATTATGTTCTTGCTCTTAAAGATTGATGTGAGATGATGAGATTTATATAGAATCGAGTTCACACTGTTCAACTTTTTTATTTTGCCACTTCAATTTTTTGGGGGTACAGGGATGCAGACATGATGTTGGTTAACTTTTTATATAGTTGGTTGCTAATTGTACGATGAAATCTCAGCTTAAAATCAATTTAATTATGTCATAATAAGTAGTGATATAGTCTGTAACGTTTCTTATACTATATTCATGATGACACGGAACAAACTAACGCAATAAATTGCTTCAACAAGAAAGTGAACCATTTTGTGCCATAATTTCTGAATCTTAATTAGGTGAGTGCATCGGTAATATTACCTTTTTAGGGGAAATCTTGTAATAATATTAATTCTCAAAATCACAATGGACAGTCTCTCGGAGCCACATAGGAAATTGAGATAATATAGTATTAGTGCTAAGGTGTCGGTTGTGGTCACAATTATTATGCACATTTGAACGCGAGCGAACTTTATTAGATGGTAGTATTATTTTTTGACTTCCATAATTTTCGTGCTAAATGCTAATAAACTTTAAGGGGCAAAACCCCCACGAACCAAAAATTGAAGAAACTTTTTTGAGGTGATCAAATATTGGCATGAAGTTTCCCATGAAAGTAACAAGATCAAAGGGCCCAATTAGTGGAGGCAAAAATAAAGTGGATGTTTTGACCAACCCCACAATGGCTGCTGTTATTAAAATCACTAATTGGCTCGATGAAATACTAATAAATAATGGGACAGTGCATGACACGTAGTGAAATTTTTGTTTGGATCTACTCATGCACACCATGCATGAAGATTAAGAGTAAAAAAAATACTGCTGCTTCATGGATTTGACAGCTTCTTATTAGATCAAATGCGAAACTAAGCCTAGTAGCTCAAATGGGACTATATTTCATTCCAATTTATATGTAGCACATTTTTCTTAAGCTTCATTAAGAGCAGCTTATCAATATCGTTTAGTGACAACAAAAAACATGATGAAATATGTATTTTTTTTTTTTTTTAAGTTAAGGTTTTATCTTATATTTGGTTTAATTGTTATACACAAATTTTACACCTTTGCATGTGCATGTGACAGACATGGATGAAATTAAATATATGATGGGCAGCATTATGAGGTTCTAAACCGAACAAAGTCATTTTAATTAGTCAATTTTCGTGTATAAAACTTTATTTAGTTTAAGGGAGGTGTGAACAATAGTGCTCCTTTAATTAAGCCACAGTCCCTTTCTTTTTTAGGGCAGATTTAGTTGCTTTACAAGATTTGTGCGACGAAATTTCTTGTATACAGCCACAGCCTCTAGCAGAGTTGTTGAAAAAGTATATACGATGAATGTTATATATTTTTCTTTTCTAGAAAAAGTGCTTTGAATGATCGTTTCTTTAGAATTGAAATCAAGTAAAGTGGCGAGAAATTTCCTGCCATATGTATAGAGTGGAATTAATTAATTGCTGGATATATACAAATGAGGTCGTACCGAAAAGAAGAAAAATATAATATTATCTTGTATATGGATATACCTTGAATACTATATATTATTGGTACTTCATAGAAATCCTATGAGTTGAAAAGGTTTTCTAGGTATTCAGTTATGCAGAAGTTCTTGTCTAGGAACAAAATTAGGTATGAATGAAATGATATTTTCTATGATTGGTATGGCCACAAACTGAATAAATATTATGTAATATACATTTTAAACTACTAATTAAATAACCATTTTAAGATAGTAAAAACAAAAAATATCCTATTAATATAAAAAGAAAAAAAAAATTCTCTTAGAATTTTACCTTCGTATGAAAAATTGTAGTATAAAACAAATAATTCACAAGTTCGCATTTGCTAACTCGTGAAATGTCATATTTTTGCCTTGATTTCACAAATTTGCTAAGCAAACTCCCCCAATCAAGGTAAAAACAAGGCATTTCACTAGTTGATTCGTGTTGACTCGTGAAATGCCTTGTAACTCATGTATTCAAGTGTTTTCACGAATTATATATTAAAATTAGGTCAAATACATAATTTAACACAAAAGACTTATATTAACAGGTTACTTTTTATCTTTATTATATGAGAAATGTTATTTTGATACATATAGGATCAAATTTATGTAACTAAATTAATCATAGTGGCTAATATTGTTAATGCATGTGAAAATAAAATTACCATTACAATTGCAAGTCTATTCTATACTTTTCCTAATTCATTTATTATCTTAAATTCCATAAATAATGCTAGAATTTAATATTTCACATCGTCTCATACTTCGTCTCGTTTTCTTATTGGGTTGTATCATTTCCTTTTTAAAGTCACACATAAAAAGTTTGTGGACCCCATGTATACTACACCATCTCACACTTATTTCTTAATCTCCATACACAAAAGAAAGAGGACAAGAAGAATGAGAAGGAGGGAGTAATAAATATAATCTTATTCTAAATAATATAAAAAACAAAAAACAATTCCGCCGTTTAATCTGTTCGTTACGTATGTCACTATATAAATCATTGCCATCGTTGTTATGTCGCTAATTCAACATTTTCTTGTAGTGATATATAAAAATAAATTTAAAATGAAAACATAATAAATACCAAACTTTTAGAGAGAAAACTAAGTAACAAAACGTTTGAGGTATTATTTTTCTGTTTCTTTAAGAAAATTATAAATTTTCTAATTAAACTATGGTAAGAGAATTAGTTATTTTCTTACTTCATAAATTTGGTAAATACTGACTTTTCTTACTTCATAATGATCAAATTGGTAAATTATCTCATTTTTTCATTTGATATTATAAATTTCAAGAGACTTGATTATATTTATATTCTAACTCTTTGAATAAAAAGAAAAATGTGTGTTTGGATCATGTGTGCGACTATGCATGTGTACGTATTTGAAATTCTCATAAATTGGAAAAATTAAAGTACAAAATGTTCGCTACGCATCGCACTACACTAGTGTTGATTTCCGAGAAATAAAGTTTCATTCGACCTAATAATAAGCAATTCTCAGTCATTTAAAAAACAACATGCCAAGATTCCACAAATTAATTCTTAAAAGCAAATTCCAAAACGACGTGTAAGCAACACTACGATATACAGAACATGGGTTAGTGATTACTAAGGAATTTAATGAGAGAGGGGAAAATATCTTTAATGTACTATATATAATGATACATATATATCAAATTACCAAAATACCCTTCTATTGCAAAAAAATAAATGAAATTAACATAAAATGATCATTCAGTAAATTACTTCTAGTTCTCAAGATAGATATAATGAGAAAATACCCTTCTATCTTTTGGACACTTATAAGTTATAATATTGTTTGCTGATATAAAGATAAAATAAAACATATTTAAATGTTCTGATAGAACCATAAGTTAAGCCCTTAAAGAGTAAAGACATAGTATATCCTTAGTTTTGCCGATGGCCACTAATTTGATTGTCTTTTTATTGAAAGTGTAAACCACTTTATTAATTAGCTGAATTTTATATAGCATCTAGCTTGTCCACTATTCCTGCCTGACGTCTATAGTGATGCCATTTTCGTGACACCATCAACCAACAAACATCTCTTTACAATCTTCAATTTTTTATGCAGCCACAATATATATTATCCAACTACTTTAATCATTGATGTTCTTTAAATGATTTGAATTGCCATTGATTTAATGAATAGATGATACTTACGTTTGCATACAATATGGTCATTTGAAAATAATCTTTCATCTACTTCAATTTGATTAGCATTTTCACCAAGGGTAAATTGGAGCGATCTGATCTGATCTGAACTGAAACCTGCTATTGTATCTTTTTCATTCGATTTTTGTTGTGTAACTTTTGATGAAGCTCGCTCCTAGTCTTTAGTTTGTCATTTCAAGAGTTTTATGTTTTTCCTTTCTTTATTTTATAAAATCTTTATTTCTCTCTCCTAATTATGTACGTAGTTCCTCTATCCCAACTTATTTGACCTATTTCTTTTAAGCACGAGATTTAAGAAGAGCTGAAAAGTAGTGTAAAATGATGGGAAAAAAATATAGTACTATTATTTAAAATTATTTAAATAAAAAAGATTCTTTTAAAAAAATAGGCCAAATAAATTGGGACACCCCAATAAGATGCATGCCAAGTAAATTGGATGGAGGGGGTATAAAATTACAAAATATTTTGAATACCATGCATCTCATCAAAAATTAAAAAAAATTATCTTGCTCATTTTATCCTCGAATCCTGGCTCCACCACGATCGGAGTGATAATTTTGAGACAAAAGATGATTGAAATTTTACTCTTGCAAATTATAGATATAAGACATATATATATATATATATATATATATGATGGCCAAATTCAATCTGGGTTTTGTTAAAGTGCATTCAATTAATTCATAAGTTCATAGGGTAACAAAAAGGTTTAAATCATTGAATCAAGAACTACCACATAATATGAGTGCCTTTATTTTACAGCTTTTTCTTGGCCAATCAAACCTATAAAGTGAATAGGCCTTGTAACGTTTGTGAAAAAGCATATGTGATCTGGGCGCCGTTGATTGATCATAATTAAAAATCGTTGTAACATTATAAAATTCACTGTCATAGTCATTTACATAAAAAATTACTTTCTTTTATTCAACCAAAAGAACTAACTAGCATAAAGCATAGTATGACCGTTGATTTGGTTACCACACTAAGATTTTACTTGTAATTAATCCCAACTAGTGTTCTATTAGTACATGTACGGATTTGAACTATTACAAGTTTGAATGTTAATTAAAAGTTCGTAGGTTAGTTTCCCATTATATAAATTGAAATGGTACATGCTATCCACATACTACTATACTAGTGTATAGTGGTATTCTTTCTTTTATATAAAATATGCTATCCATTTAGAAAATATAAATTGAAATGGTACATGCAACTTATGTGGTATTCTTTCTTTTATATAAAGCGATTGATGCTTGAGGGACGTTTAGAAAAAGAAAGAAAGAATGATAAAGTCATTTTTTATTTATTTAGAGATATTCTTTTAGCAAATTTTAGTGTACCAACTTTCGAATTTGGCAGTATTATAATGAATAAAATAATCATCGGTTAGGGGACACGAGGATCAAAAGTCAAAACCTTGAATCTAAACTAATCGAGCGGTGCATAATAAATCTTTGAGGAAATTTTATAGCAAGCGGTTGGAGAAAGATTTGGTTATATCCTTTAGTTTCGATGTTTTTTTATCTGGTTTAATTTCTTAGAAATTAAATAGAGAGGTGAGCAATCTTCATGTAAAAAACCATGATCCGACAAAATTAAATGATGGCGTCACAAGCAACACAACGTTAATAGCTAAAAGAAGAAAAGTCAGCCATAGACGAATTTGGACTTGCCGTGGCATGCAGGTCTAACAATTATTGTTAGGTATATAATCAAAATTGGTAGTTGCAATAGTCACAACTATAAGAATATGTAATAATGAATTACTATAATTAAACTATCAAAGCGCACACAAATAATTCGAAATGCACAAAAAGAGGATGAGCTAGCAAGGGGCACGTGGGCATTCCCAATCCACATATTTTATTTTTATACTACCTCCAACGAAAGAGTGTTGTACTTTTGTTATTTTAGAGTATTCATAAAGAGTATTCCATTTTTTTATTTGTCAAAAAGTGATGGAATTATTTTTTCATTTACACAATATCTTTCACTCTTTATTAAAAAAATGATGGGATCATTTCTCCACACACAATCCTTTCATTTTCTATTAAAATAATTACTCGTGCCGTCCACAAAATGTAACATTTTTTATAAATAGAGGGAATATATATTACTTATAAAAACATTATTCATTCATTCAATATTCTGTGCGGATTGTTGTGCAAAAATCCTCGTAATCAAACTCCAATTCAAAAATTATAAAATTGACGTCCATCTATGCATTTTTCTCTAACTCCATCTCTATGTACAATACACAATACATATGCATTCTTATAATTATATTGTTCAAAAATAATATATTACACTATTACACGAATAATTTGTTCGTATATTTGTGTAGTAACGACTGATAACTCATACAAGAGTGGAAAAATAATTCACAAAAAAGTGAGAAATACTTGCACAGAAGCGGGATTTGAAAACCCAAAACCTCACAAATGAGAGTCATTGAGTACCTCAACTTACCCGCTTGAACTAGGCCTTCTCGACATGTGCGATTCAGTTTGGTGTTCATTTTCCCAATTTTCTCCTCACCCTATTAATATGAGATTATGATATGATATAAATATGAATATATATAGAGACTTGCATTAGAAATTGTCTTTTGTCCCAACTCCATATCCCATCACTCATGTTCCGCTATGAATGTTAATGTTTCCATAATATTTATCATAAAATAAAAATTATTATAGCATAATGATGTCCAATTAATATTCTTTCGGTTCCAATAGCTCGTATTTCTTATTGGACTGTTCCATAATAGATGACTCGTTTCCTTTTTAGGAAACCTTTTAATTTCACTCACACAACTTTAAATAATATATATTTCTCTCATTACTTTATACTATTTTACATTACTTTTCCTCACTCCTTAAATCCCATGCCCAAAAGAAATGAACCACCTATTATGGGACGATTGGAGTATTTATTATAAAAAAAAAGGATTTTAAAAAGATTATATACTCTAGTTTTGGTATAATCAATCCAAATAATAATTCTTTAACTAAAAAATACAAAGTAAAAATAAATCCTAATTGGATTAGTTTTATCCTAAATGTAGTTATAAATAGGGTTGTATATGAATCGAATAATTTTGGTTCGGTTCGGTATTCGATTCGAATATTCGATATTCGATCCAAAATTAGACGAATCAAGTACGAATACGAATACTTTTTTTAATTCGATTAGTTAACGAATACAAATCGAATATCGTGATATTCGATTTGGTATTCGAAAATATTCGATTAGAATAATAATAATAATAATAATAATAATAATAATAATAATAATAATAATAATAATTTTTTAATATTTGATTAAAGGCTATTTTGAAAAAAATTGATAACAAACTTTGTTAATTCATACTTTTGATAAATATTCTTTATGTATTATGAGTTTATAATTTCATCTTATTTTTAGTTTGATGAAAATATTTGGTCATAATATGTTTATTAATAGATTTTCCAGTTTCTTTTACCTTTCTATATCTTTTAACATTTGTTCTTATGTATTTATTAGGCCAATATATTGCAGATAGGCTATAGATTTATATTATTCAAAATATTATTTAAAATTTTTCTCCTTCAGATTTTCGAATAAAATATATGTGAATCGAATAGTTAAAATAATATGACATTTTCGAACCGAATAGTTTAATAATAGTAAAAAAACTAAACGAATATTCGATTCGATTCGAAATTCATGAATACTACAATAAATTGAATACGAATCGAAAAAAAAAATATTCGAATGGTATTCGAAATTTGATTCGAACAAACAAATACTTTAACGAATACAAATCAAATACTGTGGCATTCGATTCGATTCGATTCGTTTACACCCCTAAATAAACATTAAAATGGTTTGAAATTGAGAGTGTGTGTGTTGGCATAATGGTAAAAGGTTAATGCATGAGGCCAAAGGTCTCGGGTTCGAGTCCTCTGTGACGCGGCCTTTAAATTTTTGTAATTTAATTATAAAAAAAAATGGTTTGAAATTTAAAATTTCGCATCTATTTATAAATAAATTGGTTTTAAATGTAAAAGAAAAACATTAAAATGGTTTCCCTCTTTTTATATACTAGTTATTATTATTATTTATTAATATTATTATTATAGCCTTATAGGTGTATTTTAGCCTTTCTCACACACACAGTCTTCCACACACAGTTACGATACCGTCTATCTCAAAAAAAAAAAAAAAAGATACCGATACCGTCGCTTACCGCCGCCGCGCTGTCGCTGCTGCTGCCGACTGCTGCTTCTCTCCAATCGCCGTGCACCGCTTGACGCAGGTCAGCTGCCCCCTGCTTCCACCCTCCAGGAAAATGTCTGCTCTCTGACTCTCCCACTTGTTGTGTAAATTGTTAATTGAAATTGAATTGCTTGTAGTTGTGGTGGACTAGGGACTTGCAGAATTTGTTTTCTTGGATTAAATTTGTGGCTGTGACTTTTGGCGCTGTGGGGGGTTCAAGTGAAACATCTTTCTTTTTAGTTTGAAACAGGGGCTGTCAATTGTTTTTACAAAAAGAATTCGGTAATTTCTGTTAAATGATTTTCATGTTTCGTCTGTTGTTAAGAATATGAAACGGTTAATTAGCGTATATTGCTTTTATCACTTTTGCAATTGCTTCTGGAAACTGTAGATTTTGTCTTGTTTTAATTTTATCTTCTCTATTCCTTCTATTAGTTTGCACATATTAAGTTGTCATATTTATTTTTCCAAGTACTTCAACTGATGCAAGTGATTTGATTTTTCGTAGTTTGTTTTGTGTGTATGGACGAAGAGATATCATTATCTTCAAATGATGGTGTTTCTTACAGTATGTGAAGTTGGATTAGATACCTGAATCAGTTTACCTTTGGGTGTGTTTTCTCTTTTTAATTTGTAGAATAATCGTCTAGAAACTTCTATTCCGGAATTCCAGTGAAGGAAATTTGCTTATTTTGCTCCTTCATAATGCAGAGGATTTTGATTGTCTAGTTTGTTAGAGGGGATGAAGATTGTAAGCTGTGCTAGCCTCGCCAGACCAAGTCTTTTGCTCGTGCATTGCGACTTGCCTGCTTTCGCATTCGCTGGACAGCAATTAATATCTATCTCATCTCCGTGCATTTCAAGTAATTGTGTGAAGAGATGTGGACTGGTAATGAAGATTCATTCCTCTGTTGCTGGCCGGACTCGTTCATCTACCCCCAGAGGTGTATCACTGTCCAGGGGAGATAAGTATAATAGGGAGCAAAAGAGTGAAGTTAATCCTTCTTCATTTTATAATCACCCTAGTTTATTAGAGCTAAAGAACGAAAGAATTGCTAATCGTGCCCGTGTGTATGAATTCTTGAGGGGTATTGGCGTTGTTCCTGATGAGCTTGATGGATTGGAGCTTCCCGTCACTGTTGAGGTCATGAGGGAGCGTGTGGATTTCCTTCACAAGTTAGGGCTTACAGTCGAAGATATTAACAATTACCCTCTTGTTCTTGGGTGCAGTGTGAAGAAAAACATGGTACCAGTGCTGGATTACCTTGGCAAACTGGGTGTGAGGAAATCGACTTTTACGGAATTCTTGCGCAGGTACCCTCAGGTCCTCCATGCTAGTGTTGTGGTTGACCTTCAACCAGTTGTTAACTATCTTCAGGGCATGGATATTAAGCCTAATGATATTCCTCGAGTCCTTGAGAGGTACCCGGAAGTTTTGGGATTTAAACTTGAGGGCACCATGAGTACTTCAGTAGCTTATTTGGTTGGAATTGGAGTAGCCAGGCGCGAGATTGGAGGAGTGTTAACTAGATACCCGGAGATACTGGGTATGCGAGTTGGTCGAGTGATCAAGCCCTTTGTGGAGTATCTGGGAAGCTTGGGAATACCGTGCCTGGCTGTTGCTAGGTTGGTTGAGAAGCGGCCTCATATCCTTGGTTTTGGACTTGATGAGAGGGTGAAACCGAATGTCAAACTGCTTTTGGAGTGTAATGTTAGACAGAAGTCACTTGCAAATGTGATTGCTCAATATCCTGAAATCATTGGCATCGACCTTGAAGCAAAGCTTCTCAGTAAACGCAGCTTTCTCAACTCCGTTGTAGAAACTAGTGATGAAGATTTTGGGAAAATCATGGAAAAGATGCCCCAAAGTGTGAGTCTCAGCGACAAGGCAATAGAGAGGCACGTTGATTTCCTGAAGGAGTGTGGATTCTCTGTAGAACAAGTGAGAAAGATGGTTGTTGGGTGTCCGCAGTTATTGGCCTTAAATGTTGACATCATGAAGCTAAGCTTTGATTTCTTCAAGTCCGCAATGGGCAGGCCATTGGAGGATCTTGTTGCTTTCCCGGCTTACTTCACTTATGGCCTCGAGTCCACTGTTAAGCCAAGACATAAGATGATTGTACGCAAGGGAGTCAACTGTTCTCTCGCTTGGCTCCTCAACTGTTCGGATGACAAGTTTGAAGACCGGATGAACTACGACACGATTGACTTGGAAGAGATGGAGGAAGACTCATCGTTTCACCTCGATAGCTTAATGAAACCCAGGAGTCGAGTCTCGGATTCTGACAGCGAGATTGATGATGAGTATGCATGAAAGCTGTGTCTTGCGTGGTTGATGATGGCAATCAAGATGAGTCAAAAGCTCTTCTAAAGTAATCTTCCATGCAATATGGAGGTATTATAATCAAACTCTAGCACAGGAGCTAAATGGAGAAAATTGAGAACCTCTTTCAACATCGTTATCATTTGATGTGCTTGTTTGGGAGCAATCTACACTTGGTTGTAAACAGAGAGAAAGATGAATACGATGACACAATATGAGTGAAAAGAGTATCAGGACCCGACCACGCTTCGCTGGGGGCCCGAACATGAACGGCACATCATGAATGCTAATGTTTAGCCTAGCACTAGTTATTGATGATGTAATTTTTCTCGTACGGGATTTCGTGAAATGATTGATGATTGTTTCCAGACTTTGCATTCAATGAATCAATTATATACTCTTTTTAATTTGTCTCCTTCCTCTGTTTAAGCATATCAACTTTTGATGCTTGAGTTGATTTCATATCTCGATTAAAATCACATTTATCATCAAACAGGTATATGGAAATTCAAATTGATTTTTTTGTATAACATAAGTGCAGTGGTTTTGTCAGTGAACAGGGCATTGATCCACTTGTATACCGGGCGCAGTGGGGCACTTGGCCAAGGGGCAGTGATCGTCGATGTTCAACCCCCACCAGCTAGGTCCGATGATGCCATAATACTGCAAGGCGAAGTAACAGAGCGTCCCCATGAAGGCCACCCCTACGTCGAGGCCAGCCGATAGAATGTAGTTGTGCCTGGCCCACCACCCCTTGAATCTCCGGTACACGAACAAGTTGAAGATGATCCCCACAGTAAACCACGACACGCTGTTCACAGCTTTGGCTACTGGCATCCCCATTGTCCCCGATAGAATGATGGGGACGTTGATGTAGCTGATCCACTTCCTCTCTGGATACTTCCTTGCAAAGTACCAGACGGGCACAGGCGCCACCAGCCCGAACAGGAAGAAGTAGTTCATCTCCGGGTACAGCCCCAGCTTCCCAAACATGCGGAGGGGCCCTACCACGCCCCAGATTATGGAGGCGTTGTAGAAGACGTCATCTCCCGGGCAGGTCCACGGGCTGCCTGGGGGTAGCATATTTTCGTCGCAGATGTATTCTATGGAGGTGAGGAGCCACCAAGCTGTGCCGAAGCTCACCAAGGAAGTGATCACCGTTCCCACGAGCTGAACCAGGAACATCGATTTCGGAGGGATTTTCATGTAATGTCCGAGCTTGAAATCGGAGAGGAACGTGATGGCCTGTGACATGCTTATGGTGCCGTAAGTCTTGAAGACTACATTGGCTAGTGGTTTCCCGGGGTACATGTAGCCGATGATCATCTCGGAGATCACGTTCAATCCTGCTGGCTGATTAAAAAGATGGTACGTTTCTCGTTAACACAATGTCGATGTTAGAGTATTTATTTATCAGCATAAAATCAAACAAAGTTGTGTAGGAACCTGGTTGGTTGTGGCTGCAATGACACCCACAGGCAGCGTGAACACGAACGCCAAAGCCATAGCCAACGCTACGCCCCAGTAAGGAAGCTGCAGTTGCCTTCCGAAGCCTTCGCAAGCAAGCATGGATACTGCAAGCACCACGACCAGGAGACCGTGGAACCACCACTGAGGGACAGGTTCGTAGTTCTTCCTCATCAACCTAGTATGTACGTCTCCGAACTTGTCATGAAACGAGGCCTTTGTCTGCTGCCAGATCGATCTGCAACTCGAACAGTTAGTTCCTGGGTTGAAGGGCATTGTAGATTGGAACTGTTTGAAGTTTATGCATTTGTGTTTACCTCCCATGAAAGAGCGCTACGTGTGATACCGTAGAAGCCAAGACTGCGAAGTTCAGACCGTATATCAACACGAAGAAGATGCTCAGGTGTACCTTGCTGTAACTATCATATCCCTCACGGTCGAATTCAAAGGTTTCCCCAGTTAGGATTGCTGATGTGTTGTATGGTGCTCCAGTATAATCGAAGACGTGTGCAGAAATGATTGGGAATCGCTTCGCATTGTACAGGTTGCTCCAATAGGCTATTGGCATCACGACATAGACAATCGATATGAAACCAACCAACATGTTGATTATGGCAAAGCCTGGGGTTGCTAGAGGGCTGCCTACAAAAGCTGCAATGGTCGACCAGTCAAAGGCGATTGAGCCGAGTCCTAACCCTTGAATACCTCCTCCTAACTGATGAGCTGTCACGGAATCTTTCCATATCCAGCAAACAAAGGAGAGAGCAGTGATGGATGGGAACAGATAGTTGGGGACTATGTAATAACAGAAGCTTGAAATGGAGACCGCGGTGAAGAACTGCAGCCTCGTGAGGCCTCCTTTTCGCCTGACTTCGACCTCGTGCAAAGCTCTGAAGAGAGACACTTGAACGAGATTGGAAGGCCACCACATGTAGGGTGAATCTACCAGGAACTTCCGGAAGATTCCAGCCCAGCCATACCCGAGTAACTGCACCAGCAAAACATCTGCAGCTTAGCAACTCAGTTAATACAAAAGAGATCAGACGATCACTTGGTACCTACCTGTGTGCTGTGTGTGAGTAGCATTGCCGCAACAGGGTCAATTTTCCGATGGTAAAATGCCTTTACGATGGTGATGATGTTGACTGCATAAACACCCGTAACGCCTGCATTGGCGAATATAGTGATGAGGCAGTGCTCCTTTAAGTTGAAGGGCCCTGGATTCATTGTGAAGGACCAGGTTGTGCCAGGAATCTTGATTGCTTTCGTTGGCAGAGTTGCAGCCATGAGCTTTCCGATGGGAAGGACTAAAATCTGAGCAGAAACAGACGTTACAGATAGAGCATTCTGGCGATAGACGAAAAACTGGTTCAAGAATGCTAGAACTGCACATGATATTATCCCCAATACCCAAGTCCGAAACGTCAGACATGGCAGCGTAGGATCATCCGTTATCGCTACTGTCAGCCGGACTTCCTCGATGGGTGAGTCATTCACCTCTTCTGCACAAAACTTGATACCATTGGTATGCAGGTGAACAAAATCTAGAATTATGCACGAATATACAATGGTTGCTGCTTCTTTATATTTAATTCTACTTTGTGAAATACAAATCATAGAAAATTGAAAACATGTACCGATTGTTTCTTGTGTATTGACAGTTTTCTTGGGATCATACGATACAGGGACCGTAAGATTGGTCTCTGCAGACTCCATCTACGTATGGACGAGCTCCAGAAGCAGCGCAGGAAACAATGAACAAGAATTCGTAAACAACGAAAAAGGTGCAGTCTTGAGCTGAATCTGTTTGTTTATAACCTGTGTTTGGCTTGTTTTTACCGTGGAGAATGAGTTAGTGATTTTTAAAAGGGCTGTGGTTACTACTTACGACGTAAACAAGATGATGACAGGTACATGGCGGTTTCACTTTCTCTATAGTATATGAGGTCACACCTACACACTACCAACCAGAAATAGATTCCTTAAAACAGTTTCGTGTGTGTAAGAGAAGAGAAGCTGCTTTGTGATTTATTCTCGTTTTAACTCTTAGATTTTGTTTGCATCAGAAGGCTTGCTTTCAAGATTCTTAATTTTTCTGGCCATTTTCTACAAGTGCCCCACCACAATGTGATGCTTATCATTGCAGCATCTATCATTTCTGGAATACTTGTAGACTTTGACGACGACCTCTTTTTTGTTCTTCCGTTGCAAGACTGGAGATGCAGATGGATTTTCAGCTTCTCATCCAATGTAACAACTATATTATATTTTGTTGATTGTTATATATTTATAAAAAAAAATATTAATAATGATATGTTAGCACAAAGAAATGTGTTGCTCAAACTCATCAGACTCAGAGTGCCTGGGCCGGGAAATTGATTAATGTGATTGCCGTATTAGTGTCCTCTAGTAACTTAGCTATTAAGTGTAGTCGATATTTAAAGGTATTGTTTAGTAATTTTTAAGAGAGGACTAGGCATGATGACGATAAGGATTAAGGACAAACACTAGAAGTGATGAATTATGGTCGTTTATGGAAAAGCATAAATATCTAAGGACGAAGAATTAGTCATAAGTTGGGCATTACTGTTTAGCGAAGCATTCGAGTTGCTATCCGAACTTGTATTTACTAGTCGGTAACCCGTCGAAATTCGACGGGAATGAACTGACGTTATAATTGTTATAATGGAAAAATTATTATTTTT
>JAYJMF010000028.1:962947-975829 GCA_036873715.1 Salvia sclarea
TACAATTAATAGCAACGATATAAAATTACATTATTGATATATTTGGAGTTCTTTCTCATATAAAAACAATTACTTTATTACTATTAAACTTTCTATCTTCCTTCAAATATATTTTTCAGTCCACTCCAACTTAATAATTTTAATATTGTAATGTGTAGGGATGGCAATCGGGTGTGGCGGGCGCGGATATGGTCAAACCATTTCCGTGCCCGCGAAAATTCTGGGCGCCCGCGACCCGCAACGGGTGGAGAATCTCCACCACACCCGCGACCCACGGATACCCGCGGATACCCGCGAACCCGCCACCCATCGGATACCCGCCACCCGCCACCCGCAAACTACCCGCAAAATATTGATATCTGTCACCCGCAAACTACCCGCGACCCGCTAAAAAAGAAATTCCAAGAAATACGGAGGGAGCGGGGCGGGGCAGGCTGCGCGCCGGTGGTGGCGTCGCGCAGCGCAGTGGTCAGCGTGAGGGAGAGAGAGGGAGAGGCGTGGGGGCGTCGCGCAGCGCAGTGGTCAGCGTGAGGGAGAGAGAGGGAGAGGGAGAGACGTGAGGGCGTCGCGCAACGCGGTGGTGGTGGTGGCGTCGCGGCGGCGGTGGTCAGCGGTGGTGGTGTCGTCGCGCAGCGCGGTGGTGGTGGCAGCGTCGCGGTGGTGGCGGTGGTCAGCGACGATGGTGGCATCGTGCAGCGCGGTGGTGGTGGTGGTGTCGCGGCGGCGGTGGTCAGCGGTGGTGGTGGTGGCGTCGCGGCGGTGGTGGTAACGGCGGTGGTGGCGTCGCAGTGGTGGTTGTAATGGTGAGGGAGAGAGAGAGGAAGAGGGGAGGGGAGGCGTGAAGTGAGGGAGAGAGGCGGCTGCGTGAGAGTTTCTATTTCAAAAATTAGGGTTTACTTTTTTAGTTTCTATTTCTATGTAATTTCAAATGGGGTTCCGCGGGTTCGTGGGCAGGGTTTCGTGGGTAATTCGCGGATATTTTTGCGGGTGGTATTTCGCGGGTTTACGGGTTTCGCGGGTACGGATAGTGTCAAACCATTTTCGTGCCCGCGAACTAAATGGGTACTAGTTTTAAACCACGAACACATCCACGGGTACCAAATGTCTACCAAACCCGCGAATAATCGGGTGGATACCCGCGGATTTCGGGTACCCGCGGGTCGATTGTCATCCCTAGCTTATCACGCTTGATGAACGTCTTCAGCCTTGGCTAGTAACAAGAGGCGGCTTCTATCTGAGCAGCTTTAGATACAAACTTTGGCTGAAGTAGCTTTAGGTTTTTTCTTTAGACTTCATCTTCAGTCTTCAGTCTATTCTAAAGACCAAAACATGTACGTCTGTCTAAAGACAACTTAAGGCCTATCAACAAAGGGTTTTGGGATCATTAAAACAAGATATAACATTTCACTTATTTTCCCAACATCTAATATATAATAAAAAATTAAAAAATTAAAATTGATATTGATGCCAACTCTATATTGTTGTTTCAATGTTAATTAGTCGGGTGAGTTGAACATCTTAATATGTTACAAAAATAATAATAATAGTTCAATGTTGAATGTTTTATATAAGGATATTTTTTTTTTCTATTTTTTAATCCTTATTACTTCCTCTGTCCCACAGAGTTTGATACGTTTTCCTTTTCGGGTCGCTCCAACGAGTTTGTTAAGTTTCCACTTTAAAACATCTTACCCATACAACTTTAAACAATATATATTTTTATCATCACTTGCACTACTTATCAACTGCCCTTAAATTCTGTACAAAAAAATAATAATAACAAACTCGCTGGGACAAAAGGAGAAATTTTATCTTTTATTTTAATATATATTATCTACTTCTATTAGTATTATTTACTTCCATAACATATATTTGGGATGATATAATTAAAGTTGATTAATTATTAATAACTACTTATTACACATAATATTTTAACTCAATATTAATTACTATGTAAAAAATCTTAAAAAAATTCGATATCAGTTGAATTCCGTGCGTATGCACTGTTGGCATACTATTAATTATAGTAATACCTTCCGTTCAAATGATTTTGATACATATTTTCTTTGGGCTTGTCCCAACGAATATGGGATATTTTTTGAAAAAAATATTTTTATTATTTATACAAATTTAAATAATAGTAGTATATATTTTTATTATGAGTATTATTTAAAATTTAATGGCAAAAAGATGTAAATGTTTCTTTTCAAAACAGAAATAAATATAACACCGTCGGATGTTGTCAATCTGGAATTTGAACTCTAGTCGGACGTCAAACGCTTCTAAAATCCGACAAATTTCTCTCTCTTCTCTATTTTTAGGCCCCTCCTTTCAAAGCAAAAGCTTTACTCTTTTCCGAATTGCCTTCACCTGATTAATACATGGGAGGGGTAGAGAGAGATTAGAGAGAGAAATAGTTCATTCGCATCCATATTTGAATAAATGCGAAAATTAATCACAAAACTCAGTTGCGAAGAAGAGGAGAAAGTGATTTTCTCTTGTTTCCGTTTGAATTTGGCTCCGGACCTTGGGCGTTAAAGGAGCCTCGACTATCTTTTTGGGGTCCGGAGATTTAGGGTTTCTTCGTTTAATGTTACAATTCAAGCTCGGATACATTTGTATAGGCATATTTTTTTTTAGGGTTTAGATTTCTTTGTACAAAGGGTGTGTAATAGTGTAATAATCCGACATGGACGGGCGGAGAATAACGGCGAGCCCGAGGCCGTGCTGTGGCCGGCGAGTGGTGGCGAAGAAGCGGCCTCGCGGTGGTTTAGATGGTTTTGTTAACAGCGTGAAGAAGCTGCAGAGAAGGGAGATTTCCTCTAAGCGTGACCGCGCTTTTAGCATGAGTGATGCTCAGGAGCGATTCCGCAACATTCGCTTGCAGGTTTAGTTGATTTAATTCATCATCTTTCGACAATTTTAATCTTCTGCAGCGTTTTGTGGTTTTGGCACATTTCAATCATTCAAGGGTTTGTAGTTGTCTGTGAAGATTTGAACTTTGCTGGATTGTATGTGCCTGTGATGGAGATTTTGACGCACATCAAAATTAGGGCTTTTGGGTTCTTGCTTGATGAACTATTCACCGAGACATTGAGGGCCTTTTTTTCATTATGCTTCTCACTGAATTGGCATGTATACGCATTTATGTATGTAGATCTGTATTCCAGAAGGGTGATATTGTTTATCTTTTTGTGTGGATAGAAGAAAACTAAGGTTGTTAGCAACTTAGCATATAGTCTTACATGGATAGATGTTTGGATCTGTATCTAGATTAATATTGGCCTTTTTGTGATGCTAACCCTCCATGACTTAATAGGAAGCTGAGAGACATCAAATGTGTGTTACGACAATATTCATGGGATGGTTCTTTAGAGTGTGATGTTCATAAAGCTGCGCACATAGTCAACAAACTATTAACCATAGTCTTTTTTGTACAGTGATCTATTCTTCTTTATCACTTTTAGATCAACTTAGGCAGCCTTTGTGCGCTTCCTCGGCATAGGCCAACTCCAAGCAATGGGTCTGAGTCTGTTGTTGCCTTATAATATTGGGTTTCTTTCTTTTTTTTACTGGGTTGGGGGTTTCCAAACATGTCCCTTTCTTTCTGAAGTTCAAGATCACTAAAATTTGCTATTTGTGTGATATAGTAAAGGGATGCATGTCAATGCCTGATATGGAAATAGATACATTGGTTACTCTATGTATCTGGTTGGTGGTACAAGGAGGGTAGATGGTGTTTTGGCCTGATTAGACAAAACAAATCAAGTAAACATTGTTTGGGAAATCCGTACTTCTGCTTAGAAATGTAAAATACTAATTCCAAAACTTTGTGAAGCATGTATTATTGTATATTGCGTTCCATCTATGTGGCATTGTTATGAGTTTGTTAGCAAATCAGGAGGATACATAATGTGACCTATGCTCATATGATATGTTGAAGATACAATTTTTAATGGCATGGTGAATGAGCAAATTTCTTGAGAAATTCGATTGAGGTGCAACCGTGCAAATATTTTCTTCACTTGTCTTGTCTGATAGTTATACGCGAGGACATGCCAGTTTTTGGTGTCTCTTGCTTATGAAAATTGTCTATTTTTGTAGAGAATGAGCATGTTTGTCATTCTTTCTGTTCATTATCTTCTGATTCTTTTATTTCAAAAATCTGATGGGGTGTTGTCACATTTGGGTCAATTTGATCACATTATATGAAACAACTCATTGAATGATGTCTTTTGCTCCAGAACTAATTATTTTGGTTGTTTGATTTTCTTCATCTGTAATTGAGAGAATTAATAGTATGTTGCCTATGTACATGATCGGTTAACTGACCTTGATCTTTTGGTTCAGGAGGAGTATGATACTCATGATCCCAAGGGATATTGTTCTCTGTCATTACCATTTCTGAAGAAGAGGTCAAAAATTATTGAGATAGTTGCTGCCCGTGATATTGTCTTTGCACTTGCCCAATCTGGTGTCTGTGCAGCATTTAGTCGAGGTGCATTTACTATTGAAATTTAAGCTCCTCGTGCAATTCTTTCTTCTCTGTTAAAGGGCTTATATATGTCATGTATTTCATGCAGAGACCAACCAGAGGATATGCTTCTTGAATGTTTGTCCTGATGAAGTCATTCGGAGCTTATTCTACAACAAAAATAATGATTCGCTAATCACTGTTTCCGTCTATGCTTCAGATAATTTTAGTTCTTTAAAATGCAGAACAACAAGGATCGAGTAATTCTATCTCATCATTTGCTTGCTGATTCTTCTTGTTCTCATCTTGTTTCATTGCTCATCCATTACATTTATGGCCCATCTTTTAGATACATACGAAGGGGCAAACCTGATGCTGGTTTTCCGCTGTTTGAGTCTGAGTCATTAAAGTGGCCTGGTTTTGTTGAATTTGATGATGTAAATGGAAAGGTTCTTACCTACTCTGCACAAGACAGGTAATTCCTAGCTGTTAAGTGTATCATTAGCTATCACTTTTTTCTGACATCTACACTCTACATTTGTCTTATTTCAGCATATACAAGGTTTTTGACTTGAAAAACTACACGATGTTATACTCGATTTCAGATAAAAATGTCCAGGAGATTAAGATCAGGTAATGTTATAGTTCCTAAATAAGATTTTCTTGTATATATTCATTACTTATATGGGGGAATGTTTCTTTCAATGTGTGGTGCTAGGTTGATTTTTTATCTTGTGTTGCCACTAATTGGTAGAATTCGATGCACCTGGTCTACATATGTTTCTAGAATTGCCTTCTGTTCCCCTGGGCTGGAGACCATTTTGTTTAAATTTATTTGTTGTCCCTTTTCTTCTGTATGCTTAGTAGTAAATGTTGGTTTTTTCTTTTATGTCTGTTTCTTTTCTTTTTTTTTTCTGATATTTATATATTTTGGGGAAACGTTAAGCGTTTTTGCTGTTTTGCTTTGTGTGCACTTTTTGATTATGTTCTAAGCATGAACAATGTCAAAAATACAATTACTTGGCTTATGTGGCGAGGTATTGCGTGAAAATTACTGTCCATCTTATTTGAACTATAATGAGCTGTCTTCATAATTAGGTATGAATTCATTCACAGAACTAATCAACTTCCATGAAATCCATAGTGAATTGAGGGCAAGAGGTACATCAAGCTTAGTGAGTCTAGGTGGTTAGATTCCGTGAATATGGATATAATTGTCTATATTGAAGCAATTGAGGTAGCCTGTGTGAGCTAGCTGAACTTTAATCTGAAGTATTTCAATCACTAAAGTTATGAATCTATATCTCTGTGTTTGCATAAGTAAAGGCTTGTTTTCTGGTTCTCAATTTGATAGATTCAGATATTTTATTGGACTAATTTCAGCAGAACCTGGAAACTATGGTTTAGTTATGCCAGTTGTGCTATGATGAATTTATGCAGACATGAGTAATCATCCATTACTTGAACTTACTTTCTGGGACAATTAATAGCTGTAAAAGTTCTTTATTGCATGTCGTTTCTGCCCTATGATAGTGATTTTGTTGAATTTTTATGTATGTTTAATTTTGTTGCGTATGTTTTGTATAATAGTCCAGGAATCATGCTATTGATATTTACAAAAACCCAAGGCGCCGTCCCCTTGAAGATTCTCTCAATTGAGGATGGGACTGTTTTGAAATCGTTTAACCATCTTCTTCATAGAAACAAGAAGGTTGATTTCATTGAACAGTTCAATGAAAAGCTTCTAGTCAAGCAAGAGAACGAGAATCTCCAGATTGTTGATGTAAGTTTCTGTACTGTATATTAAATCGTGATGCTCTTGTCCTTTGAAAATTTGACATCATGTCTATGTAGGTTCGCAATGTTGAGATAACGGAAGTAAGCCGTACCGAGTTCATGACCCCTTCTGCATTCATATTTCTGTACGAGAACCAATTATTCCTAACTTTTAGAAACCGAACGGTGGCTGTCTGGAACTTCAGAGGGGAGCTTGTGACCTCGTTTGAGGATCACCTTTTATGGCATCCTGATTGCAACACTAACAACATATATATCACAAGCGATCAGGATCTCATCATTTCGTATTGCAAAGCGGATTCTGATGAACCCTTATCTGATGGGATTGGTATGTTCCGTAAACACATTTTTTGGGTTCAATTGTTTAACTTCTGTATTACTTGCATGGTGTATTCTTTATTAGGGAAACCAGATATCTCCAATCTTCCACCCTAAAAAAGAAATAAAAACATTGGGTCCATGTCAAAAAGATCTCCTTTCACTTTTATTTGTAAAGAATGGGTTTGTATTAATCTGGTCCCATTGTTTAATGAAAAAGTAGAATGACCCAAATATGAATTTTGCTATTTACGAATCATAGCATTTTAGTTTAACCTTTGTGGAATGTGATAAGAACTAATCTGACATGAAAATCTCTATGGATGGGCCTTTAATTGGTCTTGTCTCTGATTCTTGTCGATACGGATGCTGCAGCGGGGTCTATCAACATCAGCAATATCTTAACTGGGAAGTGCCTGGCAAAGATAAAAGCGAGCAATAGTCTTCCCATGAACGAGTGCAACTGCAGTGCAGGTTGTGGCGGAAAGAAGTGTAACTCAAGGAAGCGTATCCAAGCTTCTAGAATTAGCACCGTTGCCGAGGCCCTGGAAGATATCACTGCTCTCTTCTACGATGAAGACCGCAATGAGATTTACACTGGAAATAGGCATGGTCTTGTTCATGTCTGGTCCAACTAAAGGTGGCAAGTTCGCCCCCATTTTCTTATGGATGATCACTTAGTTGCTTAATAGAATGCTAAATCATTAGTTTTCCTCAGTTTGTATTTTCTAACCCCCCATGAAAGGGGTTTTGTCCACTATCATGATGCTATAAATTTGTAGAAGCGCGTATTTGTCGATTTGAAACTTTGGCGTTTTGGACCTGACTAAGATGTCAGTGACGTTTCGTGTGTAGATGTACGGAGCCAGTGTAAGTTGTTTTCAGGTTTCAACGGTGCTTGTCGTGTGAGATAATCTGGCTTGGCTTCTCTGTAAATTGATCGTGTTTGTTGCTGAATGAATGATTCATATTCTTCTTGTTGGTATTTTTGAAATGCAAAAATATTCTTGATCGACTGTCGGAGTCGGAGTGAGCTAAAGTAGAGGTTCTTATTTTTTTTACTTTTCTTGGTGGGAATTTCATAAGATTGTCGAAGATGGTGAGACTGCATGTAGTGTGTGAGAACAAGCTTTATCTAGCAGATGCAGAACAAAATGCAAATTATGTGGGTAGCTGGGCTGTTTTATCATTTATCCTATAATAATGCATGCACAAATATTTTCGTTAGGCCGGCCTGACCGTGAGGTATATGTGCGATGCAAATAATAAACATTGTTCAAAATATTAATAATAGGCCGTGAGGTATATGTGCGATGCAAATAATAAACATTGTTCAAAATATTAATAAAAAAACACCTAGTTGAGTGGAAAAGTGATATCTGAGGTCGTGGGTTCGATTCCCATTTGCAGCAACATTTTAATTTTTTCACGTGTTTATGTTACTTTATGTTATATTAATTGGTAATATTGTTTTTATACTTTATTCGATACGAAATAGTATTGAATGTATATTTAAAATGTAACTCATATGAATGATACTTTTTCCGCGTGTTAATATTACTTTATGTTATATTAATTGGTAATATTGCTTTTATACTATATTCGATACGAAATGGTATTGAATGTATATTTAAAATGTAACTCATATGAATGATACTGTCTTTTAAGTGGTACTCTATTTAATATATCGACCCGATTTCATGAAGACTTGTACTAATAAATTCGTTCAAGAAGAACTCCAGAAGATGTTGATCGTAAAACTTTGCTATTTTATGTAATAATTTAGGCAGGGAAGTACAGGGCCCATGACACGAGCCACGTGAACGAAGTTATTTTATTTATTATCATTCTTGCTCGTTTTTATCGTGGATGTTTATTCTTATGCAAGAGCATGCTCAGTATGATCTATTTGCAATAATTGTTTATTATCTGCGCTTAGATGAGCATGATAAAGGGTTCACGCTTTAAGCTTCTTGAAATATTGCGAGCATGTTTTACATGTTGTTCCAATCGATTGCTTAGGATTACGTGCCTTGCATAAGCAAATCTTTTGAAGTAAAAGACTAAGCAAAAGAGACCATTTTAATAGTTCTTTAAAATTGCCAAGAACTCTACCATCTATCTCTATGTAAAGATTATAGTAAAATAAGTAAACGTCCACACTGCTTGGCTTGCTTAGACGTATTATGCATAAGTTTACTAGTTGAGATTTCTAAATTAAACATTTAATTACATAAGAAGAGTGGGAGTTGTGTATGTAAACGTCCACACATCGTGGCTTGCATATATGATTTTCACAAGCCTTCTAGGTTGTAACACCCGGGTATTTTATATCTGTCTTAGAGGCATTTAGAAATCTCGAGAATATAATTTTTGGTTTAGATATATTATTTGTTAGCTTGCTGACAAGTTTCAGGAAGATCGGAGACTGAAATCTCTGATGTTACCATGAACCGGTATCTGTTTTGATCCGGTAATAAGAGCAAATACGAGTTTCAGTCAGATGCCCGGATTTGGAGTTCGAGAATCAATATGGATACAACGCGATCATTTTCATTCACTTTTATCGCGAGACGAAGCCATACGCGATTTTTCGTGTTTCAGTGAATAGTACCATTCCCGATTATTCACTATTCATGATGTGACATGATGTCGTTTTTCAGTCTGCAGCGATTTTTCGGAAAATGTTTAGTTTTTCGAGACGAGTCTCTACGTGAGATTTTATATTTTGCGACGACGAATGAATAGTAACCCGAGAGTCGAGAATTTCACTATTTCTCGATTTATGTGCCAAAATCGGAGAATTCCGATTTTGATGATACGAGTAATAAACCAATAATCTATAAGTCTATTAAAACGAATTTCATATTAAACAGATGTTTAATTATGTATTTATGTGAAAGTCGAGAAACAGGTGTTTCCTCGATTTGCTGAAACTTGATCGGTAAACCCGATTATGGATGAACGAGAGCGAGAACCTCGATTCTTACTGACCAAGTAAACCCAACACTTGGTGATTTTATGCTCATCACGAGAAAGTTGAGAAAAGACAAGAAACAGAAGCTAAACTCATCCGATCGATGCACCGATCGAGGCGTTGACATGTGGCACCTTTTTGGCCACATGTTTAGATATTTCCTTAACAAGAAATCAGCCACAAACACCCCATTTCAAGGGTGTTTGGCCGTGAGCAAGATAGAGGGAAAAGAGAGGAGATTTTCTTCTTCGATCATCCCATTCGAGCTCGTTTCTTCCCCTATTTCTTCACTTCTCGACTTTCCGAATCCTTAGCAAGGTAGGCCTCGTTCCTACGCACGATTTGAGCATGTTAGAAAAAGCATGAGCTTCTCTACTTTCTTCGTTTTTCGTCGTTAAACAACCTCGTATGCTTTAAGTTCGAGAATTAATGTTGTTTGTATGATTAATGAGTATGTGAATCTCAAGTTTGAGTTACATCCAAGCATGTTTGTTTTATGATTAATTATTCAAGTTCGATTATCTATGTGATCTCGATTTTTCTTGAAGGAATCGAGTAGAGAAGCAAGTATCTAGGATGTATACGAGTGTTATGTGAATTTACGGGATTTATTCGAGCATGAGGAAAAAAAAAAGAGAGAGAGCCGTGAGCTAGGGTGCTCGGGTTTAGGCTTTCGGATTTTATTTTTCCGAACTTTTATTTCATATATGTGTTCATGAGTATGTTTTGAGCATGATATATTTAATCTAGAATTTTTGAGCATGTTTTAGGAACTTAGGTTTTTAGATTTTTGTCGATGATTTTGATTACATTTATGTGATGTTGGGTAAGTTTAAGGCATGATATGAATTTATCGGATTTTTCCGACATCGTGCGCAAAACCCGAGAAGTAGCCGCCCCTGCATGCCCGTATCCTGTCATACGATTTTTGTTTTCAAAATCCGGGTTCATATTTGAACTCGTTAGCATGAATAAATGTTAAAATAATTTTCTAGGATTTTTCCGTTAAGTTTTAAAGATTTTCAAAAAGGTAAGTAGCCGTTCTCTAGTTAGAACGTGAATTACGAGACGTATGATTTTCGTATGAGATTTATTATCTCATATTATGATTTAGTAGCATGATTTAAGTCTCCCGAGAATTTAGTAGATTTTTCACGCGAGAACTTAGACGAGTCATGAATGGGCCGTTTGGTCTTTAGCCTCAGGTTTGGATTTCCGTCGATCCCGTTGGACGTAAGATGTCACGTTTAGTCTCTTGGGCACATTTTACAATAATAGAAGCTTTAACGAAGAACGTATGGGCATGAATAGGAATTTTCCCGTTTATGTGATTTATCCGAAGTTGGTCGTTCGTAAACGTGAATTATGTTATGTGTGAATTATGTTATGTGATGTTTTATGTGACGAATGTGCCTTAGTATTTATTTAAAGCTTCGTATTAAAGTTTCATGCGGAACATATGTGTTGTGATCCTAGACAAGCATGAGTGATGTTAAAAATTAATTGTGATGCGTGTTTATTTTCGGTATAAGCATGGACCATATCCACTGTTATGATTAACGCATTTTAATTTCGGTCTAAGCATGGATCATATACCCTGGTATGTTTATCGCCTAGTATAAATATGGTGTCCGCTGATAGTTAAGATATCTTAGAACCGAAGGTTCTAAGTGAGAGTAGTAACCCGACTCGATTCACTAATAAGATAAAAGCTGAGAACTCTTCTCGAGTTCGCTTTTAAAATGAATTAGAATTGAATAAGTTCTAATAAGAGATAGTAGCTTTGCTACGCCCCAAAAGTAGGATACGACTTCATCTCGCTTTCCGTTAAGAAACCAAGATAAGTATAATTTCACCAAGATGAGCATTAAGTTAAGTTATATGTTTTTCCCAAAAGACGAGACCGGAAGCGAAGCTTCATCTCGATAATAACCAATGGAATGATTAAGCCGTTTCGTAAGATCGGTATAACTTACCTAAGTTAGCGTTTTTCGATTCCATAACCGATTTGTTCCGCCGAGCCGATCCTTATCATTCGTTCTATGATTAAGGTGAACGAAGGAAGTAGCGGAGAAGATAGACGAAGGATTAACACCGTACGAGTAACAGAGTAGAGCTATGTAGAAGGTGGGCTTTCTACCTAACACATCAACTGTTGGTTACTAGCGATGATACCCTCATACCAGTTGTGTTGGTTTAATTGCTTCGAATGATAAATGATATGATAATGATATTTCCTATTAACTGTTGAAAATCGTAATCTTTATGATAATGATTGAACTGCCAAAAATGCTTAATTTTTCTGTATGTATCCAACTGCGTTGGTTCGCCAACATTGTTAAATCGAATTCGGATCCCGTCGTGGATTAACGTGTACACAAGGAGGACCGTGTGTCGCTTGCGACCGGTTTTCACAGCGGTTGATGGAGGCCTCTGTCCCGTTTGCATCTTAGGCAATTTTGGAACGTATAGTATGAAATGTCTGGCCAGACGCTCTTATGAAAATGACAGAAAATGTTTGGTGAACACTAACGAGCCCGTTTTGTCGTGCTCTTTTGAGCGTTGCCTTGGTCTTGTTCTTGTCATTTTCCTTTTGTTTTGGTGTCTTTCGTGTTTGGGAGGACACACTTTGAGGATTCAAGTTGTTGGGACGGATATTGGGCAAGTTTGGCGAAATTCCGCGAAAGAGGCCAATTCCCTAAAGTCAAGACCTTGGGCAAGGAGTTGCTCAAGACAGTGTACCACACGGAAGTTGAACTTGACGTCTCGAGTTGGAGGCAAATTAATAACATGGCCAAGTTGAAGGAAAAGATAGCTGAAGAATAGAAGGAGCGGAGTTGCCCAAGACGCAGGGCAATATGGCGATGACTTGGCGCGCAAGAATATGTCCTTATCGATAAGGAACGAATAAGGAAAGGATTTTATCCTTTCTTATTCCACTGGTGCTGAAGATTTGAAGATCAAAAGTGATAAGGGCGGATCCCAATTAAAGAAGGAAAGTTCTATGCAAACCCTAGCTGCCTAAGACAGAAGCCAATGTGCAGAAGGAATGAAAGATCAAGTCGACAGTCAAGTCGGGAGCAAATTTGGCAGCAGCGAGAAATAAGGAAATAAATCTCTTCTTCCTTATCCATGATGGAACCGGGATGAGCGGCTCCGACTGCCAGGACCTCATAGGACTAATAAATCGAATTTACATGCTATACAATTCCTAATATCTACACAAGAACGCACAGAAGACAGAGGTAAAGCGGAAACACGAACCCTAGCATGCTCCTAAGGGTTCGAATTCTACCTCTCAGTGCCGAATCTTGGA
>JAYJMF010000028.1:1012773-1028960 GCA_036873715.1 Salvia sclarea
AGAAAATTAGGAGCTGAGGGGTATTTTGGGAATATTTTGTGATATGGGCAAAAAAGATGTAGAATTATAGAAGTGGGAAAAAAGATGTAATGTTATGAAAATGGGAAAAAAGATGTTACCTCTTAATAAAACTCTAAATTCACTCAGATTAGCTTGCAAAATAAATCCATGCTAATGGTCGTGTCTCAATAATTTCACCGAGTCAATCACCTCGAAGAAAACATTATCATCCTTTTCACATTGCTGGGGTGAGACAAAATGCAGGAATATTAATGGCAAAACAATTAAAAAATGGAGAAGGAGACTAACTCGGAGCACCAAAATACGAATCTCCATGAAAAACGATAATATATACTCGTCTAATTAAATATCAGAGCCACACGGTTTGGTATAAAAGAGTGAGCTACAATTAGTCATGTGACTCTGAGAGTGAGCATATAAAATTATTGAACTCTCGGCATATGTATATCTTACTATCTAGTTATCTTCCTCATCTCATCTGAGCTTTCTGTCGATTGTTTCTTATTTTTTTTATTTTGAAATTCTCTTATTTCAATCAAGCACCGAGCTTCCAATGCCGTTCGACCGACGCTCCGAGGATCCGGATAGAGCAGCGGCGGTTCAGAAGCTTCTAGAGGCGCCGATGCCATGGATCGGCCTGTACGTCGCCGCTGCATCTCTCACCTGCGCCGCCGCGATGGCCGCCGATACTCTGAACGGAGTACGGAAGAAGAAGCGGTGGTTTCCGTCGCGATATTTCTCGCTCAACGCAACCTCACTGACGCTGCTCGCGGTGGCGATGAAGCTGCCGGTGGATCTCACGGCGCGGATGTACTCGGTGACCGACCGCCTCGCGAAGATCAGCAGCCTCGTGCTCATGTCCACCGCCATGGCCAATTTCCTGCCGTCGCTGGGGTCCATGACCGACAGCGACGTTTTGATGAACGTCGCGGCGTTGGGGATTCTGGTTATCACGGTGGTTGTCAATGTGTTGATCCAGATCTTCCAGCTGCGTGAGTTTCTGCATAACAGGATGGCGTTTCAGGAAGAAATTCTGGCGATTGCGTCAATGCTGTTTATGCTTTTCATGTACATTTCCTCCGCTGTCATGATTCCTTCCACGAAACGGTATTTGGAGACGAAATACCACGAGATGCACAGATCCGCCTTGGATGAAGATGAAATTGATTTGGGGAAAGTGATCACCACTGATAAACTGAGAGTGTTGGTGAAGAAATATTGGGTGATGGCGGAGACTAGCAATCCTCAATTTGTGATTGCTCGATCCGTCACCTGCACAACATCTGGTGTGTTGAGCTTGATTATCGCTCTGAATTTAGCCGAGGTCGAGATTCGGATGGCGATGGAGTTTGGACTGCTGCGTCACTCATATTCCAGCTACGGATGGTCGACGAAGTTTGTGCTTGTAGCTCAGACCGCCGGAGTAATCATCGGCACGGTTGCTCCGGCGGCGAGATGGTTCGTTGCCGTGAAAGACAGCTCGTTGAATGAAGGCAGAAGGAATATTGAAAGTGCAGTGGCGGTTGAGGAGTATTGGACTCAGAAGATGGTAGATTGGAGGCAGAGCTCTTTATCTTTCCAGATTCGGAATCTCAAGAGGAGGAAGCTTGTTCATGATTTGAGAGCAATGCTTCTCAAATTCTGCATTTCTATTCAGTATCTGATTGTTCTTGCTAGCAAACTAGTCCTTCTCATCTCAATCTGTTGCACTACTCCAATTATGTCATGCCTTAACTATCTAAGAAAGTTGAGGCGGCGAAATCGCGTATTTGAAACTGATTCGGAGCTGGATTTGAGCCATTATGTTATGTTGCTGGAAGGGGAAGTAGAGCTTCCTGCAGAAACTCTGGAGAATATCTGCAAAGAAGTTGATGAAGTCATTCATAAGGGTAAAATGAGAAAGGCTAAGAATTTGCTAAAACTGCTATCAAAATCTTGCAGCTTCAAAGGAGTGGCAGAATTTGATAGCAATCAGGTTCCAAGCCTGCATTCTCAAGATCTCCCTTATTGCTGGTCTCTACCTGTGGTGACGCTGACTTGCATCGCGCTTGCTCTTCCCAGCGTTGACAAGAGCAAATCCGATCTCCTTCTAAGTAGCGTGACTGAAGGGATTCGTCTTGTGAAGCTTGTGGATAAAACTTTGGATACGAAAGGATGCTTAGCAAACATAAGAAGTGCAGCGGATGTGGCGTGGGTGAAAGTCGAGCTTTACCACAAGTGGCAAGATGAGGATCTTCATGAGACGTCCCTTAAAGGGAGGAATGGTGCAGAGATACTACAAGAGCTCTGCTATAAAGCTAAGAGGACTGTGTTCGAGTTCCAGAAAAACGCCCGAGACTGCCTCATGAAAAATCCTCTCAACTGGCCTGCTAATGTGATTGCTGCAAACTCAATGTACAGAGTGACCAGCACGATCTTGCTCAGCCACGAAGAAGCAAACGAGGCGTTGTTTGAGAAATTATTCATGATGATTGCAGATCTACTTGCAGCATGCCTTACAAATCTGGTTCATGTAATAACTTTGAAGTGTCACAGCAAGGCTATTGAGAAAAGAGAGAAAAGTGTGCGTAAAGCGGCTCTGCTTCTTGGCGAAACGGAGGAGATTCTGGCGCTTCTCCAGCAACGGAAACTGCCTATCTTGGCGCCGCATAAGGCAGTGGATATTGAAGAATGGAGAGGCTTGGACAAGCAGGAACACATAAGAGAGGGTGTAAATGTAAAAGTTGAGGCATTGTTTGAAAGTAGTGATGTTTGAGAATACATAGCTGACTAGCTGTATATTGTCTTCTACCATGATGAAGAAATTGAGGGGATGATTGATGGATGAAGGGCGAGTGCATGCATGCAATGGTTTTGTGTTTTATTTGTATGCAATTGCAACACATTAGGCACTCAACTCTTCACTTAAATGACTTAGCTTGCAATCCAGATCTTCTTTGAGTTTGCCACTCATCAAAACTTAAGCACAAGAGGTAATCAACTTCAAATGAAAATTCAAGACTACAACAGATCTAACATCATACTTGCTAAAGCTCACTGTTACAAATACAACTCGACGTTTACAATTAAAAATAGTTTTAAGACAAAAAAAAAAAATAGAAGTGAGAGAAGTACAGTGTAGTTTTTTGGGCCTAAAATTGAATGCTCCAAAAAGAAGGAAATTGGAGCGTTGGAGCCCATAATTGGGCTCTTCTGTGAAAAATGGATTTAACCTTTTGACCCAATAGCATGAAACAAAGTTAAATTCCAACTCATCTTAAAGAGTTTTAATTAATTATTTCTATTTAATTAAATTTTGTTCATTTGTTGTGCTTCTGAGAGATAATCTGCAGTCATTGATATCCAAATCCAGGTATTGCAATCCATACTTTTATTTGCTAAATTTGGCTGCGGTTTCAAATTTTAAGTAATCTATCTGAAGGTTTAGATTCGAGATCAAAAGGTATGATCGGACGGCGCCTGTTTCCGGAGAACTGTGTTTCGAGAGAAGATTTAACTTTTACAGAATCTGTGTTTCAGTTTTTGCTTATTTTCTCTATCTCCATTCAGGTTTTCTTTCACTCATTTTCCAGCAACAGACACGATAAGCAGATTGATGAGAGAGACAAATGCAGGATTAACAAAATAAAATTGTAAAATACTCAATGATTAAAAAAATGAATAAAAAAGGACAAAATAAAAGGCGAAAAAGCCAGCTTTCGTTATGGGAACTCAAAACACAAATCTCAATGGAAAGAAACCCCTAATTAATTATGGGAAGATTTAAAGCTGCTTGGTATATTAGATCAACCAAAATACAGAATTTGGATAAGAGTGGTTACGTTGACGACGGATGAAATCCTGTGTCCCCAATTTTTCGTATGTCACTGTATACCACTATTAATTTCATAATTTTTAATTACTTTTTTTTATAATAAAAATTTATTATTACATATATATTATGATTAATATTTATAATAAAAAAAATTAAAATTTTAAAATATCATATATAGTTTTTCAAAAGTTCTAATTTTTTATTATAAATATTAATAATGATATATTATTATGTAATAATAAATTTTCTTTCCGCAAAAAAATGATTAAAAATAATAAAATTGATATATGATGGCACACGAAGAATCGGGGACCGAGAATCACAACGCGTCGCTAATGTCAACGTGTCTGTCTGTAATATATGTGTGTGTGTATATAGGCATTTAGCGCACGTCCTCAATTTTCAACAAGTATTATAAAATAGCCAAAGGCAATAATGGTTAGCGTGGGTAATATAATACATTTTTGGTCATTTTCAAACAAAATATTTCTATTACAAACTAAAATCTCCACATTTTTGTTGATTAAATTATTAAGAGAATTGTTTATTAATATATAATCTTATATGATTGCGTAACTAAGAACATATAACCGATGGTTATGTATTTCGTACCTTGTAACAAATATTCTCATAAAATAACTCATCGTCAGAGGCGATTATAAAAAACTTCGCATTGAAAATTTCGATGATAAAAAGTTTTATAATCGAACTTTCTAACGAAATTGCCAAAATGTTTTTTCCGATCCGAATTGGCTAAGATAATTTACACATTATATAAGACCCTAAACCCCACTAAGGGTAAATTAGCTTACTATTTATGTTAACGTCCCAATTGAAAAAATTCTAAAAGTGGGGCCATCACATTTGACATATTTTAACAGTGACATAGTAACTTCCACTCAAGTCAAACACAAATTCTCTATTGAAAACAAAATCAACTATACGCAGATTTTACGCTGTTTGGTATTAAAACTGTGTTACATATATTGTCATGTGGGAATATGAAATTCTTCATACATGGCCTGCTCTTGCTCATCACATTAATTTTTTGTCTATATCTGAGCTGGATTGAAAGTGTAAACAATGTTATTTTCTAATCAACTCACCTATTTTCCATGATCAAGGGTCATTTTTTGTATCATCATTCCGTCGTTATAAATTCAAAATTGTACCATTTTCTTATAATTCCAAAATTTTGAAAACAAGCTCGAGCAGCTAGCGATGACGTTCGACGGGAGCGCAGAGGATCCGGAAAGGGCTTCCTCGATCGAGAAGCTTCTAGAGGCGCCGATGCCGTGGATAGGCATGTACGTCGCCGCCGCGTCTCTCGCCTGCGCGGCGGCGATGGCGGCCGACACTCTCCACGGCCTGTGGCGGAAGAAGCACTGGTTTCCGTCCAAGTACTTCTCCATCAACGCCACCTCACTGACGCTGCTCGCGGTGGCGATGAAGCTGCCGGTGGATCTCACCACCAGGATGTACAGCGTCACCGACCGCCTCGCGAAGATCAGCAGCCTCCTCTTCCTCTCCACCGCCATGGCCAATCTCCTCACCTCGCTCGGCTCCATGACCGACAAGGACGTGTTGATGAACGTCGCTGCGTTAGGTATTCTAGTGATAACCGTCGTCGTGAACGTGTTCATACAGGTTGTCCAGATGCATTCCTATCTAGGCAACCGGATCGCGTTTCCCGAGGAAATGCTCGCGATTGGATCAATGTTGTTTCTCCTCCTCATGTTCATCTCAACCGCCGTGATGATTCCTTCCACGAAACGGTATCTCGAGACGAAATACCACGAGATGCACGGATCTGCGTTGATTGAAGATGAATTCAACGCGGGGAAGAGGAAAGTGGTCACCACTGATAAACTGAGAGTGTTGGTGAAGAAATACTGGGTGATGGCGGAGACTAGCAATCCTCAATTTGTGATTGCTCGATCCGTCACCTGCACCACATCTGGTGTTTTGAGCTTGATTATCGCTCTGGTTTTAGTCGAGGTCGAGATTCGGATGGCGATGAAATTTGGGATGCTACGTCACTCATTTTCCAGCTACGGATGGTCAACGAAGTTTGTGCTTGTAGCTCAGACCGCCGGAGTAATCGTCGGCACGGTTGCTCCGGCGGCGAGATGGTTCGTTGCTGTGAAATACAGCTCGTTGAATGAAGGAAGAAGGAATATTGAAAGTGCAGTGACGGTTGAGGGGTATTGGACTCAGAAAATGGTGGATTGGAGGCAGAGCTCTTTATCTTTCCAAATTCGGAATCTTAAGGGCAGGAAATTTGTTCATGATATGAGAGCAATGTTTCTAAAATTCTGCATTTCTATACAGTATTTGATTGTTCTTGCTAGCAAATTAGTTCTTCTCATCTCTATCTGCTTCACTACTCCAATTATGTCTTGCCTTAACTATTTACGAAGGTTGAAGACGCGAAATCGCGTATCTCACTCTGTTTCGGGGGCTAGTGATGTTGATCCGGAGCTCGATTTGAGGCATTATGTTATGTTGCTGGATGGAGAAGTAGAGCTTCCTGCAGAAACCCTAGAGAATATCTGCAAAGAAGTTGATGAAGTCATTCATAAGGGTAAAATGAGGAAGCCTAACAATTTGCTAAAACTGCTGTCAAAATCTTGCAGCTTCAAAGGAGTGGTAGAATTTGATAGCAATCAAGTTCCAAGCCTGCATTCTCAAGATCTCCCTTATTGCTGGTCTCTACCCGTGGTGACGCTGGCTTGCATCGCGCTTGCTCTTCCCAACGTGGACAAGAGCAAGTCGGGCCGCCTGCTGAGCAGCGTGACTGAAGGGCTCCGCCTCGTGAAGCTCGTGGACAAGGCTCTGGATAGGAGAGGCCGGTTGGTGAACATAAGGACTGCAGCGAACGTGGTGTGGGTGAAAGTCGAGCTTTACCACAAGTGGCAAGACGAGGATCTCCGTGAGACGTCTCTCAAGGGGAAGAACGCTGCGGAGATACTGCAGGAGCTCTTCTACAAGGCGGAGAAGACGGTGGTCGAGTTCCAGAAAAACGCCCGGGACTGCCTCATGAAGAACCCCCTCAACTGGCCAGCTAATGTGATTGCTGCCAACTCCATGTATAGGGTGTCGAGAACGATCTTGCTCGGCCACGGAGGCTGTGAGGGCGATGAAACGGATGAGGCCTTGTTCGACAAATTGCATGTCATGATCGCGGATATAATGTCCGCGTGCCTCACAAATCTGGCTCATGTGATAACCGTGAAGTGTCACCGTAGTGCCATTGAGGAAAGGGAGAAGAGTGTGAGGAAAGCGGCTTTTCTTCTGGGCGAGACGGAGGAGATTCTGGCGCTTCTCCAGCAATGCGAACTGCCTATACTGGCTCCTCACGAGGCAATGGATCTCGAAGGATGGCGGGCCTCGGTCAAGCAGGAAAACATAAACAAACAAAGTTCCATTGCGAAGGATAGTCAATTATGATCCCAATCTTGTTGTAAATTATGTGTTTTAGTGTGAAGTTGAGAATCTCCTGTATGTGATTAGATTATAAGTTTAGTGATAATGAGTGCCTCAATTGCAGCAGCAGTCACTAAAACTGTGAGTGGATCAACTATTTTTCAGACCAATCATGTCTTAAGAGTTCAGCATTTCAGCCCAAATTTGGATCTTGATAAGTTTCCATTTTTGGAAGAATCTGCTTAGACTTGACTGAGTCAAAACTATGAAGGAAGAACAGGATGGGAAGAGAAGTTTGTTTCACACAGCCAGCCAAAATTGATGAACATAACTGACTCCATGTGAACAGAAATTTTGGAGAAGTTATCTTTTTCATGAGAAAGATGAGGATTGCTTTTGACTCTTGACTAAAATTACAAAATAAATTAATTGAGAAAAAGATTCGAAAAGATTAGGTGGACCAATTACCTCCTCTAGATGCAACCTAAAGCTACCATTAAACTAAACAAAGATGTGTCACTGTTTGGTTGTTCTTGCATGATTGTGTTTCTATCGCGAGTTCGATCCTCATTAGCTACATTTTATTGTTTCAATATTTTTCCGGGTTCGAGTCCTCCGTGACGCGGCCTTTAAAATTTCTGCATTTAATTAAAAAAAAAATATATATATATATATACTAGGACACAAACAGATTAGTTAAATAATACAATCATTTCAATTTTGAAAAGCCATGTAGTTAACATCATCAGCCTATTATCCTTGACTACTATATATCCAAGTTGAAAACTATTGTACTATTCCATTTTGCATTAATTCAGGCTTTTCCCTCATCTACTCCTTGTAGGACCAGAAAAAGAAAGATCCAAGAAACATCAACTCTTGCAATCTTAGCTCAAAAATTTCACAACTTGCTAAAGCAGAAGGCCTTGTGGTTCTCAAGGAGATCAGCCAGCGATGCCGGGTGAAGTATCGGATATCGAGAGGAAGCTGGAGGCGCCGATGCCATGGATAGGCATGTATGTCGCGGTGGCCTCCCTCATCTGTTCCCTCGCCATGGCAGCTGACACCATCCATGGATTCAGGGGCAAGAAACACTGGTTCCCTAGCAAGTTCTTCTCGCTCAACGCCACTTCGTTGACACTGCTAGCCGTGGCAATGAAGCTTCCCGTTGATCTCACGACTCGGATGTACGCTGCCACGGACCGTCTAGCAAAGATATGCAGCCTTGCCTTCATGTCAACTGCCATGGCCAATTTCATGACCAGCTTGGGATCAATGGATGATAGGGACATCTTGATGAATGTGACAGCTCTAGCCATTCTTGTAGTCACAGTTGTGGTGAATTTCTGTGTGCAAGTCATCCAAATGAGGCAGTTTCTTCGTGGGAGAAAGATGTTTGCTGAGGAGATCACAGCTGCTGGATTCATGCTGGTTTCACTTCTGATGGTGATTTCTTCATCTGTGATGGTGCCCTCGACGAAGAGGTATCTTGAGTCGAAGTACCACGAGATGATGAAGACGGCCTCGGACGAGCAAATCTTGGAGTCTATGGAGGAGGGGGATTTCATGTTTGAGAAGCTGAGGAATATGATCAAGAAGTATTGGGTGATGGCTGAGACTAGTAGCCCTCAGTTTGTGATTGCTCGGTCCGTTACTTGCACCGTCTCGGGCATCATCTCGATGCTCACTGCTCTCGTTTTGGCACAGGCCGAGATCAGATTGGTGATGGAGTATAAAGGGATTGACATAGCTGCCTCCACGTATGGGTGGTCGACTAAATGGATCGTGCTAGCTCAGTCCTTCGGGGTGGTGGTGGGGGCTGTCGCCCCTGCCATCAGATGCTTTAATGCGATCAAGTTCAAATGCTCGGGGAATGGGAGACGGGGGTTCAGAGACGAGTTCAAGATCGATGCTTACTGGACTCAGATGATGGTGGAGTGGAGAGAGAGCTCTCTGCCTCTGCAGATCAGAGACAGAAAGTGGAGGAAGTTTCTGCACAAAGCAAAAGGCCTAATTCTGAGCTCTCTTGTGAAAGTTCAGATTTTGGTAGTTTTTTTTAGCACAGCAGTTAGATATATGTTTTTCTGCTTTGCAACTCCATTCATTTTATTCTTCGACTATAGCAAGAGATTCAAGAGTATATTGAATTCCAGCAAATCACAAGTTCATGGGGTTTCTGAAGCAGAAGCAGAAGCAGAAACTCAGCCAGAGATAGACCTGAGCCGTTACGTGCTGCTGCTCGAAGGTGAGGCCGAGCTTCCTCGAAAGATCCAAGAAAACATATGTGATGAAGTGGACAACTTGGTTAAAACTGGGAAGAAGCAGCAACCCAAGAATCTGCTGAGCTTGCTGCACAAAGTCGGAAACTTCAAAGGGCTGAAAGAAGTCGACAAGAACCACGTTCCGAGCCTGCATTCTCAGGAGCCTCACAAGTGCTGGTCTCTGCCATTGGTGACCTTAACAAGCATAGCTATTGCGCTTCCCAATATCCCGAAGAAGGATGTTACGTGGCTGCTGAGGAGCGTGGACGAAGGGCTGTTCTACGTGAAGCTCATCGAGAAAACGCTTGACAAAAAGGGGAACTTGCAGAACAGCAGGAATGCAGCAGATGTGATTTGGGTTGGAGTCGAGCTGTACCGTAAATGGCAGGATAACGACCTCCACGAGACCTCCCTCAAAGGGAAGAGCTCGAAGGAGACGCTGCAGGAGCTGTCGAGCCAAGCCGAGCAAGCCATTGTGGATTTCAAAAGAGAGGTGAGGGGTTTCGTGGTGGAAAACCCCCTGAACTGGCCGGTGAAGGTGGTTGCTGCCAACTCGATGTACAGAATCTGCCAGAGGCTGCTCAAGGCCTACGAAGGCGATTATCTGCTGGCGGATGAGAGATTGTTCGAGCAGTTGACCAACATGATAGCGAATATACTAGCAGCGTCACTCACTAATTTGATGCGCGTCGTGATCATCAAGTGTCACCGGAGGGACATCAAGAAGGAGAAAAACGTGCGAGAAGCAGCGCTGCTGTTGGGGGAAACGGAGGAGATTCTAAAAATTCTTCGGCAGCACAGAGCGACGGCAAGGTCAGATCCGGATGAATCGGAGTTTATTCAGAAATGGTGTAACTTGTTGATCAAGAGGAAACTTTGAGACCTTTCATCAGCAAGCAGAAGCCTTGGTCATGTTCAATCAAGACCTGAACATTGAAGAAAATGTACAAATTTTTTCATGATTGTCAATAAAGGGAGAAAAACTGTAAAATTTTGTCTATCTTGGAATATATTTGTGACCGCTAAGGATGAAATCATCCATCTCGTCAGCATTCATTTATAAGCAAATTTGGCATCATACACACACACACAGAGGTTTTTACATAAAATGAATTTCCATTCCATTTGTTATATTGAATATCGTGTGTAAGTATCCTCTGCTACACATCATGTCTAAAGCTAGAAATCGCCTCAAATACAATACATTACACTTTCTCTATTATTCACTCTTCTCCACACGACCAGCATAAACGGAGTGTTTGACATCATGTCGAGGCTAACCACCTCGCTTGTAGGAGAAAGAAAGAAACGAAAAAAGAGAAGGAGCTCAAGAGCACCACTGTTAGTTTCTGCCGTTGCTAATCTTTTCATGTGGAGAGTACTTATCCTGTTTGTTGCAGAAAATCAAGCCCTCTTTTTCAAGTTTCCTTCAAGCCTCTCAACAGCAGCAGCAATACCGCTTTTCGCTTCCTCAGAAGTAGTAGTCAATTTCCCTCCATTTGCTTTAGCTACGAGCTTCAAATGAAGCCAACCTGACAAGAAGCACTTCCATCAATCGAATTCTTCGATTGCTGTTGTAATAATGAGATGCCAGAAGAGAAGTATTTTTACCAAGTGGGAAGCAGATTGCTGCACCCAAAACTGAACCCAACATTGCATTCCTCAAGCGCCAACGGAGCGTACCTGGCACTGTAACATCGAGGAAGAGATATGGATATATTACTTTTCGAAGAGGAAAGAAAGACTTCTGGATTCCTGAATAAGTTGTGATACTCACAGATTAAACCAAATGTAGTTGCAGTAGCAGAACCAGCTCCGACTACGTTATAAACATCAATTACACCTCGTTTTTCGGCAAGGAGGTTTTGCAAACCATAGAAGCCCGCAGTAAACATCCCAAGTCGAATTCCACCGACTATGGAACCACGAGCAACTGCAATAAATCTCTTCTCCATTGCATCCCTCATAAGCCGATACTGCTCACGCTTATCTGGTGTGCTCCCAAGCTTCAACATAACTTCTGCATCCTTGCTCTGTATATAGATGCAAAGATTTCTCCCTCAACAAGTATTCCACAAATATTTAATATGCTAAGAACATCAAGAAGATAGCTAAGAACATCAAGAAGATAGCTAAGAACATCAAGAAGATATCAAGTAGAGAGAAGTATATCAACTGCTATGCAAACTATATTTGTTTAAACCAATGCAAAGCTTTCTTAACCGAGATCATATGTTCCTCAATATGCCCCCCATACTTGGATTTTCTTATGATCATCAAAACTTAAGAAATGTGCAAACCTTCTATAGTTCAAAGATTAGAAGTTCATGAAGAACAATCTCCATAAGAACTAAGCACCAGTGCTTTCTATGATGCTATACTGAACCAGAAGAGCCACCCCAAAAAATACAAAAATAAGATCATTATACGAGTCTTCTAATTCAAAAACTACTACAATTGGCACAATATTGCGAAGTAGCCACCTTTGCTCAATTGCTCGGATATTTAAACCCAAATAAACATTGCAAAACCACATTTTTGCTTCCACCAAGATGTTGCTTATATAAGATCCTTTGGTAAGGTCACAATAAGAACAAAATTTGCCTCACTCAGTTTCTGATAATGAATATTGCACAGCCAATTCGCTGTTAAATTCAAGCAAAGAAGTATATTACAGAAAAGGGAAGAACTTACACCACTTCCTAAAAGTCACCCTAATATGCTTGGGAAATAACATGTAAGAATCCATAGTAAGGCTTGCCTACTTACCACAGAGGCGGAGGCCGCTTTGCTACCTCCATACAACATGCCAGCAAATACTCCGACGACTGTGGCTGTACCCCAGTTGACAGTGCCAGCCAGCTTCTCCGTCCTCTGCCACACAAAAATGTTCCTAATATCAATCATCCACACCAATACAATCTAAAACAATGCACGTCCCAGATTCATCAATTTTGTACTAGCAAGATGCCAATGTCAGCTTTCTTATATGCAAATAAAGCTGAAATTCAATTCTTCATCAATTTTTTCACTAGTAAGATGCCAATGTCAGATTTCTTAAATGCAAATGGAGCTGAAATTTAGTTCTTCACACTGTATTCAAGATTGGACCTTTTTACGCTTCGATCACATAACCAGAGCTTCAGAATCGATCATATTTAAATCCAATAGTAAAATTGGAAGTGATACTGACAGTCATCTACCTCGTCGCACATACAAATATATCGTATACATACGATCCAATTATACCTAATATCGGTGTAATTTCTAATAGAATGAACACACATACTTACAGTAGAGACGATCTCTTCTTGATTCTCAGGCGCTTCCATTGTCGCTGAATGAATCGAAATTGAAAACACTAAAACCCTAATTAAAACCTTCGACTGGAAACAGTCCCCAAATATGACAGTCTTTCAGAATTTAGTTTGTGATAATATTTACTTTATTGTTCTTACAAAATTAGTGAAAAATTGGAGATCTGAAGACGCTGTTCGTAAAGAATACTACGGGATGTATTTTTCAAAATTAATTTAAAATTACGTTGCAAAAAATAGTAAACTTATTCTTTTTTTATTTCCGCAAAAATAAAATTAAGTTAGCAGAAACAAATGACGGAAATTCCATGGAGGTGTGCACAGCACCCCCTCTCACATAGCAATATTATGAAAAAACCCATAAATATCTAATGTGCTTGCTTTTTTTCTTTTTCTTTTTTTGAGAGGTAATGTGCTTGCTTATAAAAATCTGTTAACGGAAAATGAAAGGGTTAAGAAGAAAAGACATTCACCCATAAGTTTCCTGTCAAAATAATTATTTTCCTTTTTTTGTTTGAAAGGGTGAATAATGAGGCACATTTCTGTCAGGCCAAAGTACTAATATATATTGAATAAAGTATCAATTCATATAACATGAAGTACCACTTAAAATACAGTTCATTTGTATAGAGTACCAATATATATTGAATAAAGTACCAATTCATATAACATGAAGTACCACCGCCTGACGATCAGGCCGACCTAACAGAAATATTTGTCTTCCTTTTTTATACATATAAAATAATAATTAGCAAATAGGAGTACTACTATGGGGGTTCGGAATTAAAAATGGTAGTTAAATAAATTTTATCGGATTTAGAGTATGTACAAGTATAAAAAATCTAAAATGTGTGAACATTAAAGTCGACATGCCTTACCTTTGATTTTTTCTCCTTTTTAATCTTTTGTTATGTGTTCTATTTATTAGTGATGCTTACTCTGTATTCCAAGTTTATTATTACTACAGAATCACAGATAACTAATTACTCTAAAATTTATATTTCAAAATTCAAACGGGCTCAAATAATTAGTAGGTATCTACTCTATATAATAAAAGAGTTTTTAATGGTAACATTTTCCGATCAGATTTTCTCTCTCCCATTTTCTAACTAATTGTTTTCTCTCTTCTTTTTCTCTCTCTTTACTTTCACACATGACACATCAAGTTAGTTTCTTGGGAAAATTGTGTTTTTTGTCCCATCGTTTTAGCCTTTTTTACGAAAATGTATCAGCCTAAAGGTAATTACAAAAAAGTACCCATTGTTTAAGAAGCGCAACATTTATGTCCCGAAAAAATATTCTGGTGTCGGAATTTTGACTAGGATTGCCGGATTGTTGACGTGGTATGCCACGTATTTTGTCATGTGTTACGTGGAAAAAAAAGTTAAATAAAAAATAAACGGCCAACAATACCTAATTACTACACACACCTCCACTGTAGCATCCCGAATTTTTCTAATCCGAGATTAAGGCCTAAAAGCAAGATTAAGAGTTTAGAGAAGAGATTAGGGCGTTGAATTCCTAAGAAATATAAATTTATGAGATTAAGAAAAATCTCGGAAAAATTCTAAGTATGAAAATGACGAGGTCGACATGCTCTTTGAAAGCCCAAGTGACGAGGTCGACCTGAGCATTGGAAGGCGAGGTGCCTAGCTTTGAGAACCGAAGTGACTGGGTCACTTAGATAAGAGCCGAAGTGACAAGGTCACTTGGCTTTGAGAACCATGGTGACGAAGTCACTTAGTTAAGAGTCGAAGTGACTAGGTCACAGCTTGAGAAATGAGGTGACGAGGTCACGTAGATGAGAGCCAAGGTGCCGAAGTCACTTGGCTGAGAATGTCAAAGTAACGAAGTCGGTTTAAAGTGACGAAGTCACTTGGCCGAGGTGCCGAAGTGACGAAGTCAGCTTAGAATGACGAAGTGACGAGGTCATTTAGCCGAGCTGTGGTGACAAAGTCACTGGCCGAAGTGATGAGTGACGAAGTGCTGAAGTGACGAGGTGCCTATGCCGAGGTGCCGAGGTGAAGGTGCCGAGGTGACAACTGCCAAGGTGCCGAGGCGACGAGGTTCCAAGGTGACGAGGTGACGAGGTGCCGAGGTGATAACTGCCGAGGTGCCGAGGTGACGAGGTGACGAAGACCGACCTCGTGAGACGAAGTCTGATCTCTAGAACTGAGGTCCGACCTGAATTTCAAAAGATTCTAGAAGCTCCTAACCGACTTAGACTTAGAAAAATCTAGAGAAAAGTATAAAAAAATGAAGAATCCTCTAGAAGGTGGCTTAGGTGTCCCTCTTAGGTGTCCATGTGGGACCCACCTAATAATTATGTGGACCCCACTAAGCTTGGAAACCAAGCAAATTTTCTCCTATAAATACCCATTCCCTTCGCCAATTTCATGACTTCCTTTTGGGAACCTCCATCCTTTTTCCATACCCCAAGATTCGGCCATACACACACACCTTGATTCTCTTCCATTCTTATTAAGATTCAAGCTTCGATTATATACGAAAACAAGAGAGAGAGAGAGACTCGAGAAGAACGGTGAGGAAGAGGTAAGGGTCAAATGAGACTGCCGTGAGGAAGGAATGATACGCCGATGCTAAGGATCGAGATATGTTGGCGACTGGCCGGAGACCGGAGGCAGCCGCACGTCGCACGCAGCTGATAGTCGAGGCGGGGCTGCCGCTGTTGAGAGAAGTAAGAGGGCGGAGGTGCTGCCCGTAGCCGACCGCTGAGAGGCGAGAAGGCAGCAGCTTCGGCGACGAGTTAGGAAGAAATAATGCCGAAGTGACTAAATGAGGCAAGGCTGAGGCCGAAGTCAAGCTGACAAGGCCGAGGCCGAAGTCAAGCTAGTCCACGATGAAGTTCAACAGGCGATGCCGAAGTTAATCAGACGACGCCGAAGTCGAGCTCGACGAGACTACGAGCTCGGAAACGTCGAAGTCGACCTAGACGACGTCGAAGCCTAGGTCAAGTCAGACAATGCCGGGGTGGAGCTCGGCTAATGCCGAGGTAGAGCTCTGCGGACGCCGAGGTGGAGCTCGGCGGATGCCGAGGTGGAGTTCGGTGAATACCGAAGTTAAACTAGGAACTGCCGAAGTCAAACTAGGCAGGGCGCTGCGAGCTAGGCGAAGTCAATGTCGAGCTAGGCGAGGAGAATAGGAGAATTAGTTCCTTAAGCCTAAGGAACATCCAGGTGGGCATTCTAGACTCAAAACTTTGTTTTTGACATATGCATTTCATTTCAGAAAGTTATTTGAGCATAGATTGCATGTCGCCTATCTACGAGAGAATTACGATATCGGCCCTATGCCGGACGAGCTGCCGGTAAGGGTGTGTACACATTT
>JAYJMF010000028.1:1046792-1057447 GCA_036873715.1 Salvia sclarea
CATATGCAGCCACACCCAATCACCGGGTTCAAAGATCACCTTACGCCGCCCCTTGTTAGCTTGTTTGGCGTACTGCTTTGTTCGCCTCTCAATGTGCAGCCTTGCATTCTCATGAATATGTTACGCCGCCCCAATTAATACGATTATTGCCGATTGATTGACAGTATCTCAACAACATTGGAGGCATGAATGATGCCACAAACTTAAACCTTAAGCCTAGTTTAAGTAGGGGTAGGCACGATTTGGTTTAAACCGTAAATCAAATCGGATCAAACCATATTTGCGCGGTTTGGTTCAGTTTATTGTTCGAAAATTATGGCTTGATTTACGGTTTAGGTTTGGTTTTTTGAAATTATAAACCAAACCAAACCGTAAACAGTATTATAATATAAATAATTAATAAATTATTATTGTTATTATTTTTTTAGTTATGAATTAAAACATATACTATTATATATGTAGATTTTTTAAACATTGAGTGTAATATTAAAATTATATCACCACTTAATTAGTACATTGGAAAAAGAATTTTGAAAATGTGAAGTTTCTTTACTTTCTTTATTAGTATTTGAATGTCATAGTATATACTCCCTCCATCCAATTCTTCTTGTTTCGCTTTTCTTATTAAGCCGTCTCATTCTTCTTGTCTCATTTCCTTTGTTGGCAAAAATTTACTCACAAAAAACATATAGGTCCTATGTAGGCCTCACCATCTCACACTCATCAACTTTACTTTATTAATCTTCGTGCCGAAAAGAAATATAACAAGAAGAATGGGACGGAGGGAGTATTATTTTAGTGCTAGAGACACTTCAACTCATTTCATTCACTTATTTGAATTATATCTTCTCCGACTTTGTTAGTTTAAGTTATTTTGATTAATATCATAATTTTTTTCTTTTTTGAATATCATTAGATATTTAGTTTTTGATATTATTAAGCAGAAAACTGAAAATATGTATAAACCGCAAATCAAACCGTACCAACACAGTTCGATTTAGTTCGATTTTGATAATCATTTTGTTTGATTTGGTTTACTAAATTCATAAAATTGTATTTTACGGTTCGATTTGGTTTTGGTGTCAAACCGCACCCCTAAGTTTAAGAATGAAACAAAATATTTGTCCAACAATTACTATGTATGTTATAAAGAAAACAAATCCTACTAAAATATCATAATAAAATCCCAAATCAACTTAAAATTCGTGGGTCACTTGGTTAAAATTCTTTACCCCATTTGCGCTCAATTAAATTGATTTTTCTTGGGCTAGAAATTCCTCCATATCCAATTGGATATGGCTTTTTAGTCAACTCTTGAGCCCAAACTTTTTTTTTTGGGGGGGTAAATAGTTCTTTTATTTATTTACCAATAGGCATGAATTACAATCCATCACCTCCACCTCAAACTAACTCCAACACTTATATAGTTAGCTCAATTCTCTAACAGTTTAGCTAATCTACCATCCCTCTTCACACTCCTTGTTACCATCAGTTTACATGTATAAGTCACACTATCTATATCATGGTTAGCTCCTTGCAGTCGTCGAAGGTTCCTCTCTCAGCCATACTTGATACATGACAATAGTAAACACACACCTATACATACTCTGTTCGGTGCTCCTTGTTTTGCACTATGTAGCAAGATATTCTTTTTCTTCCTGCCATCCTCTTCTATCTCTGCTAATGCCACTCCATCTGGTGACTGCTTCCCATATCCTCTCAGTTTCAATGCACCCAAAGAACAGATTATCAGTAGTCTCATCTTCCTGCTTACAAAAAACAACACACACTTTCCATAGTAATCCTAATCCTCTGTAGATACTCCCATGTTACCAATCTCCCATGCATAAGTAGCCAACTCAAGAAGAGGCATTTTGCTGTATATAAATTCTTACAAATGAGGTTGCTCCATGTCACTGGTCTCATTTCCCCCATCATCTCCTTATACAGCTTCTTGATTGAGAAAGAATCATTATGCACCTATGTTCTACCATCAGCTAGCTGTACCAGATATTCCCTAGCTCCCAGAATTTTCCTCAGCACCCATGCACATTGCTTTGGCAGTGTCATATCAACCAGGTTTTGGCCTTTTATATAGTATTCATGAATCCATTTAACCCATACCTTGTCCTTCTTTTGTTCCACACACCACAACAGTTTGCATATTGCAGCCTTGTTCCAAACTTCCATGTTTATGATCCCAAGACCACCAGTATGCTTTGGATAGCACACTTTGTCCCACGCAACTAGAGCCCTTTTGGAAGTGTTGGCCTTTCCAGTCCAGAGGAATACTTTGCGTGCCGTCTGAATTACTCTCAACACTTTCTGTGGCAGCAGAAAAATCTTACTCCAATACATTTGTACACCAAAGATAACAGATTTGATTAATTGTACTCTTCCAGCATAAGATAGCAATTTGGCTGCCCAGCCCTCTAGCCTAGCCAGAATTCTCTTTATCAGAGGTGTACACTGCACAACACTCAATTTCTGCGAAGACAGAGGCACTCCCAAGTACTTAAAGGGTAGTTCACCTTGGCTCATTCCAGTCAATCTCAAGATATCCTCCCTGATCTCATGCGTTACATCTCCAAAGTATATATAATTTCAAGAAGGTGTGAACAAGTTGTCTCACAGAGTCCACATCTCCCCTTGTAAATAGGAGGAGATCATCAGTAAAGGAGACATGGATGAGTTCCATTCTCTTGCATCTAGGATGGAACCGAAATAATCTATTTGTTCTAAGCTTCTTGTTCTAAGCTTCTTCAAGCATCTATTCAGATATTCCATACATAGTACAAAGAGCCCATTAATAACGTTTTTGAATTCTCTGCCCTAACTCTTGTAATCGGATCAACGGAAACTTGAATTGTATCTTGAATCACCGAACCTTGGACTGCATCAGATTCTAATGACACACGAGTATAAACTTGTTATTTGCATTTCTTGTAATTGGATCATGATTTCGTTGTTTTATGGATAAGTAGCAAAAACCATTCCTGGGTTTACACTGTAATTCAAATAATTTCCTAGCGTTATGTTTATTGCAACTTATTCCTCAATGCATGAAGAAAAATTGGTCATATCTTCCAAAAGAGTTTAGATAGCCAAATTAAGAGTTGGCTAAGTAGTTACTATTCTAAAATGACATTTACATTTTTACACGTGAAGTAGTTTTCTCATAGATGCAACAGGTTTGATATCAAGTTCCAACCCATCCATGTTTTCTTATCACTAAGTGGCACAAAATTCAGAGCAAACATTTCCTTTGAAATGGGTTGTTCACAGTAGCCAACAAGCTTAGCCACTACTTCGGCACTCTCCTTCACGTGCTGCATATCGAGAGGGTCCGTCCATAGCTTGTTCACAAGCTGCAGCCTCCTCCTCTGCTTCCCCTCGGGCGGGATGTCCCATTTCAGGTACAGCATCTCTCTCTCTTCCATGCTCAGTTTCGAACTCACCCTCTTGGCTAAGTACTCCCTCTCCTGTTTGAGTGCCTTGATGCTGAATTCAAATAACAACGGGGCAGTGTCATAAACAAGGGAGTCAAATGTGGATGAAAGATCTTATATACCAACGCACCTTGATGTTACTGATCCAGCAGGGTCATCGCCTAGGAGCGCAGGGCTGGCATTGCCAAGGTCATCGAGATGCTGCTCCAGCCATGTCAGCCTTCTAAGCTCGACTTCCATGTATATCTGATCACAAGGGTCTCCTCTGAATAACAGATAAAACTGGGTACGGTGCACGATTGAGACATGGCAGACGTGCCACAACATTATGAGATCCTTCCTTTGCTCTTCAAACACGATCATGTTCCATGGCATAGGAGAAGGTTTGTCGACTGTCTCGGTCTCATCGTCAGTTGAAGCCTCATTTGCCTCCTCTAGCTCCAAGACCTGAAGAAATCGGAATCTATAAATTTGAGCATGACATGTGTTCATATCTTGTAGAGTCTTGCAGATTGCACAAACTGATAAGTCATATGAGTAAGCAAATCTTAAATACTCAATCATCAAATCCTGTAAATTCACAATGACTGCTTTGACATAAGGCAAGAAACAAAGGATATAAAGTTAACAAGAGTATTTAATCGAGGAACTACTATGAGAGACCTAAACATCTGCTGACTGGGAATTAACAAAAAAGGGCAAAACAAAATAGAACTTTACCTGGCAAACAAGTAGCTGTTTCTGATATTGCAGCTTCGCAACCCGCTCTTTCAGCTCAGTAACATAAGATTTAATACTTTGTATGTTATCCTCAGCTGCCTTCTTGAACATCCTCTGCATTTTCTTCACGTTGATAGAGCTTGATTGCTTTCGTGCAGACATGTTTTCTCTTAATGCATAATCATGATTTTCATCAGTGGAGATCCTCTTTTGCCTGGGTGTTGAGTCAACACCAGAAAAGGCACTATTACTCTCAGGGGTTCTGTTTTCGATATCATGTTCCATTACTTTGCGAGAGGAAACCGGCGTAGAGAAAGGTGATCGTATTAGATTTTGCATGTTAGCTGCATTGCTCAAGCTGAACGGAAGGCCCTTTTTCTTTTTTAAGCTCTTTGACTCGGGAGTCTCCTCACAAGTTGGAAGGTTCATAACCAGTTTGTCTATGGATCTCTGAACATTCTCAAGCTTCTCTTCAAGAACAGAGATGCCACCTTCTTGAGAATGCAACCGTGCAATCTCTTCTCTCAAGGTACCTTTATCTTTCAAGCGAACTTCGTCCGGAGTGAAACTTGCTGTATGCATGGCTTTAATCTCCGATAGCATCTTAGCAATTGCTTCGACAGTATCTTCACTTCCAAGTCTCTGAGAAGTTACCTCTTTGTGAAGAAGCTCCAGTGCACGAGTTGCTTCCTCACCAAGTTGCCGTTGTCTTGTCTCCAGCTTTCTTATTTCAGTAACTAACATTGCTGTAGAATTTGCTGATTTTCCTCCCGTCTTTCTCTCCTTGTGTTCCTTGAGTTTTGAATCACCTTTCTGAGAAAGAAAGTCATTTTCGGTGCTAAATGAGAGCCGCTTAACTGCATGGGAAGAAGGCCCGTGATGGCTTGAAGCCTGCAGTAGATTAAATTTACACAATTATGCAACAGGAAATAGAGGTAAAAAGATACAGATTAGGATATTCTGTATTAGATAGATAGGAGTACATGTAACTCTTTGTTCGTTTTATATATACTCGTTGAGGAAGGGGTTGGAGGGAGGAGAATGACCGAAGGTGAGTAACTAGTGTACCTTTTGTTCTTTGTGCGCGCTTTGTTCTAGCTCAAGTTGAGATTGTGCAAGGTCTCTTTGACGCTTCAGCTCATAAATTTCTCTCTCCATCTGCAAGCAAACACTATGATCAGGATTTGTTGAGTCTTTACAACGAGCTGATGTAATAACTGAATTAGTTCCTTCTTTAATGCAATCTTAACTTGGTTTCACTCCTAAAAGTAATAACAGCAAATTTGAAGGGCACATTATGCATGTCACTAATGTCGCAATGAAATATGTATGCCCTGACCAAATTTGCATGTCTCCAATTCATACTGAACAGTTATTAGGTATTCAAATTGTTGTTGTAGCAATAACCCATTTTTTTGGGCAGCAAAACTAGTTCTTGTTTCTTCAACTATGCTGTTGATATATAATCAGCCTAACAACGAAGTCCATATGCTAATATATGATGTGACATCCCTCACTTTCCATATTGTTTGAAGTGGTTAAACTAAACAAGGTAATACCATTTTTCCTCCATACCAAATGATTCTTTGGTTAAACCTTAGAAGGAATTTGATGCCAAAGTTAATGCGGCAGGCCAAAGAAGCTGAATTCAGGAGTTGCAGATGCATATTCCTTGCATTACAACTATTTTTGATGAGTTAGAAGGTTACACAATGCTTAAGGAAGCAGATGAGGAGGTAGGTGTTGACTTAAAAACACCTAATATTGTATTAATTTTCAGGTGGATGTCTCAGATCTTGCATTACAAGTAAAAAAGCTCGTAATACCTGCTTAATCTTCATATCCTTTTCCCTCAGCAAAGATCTTAAACTTAAAGATGCAGGTGGGTCGGGGCTTCGGAGCTCTGCTTCAAGTCTAGCAACTTCCTCTTTGAGTTGCTTTACTAATTGCTTCTTTTCAACAACCTAAATTTGCAAATGGGATCATGTTAGCTGAAAGATAGGGCCAGATTCAATATTACCACAAGTTAACATGTAATGCCATTGCATGCACAGAGCCGTTTTTTAATCAATACCATGTTAACTTGGGCACTGTTTGTAACTTCCTTTGCGCTTGTTGCAAATAAAAGTGTGTTTCTTGATTGCTCCACATGGCTCAAAGCAGGACTGATAGTGCAAATAATCGCTGTTCGTGCATTTCCACCAAGTGATGTTTGCAATATTCTTGTGAGTTTTGAATCCCGGTAAGGAATGTGGCCACTTCTCTTTCCACCACTGCAATATAAGAACAAAAAAAAAGAGAAATATTGTATACATTAGTCCCTCAGTTCCTACCACAAGTATTTTCTGTATTACATACTTATCACAATAAGTATTATTATATGCTAATGATTGGCTAATGCACCAGAGCTTCCTGTTTTATTGTTCTTTCCTTATTGATATATTGGGGCATCAGACTGATGCAGCTAATACACATGCAGTGAATCAAGTAGATATAAATGAACATCATAAAGTATCTTGGGTCAACTTCTGAGAGCAAAATTTATATGACTACAATAAATTTTCCTTCTAATCTCAAATCACATGATACTCATGCTGCTTGCACACCTTAGCTTTCTGATTACAGTTGTCAATGTCAGTAGGCTTCTATTAATGTGACTCCCTTCCTTCAACCTTGTACCATCTGTATTTGCTTGAGTGGCACGCTCACTTCCCGCAAGATCCACGAGATTCTGTAGTAGTCTAACCGGTTATTGTCAAATGATCTAATAATGCTTAACTGGGAAAGGTGCATGGTGTGGTGAAGTAATACATACCAAAGTGGCTAGAAATGATTTCACACATCCTGAGTCTTCTCGAAGGCTGCTTTCAATTGTCTGAAATTATAAAGTTAAAAAAGTGTAGAGAAGACATAAAATGTATAAATGGTTAGGCAGTTCTAGTAAATACTAATACTTGGCATGAGAATTCAGAACAACAGGTTTGATAACTTCATCTACATAACTAATTATGTAATGTGACCCATGAGAGGAGAAAATATAGCATCTTTAGAGGCACAGTTCAGCTACCTGAGAGTAATCTTCCTCTTAAATTAAAAAGTTTTAAGTGAAAACATATGATTAGCAATGATCCTGGTTATGCAGTTGATTTGTAGCATCCAGTGTCGTGCAAATATATAAGGATTAGTTTATTCATAGTTGGAAAAATTTATTCATGGGGATCTACTATTCCCAAAATAAAATAAATATAGGGAGTTTGAAGTTCAGATAAACTGTCCTAGTAGATTGGTGCTACACTATGACAGAGGTTTCCAGGCCGAGCTCCAATGGCTCTAGCAATAAATTAGCTGGCTGTAAGAAAACTAAGGTAACATACCAGCCTAATTATTTGATGCGACCTTGAGCTTCTATCATTCAGGGAGGTTTCACCGACCTGCCTTTGTGCTGCAACCATAGCAACATGTGAATTGGAATGCATGTCCTTCACAAACAGTTTATCATACACTAGTTTGATCAATGTAATAAATAAAAAGTGAAAAACATGAGGACAAAAAATAGCAAATGTTCTAAATATTATTGCTGTGTCCCACCTTCACAAATGCTTATTAGGTGCCTCAAATGCTGATCATCCTTCACAACCTCTTCAATTATCTTATCCACAATGGTCCCTCTCTGAAAAAATAAAGAAACATTGGAATACACAAATCTGTTGAATCTAATTTAGTCAATTTGTAACATATTACTCCCTCCGTCCCATTCTTCTTGTCCCATTTCTTTTCGGCACGGAGATTAATAAAGAAAAGTTGACGAGTGTGAGATGGTGAGAACCACATGGGACCCACATGCTTTGCTTTTTGTGAGTAAGTTTTTGCCACAAAGGAAAATGGGACAAGAAGAATGGGACGGCTCAATAAGGAAAGTGAGAAGAAGAATGGGACAGAGGGAGTATTACCTCAGGGTCATCCAGTAGGCGGAGGGAACCGGATTCTCGGTTCAGTAGATCTACAACAGTTTCATTATATATCTCTAATGCAGAGAACTTGAGCATGAATTCTCTCTCAGGAGTCTGTCAAAGAACAAAACTAAGGTTTCAGCGAATACTGAACAAAATTAGCTAGAAAATAGTAAAAAAAATGGTTCCATCTTACAAGTTTAATGTGCTTGTAAATGTCTTTCACTGCATCTTCTGCCACGCCATTCATTGTGAATGTCTTTCCACTACTAGTCTGCCCATATGCAAAAATTGTTGCTGTGGCAGAGACATTGCAAATCAATAAAGGGAACACCACTTACAATATCTACAGATCTACCAGTAATTAAGACCTACTTTATTCAATAAAAATACTCCATCTGTCATTTACCATTAATCCCACAAAGAGCTGACAAAGCAACATCTCTGACACCTTCTTCATAAACTTTTTGCGTAGAGCAAGTCGGATCAAAAACCTTGTCTGGTAAACAACATTTTCAGTTATTACGTGCAACCACATGTTCCAGCCACAACAATAATAGAAAGCATTGATCAAAATATGCTATAGATTGTAATAGGTGTATACCAAATGTATATGATCCCCCATGTCTGTCGTGATACAGATTCTTCGAAATAATGGTACTTTGTTCAAGGATATCCCAAGCTACGAGATCATATGCAACTAACTCTTTTGAGCTCAGTGGCCTCATCCGCACAGTAACTAAAATGTTTTCCTCCCGGACTTTTGGACCGCCTGGAGTACATGCTGGGGACCTCTTGATCTTCGATGATGGCGTCCCTGGAGCCACTATTGTCATCTTCAGCAAGCAGATTTTTTCTGGGCAGAATCTAAAATGACGAAAGAATTAATAAAACAAAGTTACTGTGACAAGAAACCACAATGACTCTAACAGACCAAAGTTCCACATTCATAACAAATTCAAGTTCTCAAAACATCACTTCTCCACCCAAAATATTAAGTAACTCAAATTTAGAATTTCTTCCGGAAGGAGATTCAACAGCTATTATTAAAAAAAATTAAAATAAATAAAAGGAAGGCTGAAATATATTATTCAAATTCTATAAGTTCCTAGGATCAAAATGTAAGAATCAATTATCTATACTGGTGAAGAGCAAGAAAACAGAATTCAGAATTCTCCTTCTACAGGGACGAAGAGAGGGAAAAACTCCAACATGATCAACCAAAATGCAATTTCTTAAAGCACCAAAACTGCATAAATATAAAGAATGCAGGGAAAAGTAAAGATTCCGAGAGATTATGCACTTACATTTGACAGAAACCCTAAGAATTCCGTGCGACACCATTAACCAGAAGAAACAAATTTCAGGAGCATGAAACGAAATGATTCAAGAAGTGGTGCTTCGTTTCTTTCTTCTATCCTTTTTCGATTTTATGCAAGCTTGAGTGGAGTACAAATTCCTTTTTTAAGGTGAAAAATGAAATATGTGCAAAAATGGAAAACGGAGAGAAGTCCTGAGAATTTATCTGTTTTCGTTGTGGTTTTAATTTTTTTTTTTTTTTTTAAATTCGAAGATGCGAATTTTATATTGATAACGGCTAGTATAGTAGTAAAGCAGCAATAAATTACTTTTCGCCGTTTCCCTTCGCCCGCGGCCGCGCCTATGAGAAGCTTTATTTGAAAAATATGGACCACCGGTTTGGATCCACATATTTGAAGCATGTGATTCGGGTTCAACTCCAATCATTTTGATATGAAATAATAATAGGTTTAATTGTGAGGAAAACTCCAAATATACTAGGTGAATAAATCTATCTCCAATATACACAATTTTATAAAAGTGGGACAAATATACTCAATTTGTGTATAAAGACATATATACCCTTATTTAATTTGAATAAAAATTAAAAATACTGCCAAACCACCCCACCCCCACCCCCACACCCCCACGTGCTCTCTCTCTCTCTCTCTTCCCATCGGCTCTCCCACCCCTCATCTTCCCGTCACCTTCTTCCCTGCCGATGGCTGAGCAGCCCCCGTCGCCCTCGAATGCCGAGCGACCAGCGGCGGAGCCCGTGTCGCCCTCCAATACCGGGCAATCAGCGGCGGATTCCTCTTCGCCGTCGAACACTAAGCGACCAGCAGCGGCAGAGCCCGTTGCCGAGCGAGCGGTGGTGGAGCCCAACGCTGAGCCCACGGCGTCGCCCAACACCGAGCGACGAACGGCAGCTACAGCCGAAGAAGCCGAAAACCCGACGGCGGCGGCAGACACGACTGCGGGGGCAGACTCGACGGTGGCGACAGAAGCGACGGCGAACCGTCTGGTAAGTTTAAGCTATTTTTTCAGTAAATTAGGGGTTTTATTTTAGAAATTAGTGTTTTTTAGTTTGATTCCTAAAATTGGGTATTGTTTCTTATGAAATTGTGACCTTGTATTTGAATTATACTGCAAATTAGGGTTTTTTTAGTATGATTTATGGTGAAAATTATGGTCTTTTGAAAACTGTCATATTGGTGGGGAACTTGCAAACTGTAAT
>JAYJMF010000028.1:1060495-1077812 GCA_036873715.1 Salvia sclarea
GTGTTTACTATTGGGGGTGGAGCTGTTTCTTGGGCGTCCAAGAAACAGACATGCATAGCCCGATCCACCATGGAATCAGAATTCATAGCTTTGGATAAAGCTGGTAAAGAAGCCGAGTGGCTTAAAAACCTTTTAGAGGACATTCCATGTTGGTCGAAGCCTGTGCCGCCAGTGTTGATTCAGTGGGACAGCCAAACGCACGACTATTGGAAGGGCCAATAGTGGCTTGTATAACGGTAAGTCTCAACATATCCATTGACGACGTGATACTGTGAGACATTTGATCACAACTAAGGTTATTACAATAGACTACGTAAGGTTATTGGATAACTTAGCGGATCCGCTAACCAAAGGGTTAAACCATGATCAAATGAATAAATTGCTAGAGGGAATGGGTCTAAAATCCACAACTTAAAGAATTGTTATAGTGGTAACCCAACCAATGTGATTGGAGATCCCAAGAACTTGGTTCAATGGAAAAACTAAGTTAGGAGAATTCGTGTAAAACACTCATGTAGTACGTACTATTCCCTAGAGAGCAAATTAAGTGTGGAAAATTTGCCTAGTGGTGAGGTTAAGTCTATAACTTTAAATGATTCCTAAATACCTCAAGGAGATTGAGTATGGCAAGATACTCAGTAAAGAATCGCCTATATAAGTAAGAAGTGTGGGCCGCTTCATAAAATATACTTATGAATCCAAAGTGGTGTCCAAGACCTTCAAAGGACATAAAACGTGAGAACGGATGAGTTGAGAGTTTAAGTATTAACACTATTGTCTCGGTGCAAGCAGTGGAAGAATAGTTCAAAGCATCGCGCTACTAATCTGCTTGTTTACCCGATGGTGTTGACTATGGAAAATTCAAGGTTATAAACTACTTATCCTAATACTTTTACACCTCTTGAGGACGGAGCTGTGTCTACATCTTCCATATGGCTATTTCCACTCATGTGGGGGATTATTCGAATCGTGTATTAACTTACATGGCCAAAGGGTTTTTGACCCAATTATTAAATAACGTGGATTTTAATTTTAATTGAAATTAAATTAAATATTGCTACGTTTCACGTAGATGATCGTAGTATATTCGCTTTCTCAAAATCAATTCCCGGTGAGTGAGAAATAGTGGATTAAAGTTTATCATTTAATATGGAGTAATGGAGATTAAAGAGATAAGTATGAAATGATTAATACTTATCCCACATTGATTAATGTGTAGTCATTAATGATCATTATAAGTGAATTCATTTATACATGTTATAATTATGTGCACAAGTGATGGGCTGTCAAGTCCACTCACGCGCACACGCGCGCGCCGCCGCCGTCGCCCGCCCGCCACGCCTCGGCCTTGGCCTTGGTCCGGGTCCGGGTCCGGGGCCCTGGCCCAGAACATGGATCTTGGCAATTGGTCTTTGGGTGGTCTTTGAGCTGTTCTTTGGGCTTGGTCGTGGGCTTGGGCTTGGGCTTGGTTCGGGCTCATCCTATAGTTCTTTTTGGACCACCATTTATTTGGGGCCCAAATTGACAGAACCCAATAGACAAAGCCTAACAGACGGAGCCCAATTCCGTAGGGCTTCGTAAGTGCACATGGTGACGTCCAGATACGTCTCGCGACCGCTCAACAGTCCGAGCACCTGTCCAGGTGCATCCCGACTGTTCAAACGAAGTTAAAACTGTCGACTGTTACACCAGCCATGATGACGAGATAGAATGGGCTGACCATTCAAATTCCATAACCTCCGTCTGCAGCATTCAAACTGCATGAAGACAGCTTCGATGTTGTGTTGACTCCAGCAGGCTCCAGCAGGGTGGGTTGTGCCTGTAAATAGGACAGTCATTCCTTTGCATCAAACACCTGGAAAAATCTGCATTACACGAAAGCTCTCAGCATACATCATATCATAGTTGCTCTTTCCTCGTCTTGTTCCAGATCACCGGATCTCGTTTGGTTTGCGGTGCTACTTCCTTTGAGACGCTGCCGTTTTATCTTTGGAGACGATACGTCGGAATCGAGAGCACTATCTAGGAGTATCTTGTCTTGCGGATAGAGATCTTCCTCGACTCGGCATTAGATCATACGATTTTTGTTTAGTTTCGTTGTTTCAATTTCGTGTTAATTTCCGTATAGTCTCATTCTCCTACATTTTTATTCATTCTAATCGCCCGACAAATTACTCAATTTCCAACATTTCTTCCCAAATCTGCACCACTTCTTCACGGCTCCTTATGCAAATCTGCGTCGCTCCTTCTCTAAATCAACTCCGAATCTGCACCGCTTCTTCGCCGCTGCTCTTCTTCTAAATAAGTTCTCCCCTCCTACGGCTTGTACTTCTTCTTGAAAAAGCTCCACTTATTCTTCTTCTCTTGTTTTACCAAATTATAATTTGTAGAGCATGAGAAAAATAAGCAGCAAAGGTATTTTATGTAAGATTTGGTGAATGGCATATTATTTTTTATTTTTTTAAAAAAAGAAAAAATCAAAATCTACTGATGAAACATATTTTCTTCTCTTCCTCTTATTTCAATTTCTGAATAAATCTTTATAAAAATTTCCAATCTTTATAATTTCTAAATATGTTTTGTTTGACCTCATTCATTTATTTTCTTTTCCACGGTGAAGATACTTGAGGAATTCGATTGTGATTGTTTCTTTTCCACATTAAAGATAATGAGGATTTCAATTGTTGCTTGATTGAAAATTGAAATCTATGAAAGAGATACTTAGATTTTTGGGAAACAAATGAGAAAGAGAACTGTATATAATAGGTGTAAACATTAAATACCCACGATATCTTTGGAAAAAAAAAACACACGTTTGTTTGAATAAAGCTAAAATCTTGGGGGAAAAAACCTGCCGAATTTGCTGAGAAAATACTCTCTCTGTCCCATTAGTAATGACACTCCTTCTATTTTAGTTTATCACATTAGTTCTAGCACATGCTAAAAGAAGTAAGAAAATTGCCTTGAAAAAATAATCAACTTAATGGGTTCCACCATTTTACACACAAAAATACAATTTTCTTAATTTCCGTGTCCAAAAAAAAAAGAGACATTACTCATGGGACGGAGGTAGTATTAACATAAAAAATTGTGCTTTTATATAGAGTAGATTTCTCTGTATCTTTCTCCGCGAAAGATGCCATTACCCACGTCTTTTATTTTAGTTCCTCCCTTCAAGGATGCCATTACCCACGAATTTCTCAATATCTTTCCCGCGAAGGATACCAGGAAGAGATATAGGAGAAACGACGATTATACGGTTTTTTCCATGGTGCATCCGGATGTAATACATTCCCCTCTCACTGTAGCAATATTATATTAATTAAATTAAATTAATATAATATTACTACAGTGAAAGGGGGATGTATTACATCCAGATGCACCATGGACATTACCCGATTATACCAACATTTTCTTTATCTTTTACTATTGCAAGATGTCTAATTTGCAATAAATGCTAAAGGTCATCTTGTAACGCTCCAAGATTGCATCCAAATTACAAATCACCTTAAGAATTGCACAAATAACCCTACTTAAAATCTAAGAATGTATAATGTATATGGTCACATGTTCAAATATATTTTCATAATTCTAAAAATAATCATGATATTTTGATTAATGTATAACTTACAAAATCTCCACAGGCTTGGATTTCCCTCATCTTGCTCCGAATTAATAGCTACAAATGCACCATTGATCGAATTCGGACTGCAGCTAGTAATCCTAAGTGAACGGTGACGAACATCGCTCTCGAATATTTCTATAATATATAATTTCAACAACCGAACAAAAGTTGATATGGGAAAGGTCTCAAATTTACAAACTCTGTTACATGAGAGTATCGAGTTGAGCCTGCAAATCTTGTATTGACACCATATTAACATTCTGCATGTCATCAGCAGAGTACTCAGACTTGAGCAAATTTTGTACTTGAGTATGAGCTTCAATAATATTGGTCCTGCAAATGGGAGGCAAAACAACTTCCATCAACAATGGACAAAACCTATTAATCTTGCAAAACCACTGTGAAACTTGCAAAATGTCAGTTTATTCCCATTTAGATTGCAAGACGAACTAGGCATTTAGAGAAAAGAAATGAGGATGGGTCAAAGACATGGCACACTCTTGATATGTGGGAAGAATATCTACCTAATTGGCTTGAAAAGTATAGCACGTGTAGTGGGGTTCGGGAGATAAAGCTTCATTTTAAGCATAACTCCTGGCAGCTCTTGTTGAATAGCGGATCCGACCTGTGTCATACAAAGAGTCAGCGAATTTGCCAATGTTTAAGACCTTCAAGAATTAACCAGCCATGATAGATGCATAAAGGATTCGAAAATCTTAATTGCAGTCAGCAGATGATAACTATAGCCACCAAAAGAGAGTGGTAAAAGTTGCACATGTATATACCTTCTGAACTAGTTCAGCAATCTTTTCTGGAGTTGCAAAAGCCTGCTCCTTGAGTGGCTTACTAATGGCAGACTCCTGGTTGTGACTACCCGAGGATAGTGCAACTTTGACTGCAGTGACCTTCAGGGATAAATGTTACAGAGTTAGGAAGGACCCAAAATGGGAATCAAACTACATATTATGCCCAAAGCAAGTCCTTGTCCTAAACGTGCAGAGAATTGAATCTCTGCCGTACCATAAAGCTCTATCTAGTATTTTTTCTCTCTCACTGTCCAAGGAAACGACTGCTCCAGAACAAGCTTTTACATAGCTCTAAGTCATTTTACTCTAATTTTCAAAATCAGCCATTCAACTGTCCACATATGCTCAAAACAATATATGACTAAAGTCTAATGAATAATATTTAAATAAAAGAATTGAATATGAAAAACCTTGGTGACAAAAGACAACATAGGATCCACAACCAGCTTGGTCACCGACATAATAAATTCCTCACAAGTAGCTTTGAGGTTTTTCTCCAATTCCTGCATGTGAAACAAAACCTCTATTTAACTGTACCAAAAACAATGAAATTTTGCCTTGGTGAAAACTTGCAAGCACAAACAGCCAGATTGTTATTTCTACTGTACATTACTATAAGTATAATGTGTTAATCATGTTTTGTGTCCCCAACTTTAAGTTTTTCCCAAAAATTGTCTCCAGCTTGTGTTTTCACAAAAACAACCCCCGTCTTTCAACGTTTTCCACAAAATGTCCCATCTTTCCAGAAAATGTGCAAATCTTAGATTTTCTCAAATAAGACCCCATCTTTCAGATTTTTCCACAAAATGACTCGCGTCACAAAATTCGGCAATGGATAATGAGTCCCCCTGTCGGATTCTTCAAGTGGAACGAAAATCTACCTCAATTAATCCATAATCCACCTAAGAGTCTGATGAGGATACTCATTATACATTTCCGAAATTTTGTGACGTGGGACATTTTGTAGAAAATGCTACAAGATGGGTTTTTTTAAAGAATGTTAAGGGATATTTTCTGGAAAAACGAGACATTTTCTGGAAATTGTTGAAAGATGTGGGTCTTTTTTGAGAAAATTTAACTTGGGGACAGTTTTCGGTAAATGCTGAAAGTTGAGGACATAAAACATGATTAACCCTACTATAATTTAGCAAAATTAGAAAAGGAAATACATCATGTCAGAGGATTATAGTTCACTAAATCTCACATATAACTTCATCCACAAATCCAGAAAAATTGAACATAAATCTTCTATATCAACTTAGGAGGGCGTCTACTTTTGAGTGATAGGAAGGATAGATAAAAAATAATCAAGCTAATCCTCAATTTACTTTGATGGATTGGTCGGATGAACTTGTTGGACCATCTTATTCTTCAAGTACTCAATCCTATGTTTATCAATCCATATTGCCACTCAAAGTAAATGCCTCCATAGAATATTGGTGGTAGCTGAAAAAGAATACAAATTTCAACAAATGAGAGGCAGTAACTTACCTTCCTGGCATCTATTTGACTTTCCAAAACTCGGGGAGAGAGAGTTCTAGCCAGCATTGTCGACCTTGACCAGTCAAATAGTGAGGCCTGACCCCTTAGAATCCGTCTCAAATGCTCCTAGAAAATGCATGCAAGAAGGTGACAATTCCACCTCAAATTAAAAATATAACCCAATCTCTGTAACCCCATGCAGTCATACCAAACAATTCAGTTAAATATTGGTGAAGATTGGATTCCTTCCATCATGTACCATGGAAGATGCTAACATCATTCAAACAAAGGTAGCTCATATCTCCTGATTTCAGATTCAATTTTTAAATTTCCATTTCTGAATATTTTTGTAATCAAACATTCTTATAATTATACGAATTATTCAGTTAAATATTGGTGAAGATTGGATTCCTTCCATCATGTAGCATGGAAGATGCTAACATCATTCAAACAAAGGTAGCTCATATCTCCTGATTTCAGATTCAGTTTTTATAATTCCATTTCTGAATATTTTTGTAATCAAACATTCTTATAATCATGCAAATTTATCAAAGTTTTAAAATTATATAACTAAAATATTATAAACAAACGAAAGAGTTAGTACTGCTCTTTTAACAACAGATCCAATAAATCGGCAGATGGCAGCAACCACTGGTCACCTATCAATCTATCAAACAGATGAGATTTCTAAATAGCTTGATAAACATGAGAAATTAACATACAAAAGTAGAAGAAACAATGGTCGATAGCATTCATTTTGATTGCTAATCTGAACGGGGTGTTGACCCGGTTTGACAACAATTAGGACACACAAGTAATAAAACAATCTTTGGTGCAGATTAGCTTCAACAAATCGGTTTCTATTATTCTATATGCTATAAATCACGACAGTCAGTGAGAAATCAGTACCAGTAAATGAGAGAAGTCAAGCTCCTTGTGTGTGACTGAGAATTCAATATCAAATGGAGCAATCTGCAAGTAGAATACTAGTATAAGAAATAGAATTAAACTACAACAATCATCCTAGTCATAATAAAAAACATAAATAACTACCTGCTCTCTAAGTATAAGAAGATACTTTATGAGGAATAGCTGCCCATCCATTGCAAATGACTTTTTTGCAATTTGTTTGCTAGCTTTCTGCCAGATCAGATTGCTTAGAAGGAGTCACCAAAAAGTAAATGCATTTGAAAACAGAGAAATGACATAAAAAAAATCGTGTTAAATAATGATAACACCAAATACTTCAGTATAGAAGCTTTAAGTGGAATACAACTATTAATGATGAGTGCCCAAAAGTTCCAGAGCAAATAATTTTCATTAATAAAGCTCAATTTAGTCGGACATGAGATGCTTTTTGTAGAAAATCTTAAAGTGGTGTCTTCACCCTACCCTTCTAAATAGACAATAAACATGAACCTTGGGCCATTTACCTGAATGGATGACGCGCAGACTTCTACAGCTTCCTGATATTGAAAAAGAGATAAGAAATAGAAAGTGAAAGAAGTGACAAGCCAGAAAATTGATAGCCCTAGCAGTCTGAAGAACTAATACCTGTGCCAAACCAGTGAAAACTTCTGGCTCTAGGCATCTGTATAGTTTGGACAAACACGATATAGTTTTCTCAAGTGGAGGGTACCAAGTTCTCGAAACATCTGAGCTTTGAGCACTCTGCAGACAGGAACATATTACTAGTCTCTGATTTTGTGCCAAACGCATGATATATAAGAAAAGCAAGCTAAAGAGCCAGAAGAAAAAAGGAAACAAAATAGCTGTTAGCATAGTTCGAAATGTCAAAACACAATAGCAGAGCAAGACCAAGAATCAAATAAAGGTTCCCACATACTCAAAAAAAAAAAGAACACATGGTAACTGAACCTTAAAAGGTTGGTTAGAACCTAGTAAGGTGAACAAAAGGAATGAGACAAACAATAACAAATAATAAAACACTTACAGATGATGTCTCTGACTTTGTCTCAACTGATTGCTCCAACTTAGCAGGATAGTCTAGGTCTTCATCCATAGGAAGATAATTTGCAATCTAAATAACAAATAGACATGTTACTTTGATTGAAGTGGTGCTGTACATATTTATTTCATCTACCATAGTTCTTTCTTCAAATGAAGGTCATTATAGGAGTAGAAAGGGCTTGGTTATCATGTCGTAGAAACATTTGCTTTAACACAAAGTTTGAGAGCCCTTGATTCATTCCAATTAGAAACTGATATAATTTTCCTTTCCCTACCCCCTATATTCTCACCTATTTATTCATGATTCCATCAGTGTTTAACCAAATAACCCATTCCTCTTCCTCTTCTTGCATCCTAGTACTTAAGTTCCCAAACAACACAATCTTTCAACTTAAGAACTTTAATTAGATGGATGAAATCTCAAAAATGATAATCTTAAGCAAGCTTTCTTCATTCTTAATGAGTTCTGCAAACACTCTCTCACCAGAATGAAACTCCAGACTGTAGGATACTTTTGCTTTCATAAGGAATAAGGAAAATACAGCCTAATAATTTAATGAAACAAAGTTCATTAAAAGTTAAATGTCATGAACAGGATCTAAAGAGATATAAACTACTTATCATACTCCAAACAGCCAAAAAGTAAGTTCTCTTTGAATATCTGTTTTAGAACTAAACATAAAATGTTTGCGTCACCTTTTACCTTGACTTACTCTACCCTCATTTTTTCCTCTATAAAGGCAGGTGAATTATAAAAGAATGTATAGTCAGAACATCAGAACAAGAAATAGCATGCACGTAAGAGCCATGCTAATTAAATATGGGTCCAGTAGCTCAATTAATGGTCAGGGTGAAGTAGTAACCTCATCACGGATGTGGGTTCTAGCACGAAAAGTTAAACGTTCGTGAACATCTGCCAAAATCCTCTCCAGTGTTGGTCGCAATCCTGCGAGCGACTCACCTCGTCTACTTACTTGCTCTGCTAGGACTTCAACTTTGAGAATATCAACAAGTTCGCAAAGAATATCAAGGTTTGCTTCATGAATAAGTTTTGGACGCAAAGTGTCGTATAAGTAAGTACACCTGTCAAATGTTTAGTGAAGAGTTTGGCTTAGGAGTTGCATGAGTAATGAAACCAAAAGAACCAACGGGTTGCATGTAGAGAAACCAAAAGTGACATGTTACTACATGTCACTTTTGTGTTACATTTAGAACAGGTTATACACTGAATAAAGTAAGGCTTCTGGATGCTGTTACATCTAATTTGGGACCTGGTCTTCTGAATATACTTTTTATCATTTATGAAAAGACTATGCCCTCTCATAGAAACGAAACATGATCACAGGAAACTCTTACAAGAACAAAAGCAAATTTCTGAAGGGCCATTATAATAATCTGATAGGAGCAACTCTGAACTTTCACAATTCAGAAGTTAAGAAACAGATAAGGATTATGTTTACAGGCTGCACATGGCAGATGGAGAGCATTCTATACTGCTAAGTTGTAGATATTTTACGGTACAGGAAAAGCAAAAGTTGTTGTATGATTAATTTGTCAATGAAAAAAAAAATGATAAACGCTTAAACAGAAATGCACTAAAGAAGCATAGAGAATGCTTAAGTTCAGGGACTTACAGTGGATCTATTAGAGGAGCCAAACTTGCAACATCCTCCGAAGATGAAGGGAAGAAATGATCAAAAAGCTGATGCTCGAGTTGACAAACCTGCATTTATGACATCGTATTTATGACAAAAAGAAGTCATTTCTAAGTTGATGTGGCTTTATGTATCAAAACAACATAATTTTGATGCCAACTCATTTTGATTTTCTTTTGTTAAGATCCAAGTTTACTTTCAGCATGCCAAGTAGGATTTTTGTTGCCGGAAATTGAATCCCGAGACATAAAAGTTAAAAGTGTGATAGGTCAGGTATTTAATTGTTATTTCCTTTAGATCTGGACGTAATTGAAAAGGGCAATTCTTTGCGTATTAAAGTGTAATTTTCCCAGATGTAAAACTACCATCCAACTTCTACAAATTCTCTAAAACAACAAGAAACAATAAAACTAAATTATTAATCCGACCTGCATTAGGTATGCACAACCAGATCTAGTCAATGATGGCAACGCTTCTTTTTTTGAAAATTCAGAGATCCGTTGCTGCACTATGCCCCTAACCTGGAGCCACCAAAGAAGAAACGAAACAATTAAAAAAGAAATTGTCTCATAAAGGGGTAAAGCAATACGAAACAGGAAAAATAATTTCACTTTACTGGATGTAATGGCCATGTACAAGGATCTGATTCCACTCACCAGTAAGAGCCTTTGTTCACAATAAATCTTGTGGCATTCCATGAGCATCTGGACATATTCCTTCCGTGGTTTTCTACTTTCAATTTCCTCCAATACTGGCTTAAGCTGCAATTTTCACTTCTGTTAACCTTTGAAACTGATAACATAAACAGAATTCCAGAAAGATGTTGAAAGGAATAAAAGGTATTGCCAGTCAGCACTGTCTACCTCATTTGCTGCTGCTTTGAACCGAACATAGATTATAGATGCCTCCACACCCTCAGAGACAGATGTTTTGTCGCCAGAGCTGCTTTTTATTGCTGCCTGGACCTAAGATGAACAAGAAAATTGCGATGGATAGATCCATTGTTCATGTTAAAGATCAAGAAAGAACAAGATCATAGCAACATTAAAAGTTTACCTGAGCAGAAGTGTTCTTTAGAACAGAGAGTACGTGAGAACGGATCATCCCTAGAGCGCGAGACTGCAAAGCCAGAAAACAGTTGCACATATTAGAGGCTACATGACCACAAATCATAGTCAAGACTAAAACTAGCTATATTCCACAGGACTGCTACCTAGTGATGCATTAGATGTTAAGCATACCTGAAGTTGTCGGAACTTGACTAAGTAGACATTGCACTCAGCATACTGTGGGTTACTTTCAACATACCTACACATTAACAAAAGAATTTAAAATTGAATAAAAGATTGGGGGACCAATATTAAAATTAAACATAATAGCAGAACTGTGGAACACCAGCACCATTCAGTCTGATATATCAGAATCTGCACATGACCACATTATGCATAAGAAACCATAGAGTGATATATCACTTATTCAATCAGTAAATCTGATCTGTGCATGATACATAAGTAGTACAAACAGATAACACCCTGTGCAATAAGTAAGTTTGCTGTTAGTCAGTCACTTACGATATGCAGTCGTCAAGTCTTTTGAGCAAAGGGAGGAAATTTTCATGTGCTACATTCATGCTTGGCGAATAGAAACTGGTTGCAACCTGCATAGAGGTGGCATTGCCAATCCTGAAAAATAAGTCTCTCATGTTCCATGTTTGCAGACTAATTTAAGCAGGCGTACACAGGTAAGATAAAAAATAAACAATGTCAGACTAAAGCAAAAGCATGGATAACTTGGCCCGAGCTCCAATCATCCAATTGGATGATAATTTATCACCTCAAATTTTGGTTGTTTATTTAATCATCCTTCAATCCATAATAAAACATTCCAAAAATACCCTCACTAAAATTATTTTTGATACTCTTTGCCCTCAAAATTTTTGTGTTTTTGCTACACCACAAAGGCAATTTTGGTATTATGCTATATTTTAGTCATAATCTTTGAATTTATCCTACGCCATAATCAACCAATCCAAACACAAAACTGTTGGTCAATGTTTTATTCGTATTATTCAAAAATATAACAAGAAATCTTCGGGGAGATGACTGTCACATAAGAAGAATGGCCATCTAAAGATTGAAGAAAAGTCTGCCGTTGATTATGCTAGGTCTAAAACTGACAGGAATGGGTATTAAGGACAAGTAATGTATGGTCTAAAGTCTGATGTTGATTATGGTAGGTCTAAAACTAAGAGAAACTCCTTCAGTTCTATAGCTCTTTCCTACTTCCATATAATCTCAATTTATATTTATAATTTTTTATTAGGGAGAAGTCATCCCCCAAGAAGTGATAACATCCCATCTAAACATAGTAGTTGGATCTCTAGCTACATCTGCAACAAAAAGAAATGTTCTGAACACCTCCTTTAAGGGATCTTGTTAATCCTAATAGAACCGCCTATTCGTTACAAGTCATAGTGACCGACAGAGAACTAGAATGAAAAAATTCAAATTACTATGATATTTAGCACAAACTGCAGCATTTTCATTTGTGAAGTGCAAGAATAAGGATAAATTAGAGGACTGTAAGAGTACAAAAACAGATCCTGCTTGCTGAACAATTTTGCTTTTCCAGGTGAAAAAAAATAGAGGAATATAGAATAGCTGAACCTGCATGTCAAAGATTATAAATTGCTCAAGAAATCTCTAATAACATTCAAACCATACATTTTCCAGTTCATCAAAGTAGTTGAGCTTAGCACGAAGTGATTCAGCGAACTCGATTAGTCTTTGCTTTTCCACGACCTGCAACATGTGCAACAAATAAAATTATACATCCAAACCTTAACTACTCAACAAGCCCACTTCTTTATTTTATCTATTGTCCATCAATCTTTTACAATTAATCATTTTACATGGATCAGATAGCTAAAACTAGCATAGAGTCTGCTGAGTATGATTGACTGATGCAATTCCATGTCCTTAAGTGAAATTACAGAAAAACATTCTGTTCAATTATACTCTCAATTCTTAACTACCCAACAACAGTGTTTTCTGCAAGATCTTAGATATGCATAAAGTAGAATAGCCATGGTTACCACTTACCAGCCGATCACATGCATCATGCAGAGTTTTTGTTTTTGTTGCAACTGCCTGATGCTGCAGTTGTAGTTCATTAAATAATTCAAGTGTTTCATCCACCTGTACGAAGCCATCCAAGCAAGATATAGTTGATAGTTAAGTGTTAACATTGAGAAAGAATTTAAAAGGGCTTTGCCAATAAGAAACTACTATATTGCCTGATTGAGTATGGTGTCGCATGTCTGTATCCGCTCTGTTAGAGTCCTCACATAATGCTGATATTTCTCTTCCGTCTAAAGAAAGGAATGAGCATATTAATGGCAACAAAAAGAATTCCCAACCAAGGGATACACAAGCAATAGAAAACTAAGGTAACCTCTGATTTCATAGCTGCTTCGAGATCAGCAAACCATTTGTAAAACTGCAAGAAGGAAAATGAAAGCAAATATTAGAAGTAACTAATATATAATCTTCAAATGAGGCCGAATCTAAATAATATCCATAAATTCAGAGCAAAACTGATGTCAACAAATCATCTGAAAAGAGCACATATTTTTTTATAAGAAACAGGAAGGAGGAAAAATTGATACAAATGGACAAGTCCCTCTAACGTTTAGAATGATCTAACTTTACAATAAAATTGAAAGCTTTATATTCTTTATCATTTGAAACCCACCAAGCAATCCTAAGCTTGACTATATCTCACTCCTCTTTCTGAAGAATCCTCGAACATCCTTCAGTTCTATTATAAAGTATAAACCAAAGAGAGCAACATGATGTTGGCATGACAAACCCCCACAGAACTCCACCTCCTTCATGTCTAGACAAAACTAATTTCCTGTCCGAAAACAGCACCCAACCCCCTCAGAAAGTCAGACCTCTATTGCATAAAAATCCTAATTTTTATTACTGATCTAATAAATGAATCCACATCTATATATGTATATATATATATATATATGAAAGCTATTTTTTAGCATTCAGGTCTATGATTATAGGCATTAAGGTCACTAAAATTTGAATCATGGCCATGATACAACTGTCTCCTAAACCTCACCCAATTAATTTCTTGTTTATGTTCTCATAATGCTGAATTCAAATGGTTGTGAATATAACGTTAAACTGTGAACAGAAAATGTAATTTTTAAGACTGCATGACAGACATACCAGTCAAATTTCCTGAAGTGATGTCTATTATTGCCAAAGCACAAAAGAGCAGCATGTAATATTGCAGGCTAAGCAATCAATGTTAACTTAGTCAATAAACAATAGATATATGGGAAAAAAAATAAACAGAAATATCGGAGAGAGAAAAAGGAATCAAGCAAGTCCCAAATGCAATATCTTTAATATAGTTTTTAGATTTTTCTGTAGTATTTTAACATTTTAAAGCACGAATTACATACTTCTGTATCATGCGGATAATGCCAAGATCTGGGAACCAATCATGCAACTAGATAGAACACTAAAATTCAGTGAAAACAGCAAGGACAATGCGAGCCACCTCGTTTGTATTGACTAAAACTGCATCAATGACACCTGAGTCTTCTGCACTGCTGTGCTTTGTCGAAATAGACAAACCATTTTCCAGGCCAGCTACTTTATCTTGTGCCTGTGAATCGTGATTCCAAAAAAAACAATAAATAGTCAAAATCGCTCACTCAAAATTTTGAAGTGATGTTTAGACACATAAGATCTATTGAAAAAGGACCTACCAAATTTGGAGGAAATGGCCGTTCAGCAACAGCATGGGAGAGTGCAACAATTGCTGCCTGTTGCTGCTCAGTCAATGGAGCATTCTAATGCATTATGAAAGTACAGTAGAGTTAGCAACAATTGAGAAACTTAGTACTCATGAAAAATCATACTCTCGAGAGGCCACATAGAACCAACATTTATACATATATATTAATTCATGCAAAGAGTTACCCGAAACAGATCCCTACATTGTTTTTTCTAACCCATGATCCCTACATTGTTAAAAGCTAAAGTATAACTCTATTAACAAGCTCAAATCACAAGACAACATGGTGTTCACAAGAAACTGAACTGAGTTAGGTGAATCACGTCAGGAACTCACAAGAAAACGTCACTTTGTGATAATGACTTCACACATGCAAATCCATTCTTTAATTTCTAACCATAAGGGGGATACAAAGACAGAGAGATCCAATGTAGCTAGGAAACGGATGAAGGAACTGAAGCAGCATCTAATCTACTAACACAACAGCTTTAAACAATGACAAAATACATAATACTGAGCATTACAAATCCAGTTGAAAGGGGGGGAAAACCAGTAACCTGTTCCCAGGTGGAGGCGAAGTTGTAGCCTTTGGAGATTGCACCAGATTTCGAGAGACCAGCCTTCCCCGCACCCACCGGCGTGGCTGCAGCCATTTTTCACAATTCGAGAGAAATCTCGTACCTGATTGCCAACTACCGGACCATGAAATGCGTAGTTCGGATAAACCTAGAAAGAGATTCGACAGGATTTCTCGTTGTGGAACAAAATTGATCCAAGTAGGATCAAATCACTAGGGTTTAGTGATGTTGGGGAAGAACAATGAACAGCTGAGTAAAGCGCGGACGGCTGAATGATGATTCGACTGAGCAAAACGGAATGATGGTAGATGTCAGTGGCGGATCGTAGGCGGGCGGCGAAATCAGTGGTGGCGCGCGATAGATCGGTGGCGAGATCAAGCTCAGGGAATTAGATGGAAACTAACTGAAAACGGGAACCAGAGTAGTAAAAAAGAAGAGACATGGTAAACTACACATCCTAAAAAATCAGCTATATATTTTACTGCTGTAATTTTCAATTTCATACTCATATTTAGGTGCCGTAAAACAAATGATCTTTAGTAAAAATAAAAATAAATAAATAAACTCACTTATTTTTTAAGTGCACTTCCCTTCAATTGGCCCAATTGTTAGACGATTATTTATTAAAAAAAAAAAGAAAAAAAAAGGTTCAACTATAGAAAGGAGAATATCATTTCATATAATAAAATAAATTATCATTGAATAATGCATTCAATATTAATTTATAACAAAAATAAGACGTTTAGGGGTATTTGATAGGATAGATGGGATGAAGGATATTAGTTAATAATAATATAGAGTGATGAGTTGTATGAAGATGATTATTATGTGATGTGTTGTTTGATATAAAAGATGAGCATCTAAGATAAAATTAATTTTCTATTTGGTACACTATATTAAGCACAAGATGATGTGATATAATTACAATTTTGCAAATTCCCAACTAAATACCCTTCTTTATTGGTAAATGAACCGATCTAGCAACTTCTCGGTCAGAAGTTAAGCGGTGAAAATGTTGGGAGACAAATTGAAGAGCAATTAGCCTCCCTTATTTAGAGGTCTTGAGGTTGATGACAGTGGAGGGGGGCCGGAGAGGGAATTATTCTTGAACCTCAGGACGCAGAGCTGGTCGAGGCAGCCTAGAGTGGCGGCGAGGACAGCACCGCGGAGGTCGGGGCTGTGGACGTCGTAGTGCACCACACGGCCTTGGGCGCACTTGACGCCACGCCACTAGCAGAGGTCGGCGTTGGACTTCAACGACAGCAGTGCCACGGCGTCGATGGGGGAATGCGGCCAGTGAGTTCCGCGGCGCCGCTCACGGCTGCGGCGGTTGGAGCAATTTGAAATCACGTGCAGAGCTAGAAATTGAGAAATTTCAGGTTTTGGAGATGCAAAAGAAATTGAGAAATTTAGAACATGCTATGAGTTTTTCAACTAAAGTGTTTGATCCTTCCGAGATGTTCCTCTGCACTGCACAAGTAAAAAAGCTGGGATGCTTGGAATTATGACTGTGAATTGTTATTTCAAATCGAGGGCATTTATGGAAATTTAAAACTTCAGTGTGTTTACTGTTCAATTAACATCATTTTTATACTCTCTCTTATTTGATTGGTTTCACAACCACCTTCAACCTTACTTTTCATATCGGACCTTTCCACAGACGACGGGCCGGATAGTTAAGGCATTTTGCTATCAAATAATGGTTGACAAAAGATAAAATTAGTACAAGCATCATCAACTACCATACCAAATGCCCTCTAATATAAAACAAATTACCATTTAAAAGATAAAAATAAAAATAAGCACACCAATTGAATTGATCGGATCCGGGTCGGATCTTGTGTTAGGCACAAAATATGCAATCGGCCGTATGATTAGGGCCGCCGCATGAAAATGTTGGTGCCGAAGTATATACATATTGGGCTTTTAGATGAAGTTAAACAAAGTAGACCCCAAAACATAAATTTCATAGTTATATTAATTAAAATAATATCCCTAGGCCCAATATTCAATTGAAATTCCCTTTTATAGCTAGGGGTGAGGCTTTTTTTTTTACGAAAGCTAGGAGTGGTACTTAGAAAGCATAAGCTTGATTGTAGATACATGATATTTTCCAAAAATCTTCTTTATAATAGGATTTGGAGTCAAGACCTCCACCTCAGCCCCCAATTTACTTCCCAACGGCCACATCAGTTTTCCTTATATAGAATTTTATTTAATTTAATTTCTTTTTTCAACCCATCTTATTTAATCTCATATATCACCTTCTTTTAATTTAACTTCTTTTTTCAACCCATCTTACTTAATCTCATATATCACCCTATTCTCGCAAATTACAGAAATCAAGTAATAAAATCTACACAAATAAAATTATTTTAA
>JAYJMF010000028.1:1085101-1099368 GCA_036873715.1 Salvia sclarea
TATTTCCTTTTATGGATGTAGACGCTTGTAATGGGACGCCCAAAATAGAAAGCATAGACGCTTGTAATGGGACGGAGAGAGTATGTACTTAGTTATTGACCGGCAAAAATTTCGCAATTGCCTGTAGCTTCGGATTGATTATCAAATCCATATGATCGAGTTATTCACCGGCAAAATTTAAACTCATGTCGAATTCCAAAATTCTGTAAACTTCTTATATTTTTCTACCGAAATTTTAAATTTGGAAAAAAAACCAAAACTTGGGAATAATTGGTATACTTTCAGATAATTAAACATTAAATAAAACCTATATTACTAAATCAACCCAGACATTTCTGAAAATTTCAGAAGGCCCATCCGGTGGTGGGCCTAGGGTGATACAGCACATTTTGTAGATAAAAGTTTCCAGATATATATATATATATATATATGAGAAATGATATGTATATATATATTGACTATGTCCAATTCCATCAAAATAAGCATTGAAGCATAAAATATTCTCAAAATAAGTAATAGTACACCATATATAGACCAAATGTGGCATGACCCACTGAAAATTGGTAACAAGTAACAAATGCAGTCTAAAGATGTAAAATGACATGCTTATCAACAAGCACAATTTTTTTTTCTTTCTAAAACAGCTTTGTCAAGATTTCAAAGTTATTTGCAACTCCGATGGGCTCCAAACACGTCCTTGTGTCTTGGAAAAGTGTTGTATTTTGAGTATCACAAATATTTACGTTAGGCCGGCCTAACGGTTAGGCCAATTGTTTGCCGTTTCTATTCTAAGCCATGAGTCAAGCGAGGAGAGCCGAAGGCGAATCCGGAGCGAGCTCAAAGACAAAATTGTTGTCGGTCTCATTATCTATATATTAATTGGACCGACCTAGGACCGGTCTAACGATTAGACCGGCCTAACGTAAATGTGTATCAGTGAATATTCATCAATAATCACGATATTTTTTTGAGTACGCATCATAGTACTGAAATAAACATTCCCTTACATAAAGTAGTTCCTTTTTGTTTTTTTCAAATCACGGCAAAGAGATAAGCACTACTCATATCTTTTGTTAATTTTATCCTACTGCTTTAATTGATCACAAACAAGTCTATCTATAAGGGTTGAGATTCTTGTCATCTACAATATTTCAACAGCTTGTAATAGTTTTATGTTCAATTTAAGACTCTTTGGCTTTTAAATGTGCATGATGTGCATGCTTTTATATTTTCTCTTGTATGCATGTGTGTGGGTGCTTGTGTTGGCTCAGTGATTTGAGTCCTTCATGACATGACGTCTAAATTTTTTGTATTAAATCTATTATATATATAATAAGCCAGTTCAAGATTTCAAATTGATTTGAAATCAATTGAAATTGGATTCTCGGTGGCAATTTAGAAATATCACCCCATATGAAGGTAAGTTGTTATACGTATGTATTCTCAATGGATTAAACTGATTCCCACGTTCTATTCTACCCTATTAATTAATGAATCATTAAAAAAGATACATTTTTAAGATATTTCACCCACCACTTAATATCATTTATTGGGAAAAAAAATTGTAATCAGATTTCACTAAGTCCACGTTTCATGCATTGATTATCAAGCGGTTATAATCACTTCAATTTTTTACCATTTTTAATATATTTTCTCAACAGCATTATTACACAATACTAAAATATTTAAACATTTTTTAATCAATTATTTATTATGAGGCCACGTAATGCTGTATTTTAAGCTGTTAACACAATACAACCATGTAAAAAGTAATAAAAATAGATTAAAAAAATCACCCCACCTTCCCACTTTGCACTTAGTTACAAACCACTAAACATCACTTCATATCACTTAAATTATATATATACAATAAATCAAGTTTAGTATCACACTCTCAAACACTCGAACTATCACCAAAAAATTGCAAAAATGGGTCAAGCATTTCAATACGCGAAGAATCTCCAAGAAGGTAAGAGCAAATTTGGGCTTCAATCGCGGATGGTTCGATGCTATGAAATGCCACAGTTCAACAGGAGGGATGAAATAGCTACTATGGAATGCATCTTCCATGACAAATTGGTAAGTCATATTGATAAATATGAAAATTCAATAACATTTAACTGATTTGTATACTTTTAATGTGCAGGAAAAACGTATTCATGCTAGAATTCAACGACAAGATATCACACATTTCAAAGAAATTCTTGAAGTTGGAAAAGTCTATGCAGTCATGAAATACATTGTTGGAACCAATTCAATGAGATGTAAGACAGTTGAAGGAGAGCATAAACTCATGTTCTTTAAATGCACACGAATCTGCGAAGTTCAAGACGATGGATTTCCATCATCCATGTTCAATCTTAAGGGATTTGAAGAAATTTCATCCAATGAAATTCTTCAAAGACAAATCATGTTTGGTAATATTCTTTTTTCTAATATATATTACTTCATTGCATTATTTATTAACATTTAAATATTTTGTAATATTACACAGATGTCATTGGTGTCATTTACAAATACAAGAAACCAGAAAACAAACAATGCAGCGGAAGAGATGCCAAATTGATGGATTTCATATTAGAAGATTTAGAGTTAAGTATTTATTTTACTATTTCATTTATTAAGTATACAACAAATGATTTTGATTGATAATGACAATAATTTATGCAATATAGGGGTCGTAAAATTCCATGCACTTTTTGGGAAGAGTATGCTCACAACCTTCGGGATTTCCTTCTTCTAGAACCTGAAAAACCTACCGTGGTAATCCTCCAATTTTGCAAAGCAAGTTCTTACAGAGGTACATCTATTATTAAATAAGTTTTTGATTTTTATATAAATTTATATATTATGCAATAATTTAACAACCTTATTTTATAGGTGAATCCAAGATTACAAATTCGTATTATGCTACAAACATGATAACGGATACAAACAATCCACTCATCCAAGAGTTTAAGGAAAAGTAAATACTTAACTCAAATATTATTACACTTTATATAATTGCATCATTTAATCATCCATGATTGTATATTTCAGATACACACTGGCTGGCAGAACAGTTCCTTTCGATTCAACGGTTGATCTAAAATCCGACTTAGCTCCCAAATTGGAAATATCAGAAAATCCTGATTTTGATATACCAATTCGCAATATATTTCAAATTAAGACCGATGGAAAGGTAGTACAAAAATTTATTTTGTCCTGATTTTCTTATGTAAAATTTTTATGAATTTTATAATGCAAATCTTTAATTATCAGGCAGGATATTTTTGGGTGTACGCTGAAATATTTAGCATTGGTGCAATAAGTGGATATGGCTACTTGGCATACAATAAATGTTTTTCAAAGCTAGAGCCAACCAGCGAGAAGTTAGATTGCGTCAAATGCAAATCCAGCGATGTAGGTGGCAGAATCAGGTATAAAAGTAATTACAAATAAATATTAAATATTTCACTGCATTATTTATACTAAAAAGACTTTTTTTTTCCATGGTAAAGTCATAGGATGTCACTTATTGTAGCTGATGATCATGGTACCGTAGCCTTGAATTTATGGGAACGTGTAATCTTGCGACTTATTGGAAAAACAAAAGAAGATTTGGATGAGGTGAAATAATAATTTTTTCAAAATATTGTGAAATTCAACTATATAAAATTAACTTACAAGTTTATATTGTATACAGTTTGGGGATCTTAAAGAACTTCCGGCTGAGCTTGAATCTGTGGTAGGCAAGAGAGCGTTATTCAAAGTCTTGGTTAAAGAAGGAGAAACCAAAAGCAATTCATACAATGTGGCAAGAGTCATCGATGACAATGAAGAGATAACTAAATATTGCGAGCACTTCCACGTTGAGGTAAACAAGATTGAATTAAAAAATAACCATACATAACATTCTTAATTATATTAAACTAACTTATTTTTAACATATTGTAGCTGAAACCCACCAAGCAGAATGCTAACAAAGGCAAAGTGAAAGAAAAGGTTGAAAATAGCAATGCAATTGATCGTGTACTGAAAAAGGTTTGTACAATAGAATTTGTAATATAATATTTAAAAAAATATGTTTATTAGGCATTACTAATTAATAAATGAATGCAGCAAGCTGATTCAAGTGACAATGAAGAAGATGGAGAGTCAGATTCAGATATTGGAAACGCAAGTAGTGAGAAGAAAGAATGTGACAAACCGGTGGAAGTTGAGAAGGACTTAACATTGGTTGAAGAATTCTCAACTTTTGTTCCAAGAAAGAAGTGCAAGAAAGTAATAAAGAAGGAGAAGATATAGACCAAGTGCACGATGGAGGAGTTGGTTAAGTACTGTTCAGCCTTGGTTTCTTAAAAATCAAGACTATCTATATAGGATTTCGAGTATTTGTTTATGTAGTATTTTGCTTTGGTTTCTTTAAAATCAGGCAATTATCTTCCTAGGATTTCAAGCATTTGTTTATTTGGTATTTTGCCTAGGTTTCTTAAAAATCAGGCAACTATCTCAGTAGGATTTCGAGCATTTGTTTAAGGTAGATTTAGCCTAGATTTCTTAAAAATCAGCCAACTATCTTAGTAGAATTTCTTTAATTTAGTTTTCGCATTCTGTTGGTGGTTTTATATAAAGTACTATATTTTTAGAATTTCTAAAGGACAAAATTACATATTATATTGATGGTTCTATCCAAGTATTATGTTGGAAGACCATACAAAAATGGGCTGATAATGTAAGAACGAATTTAATGAGCAATTCACTAAAAAAAAAAGAAATTAGATTATAACGATACCACATAAAAGATTAGAATAAGAATTTAGTAAACAACAATTGCACCAAAACAATTAAAATTAAAATTAATGAAAAATATAATGCCTGAATCTAAACTTATTTAATAAAGCAATCCAAATAAGTAGCCAATATCTACATATATAACATGTAAGCATATAATACTATCAGTAGGCAATTATCACATTGCTTTACTTATAAAATATACTAATGGTCAAAAATGCAAAAATATAAAGCGAATTGTTTTACAAAATTTTATTTGAGGAAAAAAAATTTCATTAATTATTATATTAAATAATATAAAAGAATTTATGGAATATCATTTATGGAATTGGAAATAATTGAGTGCATAGTTTTTTAAGCTTGCACAATATGAAATACTAATAAGAATGCGACGAGTGGACTGTGTTGACGGTTATAAATCATGGTATTGATAACAAATCTATTATATATAAAACAGTTTTACCATGTACAGCATATAACTCATCTTTTAAGAATGGCAAAGTACATATCGGAGAAGGAGAATAAATTTCAGAAGAGAAGAAGTAACTTTTATTGATTACCATAAAATTATTATATAGAATTTATCGGTGCAGAAGTTGAGAAGAGAAGGATGGCAGATTCAATGCCGGTAGTAAAGAGGACGGGGAGAGATTCAATACCTGGAGTAATGAAAAAGCGGACAGATTCGATATCTGGAGTGAAGAAAAATCGGACAGATTCGATATCTGGAGTAAAGAAAAAGCGGATTGATTCAGCACCTAGAGCAAAGAAAAAGCGGACAGATTCAAATCCAGGTGCTATATCTTACAATATCTTCATTTAAAATTTATGCTTGATATATGCATACCGCCTTTCATTTCCAGATAAAGCATTGTGTTTTCTTCTAAACATTTGCTTAATATTTCGTCAGCCTATGTACAAGAAAATATAGAGAACATAGTTAAGTCTGAAAATCAAGAAAAATTCTGGAACATAAATTAAATAATTCTAGGTGAGTTCTATTATGTGAAATACTAAACACAACTAAAACATCTCATACCCAAAATCTTAGCGGATATCTTGCTGTGAATTAGTTCTGATCCGGCACTCCTGCTATCTAGCCAACACACCTAGAATAAAAGGATTGAGATTGTTCATATTTAGTTCAAAATGCTTCACATTACCAAAATCATAATATGGTCTTTCTAGATTTCTCTTAGTGAACTATTTCATCTGCGAATATACACCAAAATCTTTTTCATGATAGATCTAAAGAAAATCATAATATGAGATGGAATGTTTTTTTATCTTTTGTGTCAGGATAAAAAAATTATACACGTGCAAATATTTGTAGATTTAGTATTTAACATAACCCTTGGTTTAGATGGTACAGCTTTTAACATAACTTGATGGATAGATTTGAAGTAGACACATGCAAATACCAAAACAACTAGATCTACAATATATAATACTCTTCAGATGAGAAATATTTTTTGTCCTGATTAAAGATTAAAGACGGGCAAAAAATATGAATGAACATTTTTAACAACAAATTATAGAAACATAGAGGATCACATATCTGCATAATGGCTGGTAGTAAACCAACATAATATCTTTAGTTGCCGACCTGTAGCATTTTTTCGCCAGATCTGTAACATTTTGAATTAGATGAAGAAGAAGCAAGGAGCAATATACACAGATCTCTATAATGGTTGGAAATAAATGGATAAACTAGCTTCAATTCTCGGATCTTTAGCAATTTTCAATCGAATGTGTAACATCTTTTATAAGAATAAAAGATGCTAAAGGAAGTAGAATATGAATAAGAAATCTGTAATATAGTTATGTTGAATGAAAGGAATACTTTACAGATTAAGAAAAAAAGAAGAACAAGTTGAATAAAAAAAATTAGAACAGTGTTTTGCGGCTGTGGATCAGCTGACCACGGTTAAAATATGTGTAGTATATATAGGGAACAAGATTGTAGGGTTGTGTCTGGAATCACATCCTAATTTGGGCCTTTACTGGGCCGAGCTCAATTTATGTTATACAGGCTTATTGGAATTCCTTCCATGTGGCCCAAATATATATAATAGATTAGATTAGATTTATTATTATTATTATGTAATTTACTAATTTTTTCATTATTTAACTTATTCTCCCCATAAAATACGTTAGTGGTGGAATCATATCTCAATAAGAAGTAAAATTTTGGAATTATTATGTGCTCCCATGTTATGTGCTTAATGTATAAATTGTTGTCCAAAAATTTATGGGATTCAAATCAACTATTTATTATACGAGGATTTAATATTTTTTTCCCGGTGATACATTGATCCTCTAATATTGTTTATTTATCATCACTTTACAAGGAAATGATGACTATGTGTTAGATGATGGCTTAAGAGACGTATACGTCGAGCATTTTTATAATACAGGTAGAGATTTTATAATTAATATTTTAGTTATAGATATTATATTTTTGTCACTAACGTATATTTATGAAATTTGTAAACAGATTCTCAACAAGAATTCTACGGTCGTCATATCCAAAATTCTCCAAGTATACAGTACTTTATTATATAAATTTTCATATTCCCGATAATAATTACTATTGTGTTATTCTGTGTGTTATTTATTTTCTACATTATTGATTAAACAAATTAATCTTGCATATTTTTGTACAGGTGTATTATTGAACGAAACGGCGAAAGAAAGTGGACTAACTGATATATACGTCAATCAAATTGATAATACATGTATGCCATTGTAAATTTTTCGTTTTAATTGAATTGTTATGCCCAAGTGAGTTTGACGAATGTCCAATTATACGTTTGTATTTCCTACAGGTGACTTACAACTTGACCAAGTTGTTTACGAAAGTCCACTGATTGATGTATGTGTCAAAGAAATTTCCAAAATAGGTATGACCTGTTATTTATCATGTTTAAGCCTATATTTCATTGTTTTTGTATTTTATTTAATTTTGTTTGTTTCTTATGTTTTTTGGTAATAGGTTCTAATGAATTTGAGTTGAGGAATAGGGAGAATTGTGAAGGTATCATTATAATTAATTATATTCTTTTGTATAATTAATTATTTATATATATATACAAAATATTTACAATTATATCTTAATATCTTAATTTTAACAATTACAGTTGAAGAAGGGAATCCATGCTTTGAAACTGCTCATTTGAATAATGAGGATCCGAGCAAAAGCAATTTATTATTTGATGTACATGTTCATCAAATGGATAGTACAACTACAGGTATTATGCATTTTCCTTCTAAGAAATAATATTAGCCATAAATACACACACACAGATACATATTGAAGCATAAATATTTATGTTGTACCTTCAATTATTTGTTTAACAGCTCCTGAAGAGAAAGATCATGTTGATGTTTATACTTCTTCCGGTACGCTTATTATTTATTTAAAACATTAAACCACTCTTATTCATTCTTTAGTTTGTAAACCATACATTATCTTTTTGTAATCTAATCGGCATTCTTTTTTATTTAAACAGAATATGGTGATATCGGTGATCCGACATGTAAATGTAAATTTTGTGGGGCATATTTTTGGTTTGAAGAAAGATTACAAAGTAGTAATATTTCTGAAGATCCAAAGTACTCATTGTGTTGTATGAAGGGTGATGTACAGTTGCCAACAACAGAACGCCCTCCACTTCTGTTAGAAGAGCTTCTTTATGGAAATGATCAAAAGAGTCGACATTTCTTGAATAATATTCGTTCTTATAACAGCATGTTTTCATTCACATCAATGGGAGGAAAGATAGACATGTCTCTAAACAGTGGTAATTCTCCACCTGTGTTTCGAATGTATGGTCAAAACTATCACTTAATTGGTAGCTTGATTCCTGTCGAAGGTTCGGCTCCTAAATTTGGTCAACTATACATATATGATACGGAAAATGAAGTTGCAAATAGAATTACGTCGGTTCGGTAAGTTATATTTATCCTATTATCTCATTACTTTTTTAATTATTTATATTGAATATTGAATTAAAAATTATATATATATATATATATATATTATCTCAATAAATAATTGATTTTTGATTATTTTCCATAGACAAAAGAAGAAGACAAATGAACTCCATGCTGAAGTTGTGTATCAGTTGAAGGAAATGTTGGATAGAGATAATGCTTTAGTTAAGTCATTCAGGATGGCTAAAGAAAAAATTATTGAGCATGGAAATTCAGATGTGAAGTTGAAACTTATTGGAAGTAGAGGACGGGATGCTCGCAGATATAATATTCCTTCTGTATCTGAAGTTGCTGCATTGATTGTAGGTGATTTTGATCAATCTCTAGGGAATAGAGATATAATTCTTGAAACTCAATCCGGTCAGTTGCAAAGGATAAATGAATTACATGCATCATATATGGGTCTCCAATATCCATTATTATTCCCGCGTGGAGAAGACGGTTACCGAGAAGACATTCCTTATTCTGCTACTTCCAAGAGAAAAAGAGAAAATGTCAGTATTCGAGAATATTTTGCCTATCGATTGCATGAAAGAGAATGTGAGCCACGGACTATCTTTTCAAGTAAGCGGTTGTTCCAGCAATTTGTAGTCGATGCTTACACCATGATAGAATCCTCACGGTTGAGATATATACGTTCAAACCAAAAGAAATTGAGGTCGCATGTATATAAAGGATTGGCAGAAGCTCTTACTAGAGGTGAAACAGATCCTACAACTCAAGGTAAGCGGGTCATATTGCCATCTTCGTTCACAGGAGGAGCGCGGTATATGATCCAGAACTATCAAGATGCAATGGCAATTTGTAGATGGGCTGGATATCCAGATTTGTTCATTACATTCACATGTAATCCCAAATGGCCAGAAATACAGAGATTTCTAGATATTCGACGTCTGAACTCAGAAGATCGACCCGATATTGTTTGTAGAGTTTTTAAGGTGAAGTTGGACAGTTTGATAAGTGATATTCGTAAAAATAAAATTTTTGGAAGCGTTAGAGCAGGTACGATTTTGTTGATTAATATTCTATAAATTATGTAATTAACTATGTATTTATTTTTGGTTTTTAATAATGATTTAAAATCTTTTGCAGTTGTGTATACTATTGAGTTTCAAAAACGAGGTCTTCCTCATGCACACATTTTGATCTTTTTGGTTGAGAAAGATAAAAATCCCGATCCAGATGATATTGATAGAATTATTTCAGCTGAAATACCTGATGAAAGCACAGATCCATATTATTACTCGGCTGTTCAGAATTTCATGCTTCATGGTCCATGTGGTGTTGCTAGAAAATCATCACCGTGCATGGCAAATGATCGTTGCACAAAATATTTTCCGAAACAGTTTGTTGATGCAACATCGAAAGATGAAGATGGATACCCTGTGTACAAGCGCAGAGATAATGGAAGAGTGGTTATGAAAAATGGTGTGCCACTTGATAACAGATATGTTGTTCCTCATAACCGTCGTCTTCTAATGAAATATGGAGCTCATATAAATGTCGAATGGTGCAACCAATCACGATCCATCAAATATTTGTTCAAGTACATTAACAAAGGTCATGATCGTGTGACGGCTGCATTTTATCAAAGTGCTGGAGATGAAGAACGGGGAAAAAAGGTTGATGAAGTTAGTATGTACTATGATTGTAGGTACATTTCCCCGTGTGAAGCAATGTGGAGAATTCTTGGATTTAACATTCAATACAAAGATCCTCCGGTGGAAAGGTTGAAGTTTCATCTTCCGAATGAGCAGAATATCATCTTCTCTGATTCTGAACCAATTGATGTTGTTGTGGATAAAGCTACAATTAGTGAAACTATGTTTCTCGCTTGGTTTGAGGCAAATAAGTTATATCCAGAAGCACGAGAACTTACATATGCTGAATTCCCTACAAAATTTGTATGGGATTCAAAGGTTTGGGTTCCGAGAAAGGAAAGATACAAAATTGGAAGATTACTATACATACCTCCAGGGAGTGGTGAAATGTATTACTTGAGGTGTTTGCTTAATGTAGTGCGTGGACCCACTTGCTATGAAGATATTAGAACAGTAAGAGGTGTTACATATAATTCTTTTAGAGATGCGTGCTTTGCTTTAGGACTCTTAGATGATGATAGTGAATACATTGATGGAATTGTTGAAGCAAGTACTTGGGCATCGGGTCAATCTCTAAGGAAATTATTTGTCACATTGCTAGCGTCTGACAGTCTTGCTTTCCCTGAGGCAGTCTGGAATAAATGTTGGCTATATTTGTCCGATGATATTCTATATAATCGAAGACGTCTGTTGCGTTATCCAGGTATGTTAATTGCTTCAAATGATCAATTATATCCATTGTTCAGTTTAGTTGTATTAGTTTTATTAAGACCATTGCATATGTGTATGCAGAATTGCAGATGAGTGATGATGAAATTAAAAGTTTTGCACTCGTGGAAATTGAGAAGTTATTGAGAAGTTTTGGAAGAAGTCTACAAGAGTTTGGACGCATGCCTTATCCAAATTCCGAATTCTTTCGAAGTGAGGGAAATAGATTGGTTAATGATGAAATGAGATATGATAGGAAATTGTTGGTGGAAGAACACAAAAATTTAGTCGGTAAGCTTACAGATGAGCAACAAAAGGTATATTGGGAAGTGATGGATGTTGTTAACTCATCGTCTGGTGGAATTTTTTTTGTATATGGATATGGAGGTACTGGAAAAACATTTATATGGAAAACACTTTCCGCTGCTTTGAGATCAAAAGGTGAAATCGTCTTGAATGTTGCTTCAAGTGGTATTGCATCTCTTTTATTGCCTGGGGGTAGAACTGCTCATTCACGTTTCAAGATTCCGATCAATGTGAATGAAGATTCTACTTGCAATATTAAACAAGGAAGTCCACTAGCCGAACTTATTGTTCGATGTAAGCTTATAATTTGGGATGAGGCTCCAATGATGCACAAACATTGTTTTGAAGCTGTCGATAGAAGTCTTCGTGATATCATGCAATCTGTGAACCCAGTAAATGAAGACAGACCTTTTGGAGGAAAAACGGTTGTTTTTGGAGGAGATTTTCGACAGATTTTGCCCGTCATACCTAAAGGAAGCAGACAAGATGTTGTTCTTTCATCAATTAATTCATCATATCTGTGGAAAGATTGCAAAGTTCTTCGCTTAACCAAGAATATGAGAGTACAACATATTGATGGTAAGGCTGCAGCTTTGGAATTAGAAGACTTCTCGAAATGGATTGCTAGCATTGGTGATGGAACTATTGGGGGAGCTAATGACGGTCATGGCAATGTAGATATTCCTGAAGATATGTTGATTAGAAGTTCAGTAGATCCGATTGCATCAATAGTTGAGAGTACTTATCCTTCCTATAGTACTGACATTGCAGATACAAGTTATTTGCAAGAAAGAGCTATACTGGCCCCAACTTTGGATTTAGTTGAATCTGTTAATCAATACATGACTTCCTTGAATAGTGGTGAAGGTCGTTCCTATCGAAGTGCCGATTCTACATGCAAATCAGATTCTAATAACGGTTTGTTTCAGCAGTTGCATACTCCTGAATTCTTGAATACGATAAGGTGTTCTGGTGTTCCGAATCATGAATTAGTGTTGAAGATTGGAACTCCTATCATGTTATTGAGAAACATAGATCATGCTAATGGTTTATGTAATGGTACTCGGTTAATGATAACAAAATTGGGCACCCATGTGTTGGAAGCAAAAATTCTTACAGGAGCCAATGCTGATCAAAAAGTTCTCATTCCAAGAATGTCCCTTACTCCAGCTGATCCAAGATTGCCATTTAAGTTTCAAAGGCGTCAGTTTCCCATTATTGTCTCATATGCAATGACAATCAACAAAAGTCAGGGGCAATCGATATCTCATGTTGGTTTGTATTTACCAAAACCTGTTTTCACCCATGGTCAATTATATGTTGCTATTTCAAGAGTTCGTAGTCGTAGTGGGTTGAAAGTCCTTATAGGTGACAAAGATAATGATAGTAGTACCTCTACTACTAATGTTGTGTATAAGGAAATATTTCAAAATTTGTAATATTTATTTTTAATATATATTATCATATGGATTTTACATATATTGTCTTTTACAAAGCACCATGTGTACTTGCACATTTATTTATGTATTCATTCGCAATGTCATTTATTACATACAACTTTAATTATTTATTGCTTTTTAAATAACTTCTTTAAATTAATTTTAAAGTTTTATAAAATTAAAGTTTTTATTATGTCTTTTACTTTAGAGTTGTAACTGAATTTTCCTTAAGTTAATATCAAATTTCTTTATAAATTCATTTTTTCATAATCACAAAAATACTGCACCAAATACATTAATAATAAAAAACATAATGTTTAACTACGGATGCTTTAAAAAAACTAAAGGACTGTAAAATTTTAATTAGTTATATATAATGAAATGATATTTTTCGTCGTAAGCTTAATTTTTAATAGTATAATAATTGAATTAGTATTTTTTTATATGATAAATACAAAATCTACAAATATTCCCGTGCATAGCACGGGGGCGAATACTAGTGATACAATAAAAGGAAATAGATTTGTCTTAAAAAATTAGTCATCAATTTAGTGAGCTCCACCATTTACACATAAAAAAAAATACAAATTTCTCAATTTACGTATTCAAAAGTATGGAGTCATGCTTAGTGGGAAGAAAGAATTATAATATCAATTTCACATTTCGTGGGATGTATTAAAATTAATAACTAATGTTTGCTATTATCATATGGTAGAGATGATTAGGTATATAATATAATTATGACACTAGAATATCATGTTTTGCATAAAATAAGCGGTCTTTTATAAATCAAAAGCCCGGAAATTTTATACGTATTTGTGTGAATTTGTATACCTCATAGGAGGTGGTATATATATGTAATACAAATTGTAATTTTAGCAAGTTTTGGTTATATTTAAATTTAATGCATCCTAACAAACAATGTATGACATATTACTAATATTTTTATATATATTACCAAACATGACATTGATTTATTATATTCTAAAAGACATACTCGATCCCTCCATCACCAAAATATTTAACATTTTGATTTAACACGTATTTTAATAATGTGCTTTGACTTTGTGTAGAAATGTGTAGTGAGTGGAGTTTTTTATCCCACCTAAAGGTAAAAAAAGTGTAATAAGAAGACTTCAAGGACGACTAAAAAGGAATACATTTCAACTTCTCAAGTATTATGCGGATGGGATACTCCGTCGTGGAATTGTGTGCCACAATCAAAACTATGTAGTTTTGATTATTATTACTAATCAACTAGGTTGTAACCCGTCGAAATTCGACGGGAATCATTTTATGTCATGATTTGTAAATATTTCTATTAAAAAGTTAGTTTACTCAAATTCATATAATAGTATTACTTGTTGATTGTCAAAATTCATTAGTTTTTTGCCTCGCCGGAAAGTTACACGATTGTCTCACCTTGTTGGAGCGTTGCATGGTT
>JAYJMF010000028.1:1107514-1125038 GCA_036873715.1 Salvia sclarea
AGATTAGGAATGATGGGCTACATTTCATAGAGTATGGTGGAAGACCTGCTATCAGAAGATGACAGAAGGCCTCTTTCTCTGCAACGGCTCTTTTGTTGAAGACGTCTCCCTCCAACGGATATCTTCCCAGAGGATGCCTATAAATATTACACCATCTCTGCCCTTCAAACTACCGATTTTGTGAGCTTGTCGAACCTCTGCAAAAATCAATTCTCAACTCACAATATCGAAGAAGAGAAGTCTTGTGCATTAGTGCTTATCTAATATACTTCTCTTACCCTCTGTCTACTCTAACATCTGTTGGTTCAGAGTTTTACAGTTGGAGATCTTTTCTATTTTAGCTCAAATATTGTATTAGAGTTAGAAAGAGAAGTTGTACGAGTTTCTAGTTGTTAGAAATCTTGTAAGGTTACTTAGCACCCGCAAGCTAAGTGTTGAGGTTACTTAGCACCTGCAAGCTAAGTGTTCAGGTTACTTAGCACCCGCAAGCTAAGGAGGAATGCGACACGATACGTCGGCACCGATAACTGATCTTCGGTGACAAAGGTTTGCTGTGCACCCGTTAGCACCAGCCACTTTTATAGCGAATTGACTGAAAGGACTCAGTCCGTGGACGTAGGAGCTGATCTCTTCGAACCACGTAAAATCGGCTTGTGTTCTTACTTTGGCTAAGTTCTTTCTCTCTCTCTCTGACTGATCAGTCTTTGCTGATCAGCCCATATATCGACTATTACTTAAGCCAATCTTAACCTTAACTGCAACAGCTTAAGCTGTAACCGACCTAAGCTCAGCCCGAGATAGTTACCAGTCCAACTGACCATAATTCGTTCAGTCAGTAGGATTTATAACTATAGGCTTTATATTACTCCGCTGCAACATTTTGTTTATCGAAAATCTGCATTCAGGTGTATTCCTCCCCCATACACCTGTTCAGTATACAAAGGAACCCAACAACATCGAATTTGTATAAGTTTCTAAAGATATACAACTAGAGGTTATACATTTAAAATGTAATTAAAAGTTGAAATATTACATAACATATGATCACAACAATATCTTTTGTAATTGTAATTATATCAATATATCCATAGTGACAACAATATTGTATATAAAAAATCTAAATTGCACAGCTGCAAGCAGCTCCTTAATTCCTTGATTGTTGCAGTCTTCCAATAATTCTTCTCCACTATAAAAAGTAAATAAATAATAATAAAAGAAAAAGACAAAGTAGAGGGCTTTAATTAAAGGAGGAAACATTTCATTAGAATTCTATTAAACACAGCACTTTAATTGATTTCAAAACCCATGTTCAAAAAGTAGTGGTTATTATTTATAGGGTGAATTTCTTTTTGGCCCCGCAAATATACAGATATAAGCCTAATTTTTGCACTCGCATTTTAATAGTAGAAAAGTTTTCTACCGGTCTTTTAAAAATATCTCAATTTTCAACTTTTGCACTAAGGTGTACTTATTTAATAGTAGAATATAAGGGCACTAAAGTTTCTACTAGAGTATAACTTATATTTAGTAGGGTAAATATCACATTAAATCCTAAATTATGTGGTTTGTATCAAAAATATTCTGAACTTTCAATAATATTAATAAAAGACCTAAACTATTGATATTGTACCAAATATATTCTTATGACTATTTTTTATTTATAAACAGATGACTAGGATACCATATGGCAAAAAAATGACTATTAAAGCAAAGAATTAAAAAAATATTAAATTAAATTATAAAAATTATTTAGTTTGTTCCAAAAATATTCTCAAGTTTTTATTATTAAAAGACACAAAATATTGATATTGTACAGTGTTTGAGAATAAAGGAAAAAGGAGTAAAAGAAAAAAATAGAAAATAAGAATAATTTATACAAAATAATAGAAGTACTATATTTTTTGGGTACAATAATAAAAAAATTTAATGAAGATATTTTTGGTACAATATCAATATTTTTTGTCTTTTAGTAATCAAAACTTGGGCATATTTTTGAAACAAACTAAGTGATTTTTACAATTTAATTCAATATATTTTTAATAATTTTGTTTTAATAGTCATTTTTGCTATGTGGCATCCTAGCCGGCTTTTATAAATAAAATATGGTAATAAAGATATATTTGGTACAATATCAATTGTTTATGTTTTTTATTAATATTATTGAAAATTCAGGATATTTTTGGTACAAACTAGTTTAGGATTTAATTTCATATTGGCCCTTAGTAATATTATCCAAAATCTTCATACTTGAGACATACATTAAAAAAGAGTATATGATTATTAAAACTACGCTAATAAAATATTTTATAAACCCTATAACTAATTGAATATAAAATCAATGCAATTGTGTGAAGTAGTCGCAGTCTTGCAGATTTGCTATGCTTTATCTATGCAGCTTGATCTTAATTACTGCCCCCTCCTTGTAAATTTTTTGACCATATTTTCTTATTTTTATTATGTAAATTTTTTTGGCTTAATTCTACATTAATGATCTATATTTCAATAAATATTAATTATAAATTTATTACTTGAATGGTATATTATATTTGTTATTTAAATAAATATTAATTTCAAATTTATTACTACCATATGTGTTGTCTTTTTATTGGAAGATTTTGGGAGGAAGATGATGTGTTAGAATAAAAGTGTGAAATTCAATAAAATAAACTACTTCATTAATGTAATTAATTAAGGTTGAATAAGAAGAAAAAAATTTATTAAAATATGTGTCCATACTTAGGAAGATTTATATTTTGAATTAGAGGGAGTATATAACTTAGAAGATATTAATTCACCACTCATTGTAGTTCAAACCATTCATAGTTTTCAACTTACAAAATGAGGATTTAAATAATATAATCAGAAATAAAAAAAATATACATGTGCGAGAACAGTAGAAGATCATGTAATTTACGTGAACAATTAAATACATGACAATTGACATAGCTATCTTTAATCACATTTATTTATTGCATTTACCTTCGTTATTATTCGGTGGGCCTCGTATAATTATCTGATTAATGGCATCCTTCACCCATTCATGTATATATATTTCATAAAGAGGGGACATAATTATTCATCTAAGCTCAAACAATAAGCCATTAGTTGTGAACCATAATATTCATAATTATTAATCACGGTTAATTATTATTAATGGTTACGGACCATGGCATGCAATTAGTTATGATTTTAATATACAAAGTAGATTTTAATAATCACGATTTACAACACGCTAACCATGGTATTAATATATAGTTATAAAATAAATCATCATTATTGTGCACCACATTATTATTATTATTATTATTATTATTATTATTATTATTATTATTATTATTATTATTATTATTATTATTGAGCATGGCAAGAAAATACAATATAATATGCAACCACGTCTGGATCAAAGAGAAATGATTCAGAAATGAAAATAATTAATACTGTTAAAAGCCCATGAATCCTAGGAATATTTTCCTCCAAAAACAAAGCCTAGATTAGAATGTGGGCCAATCTCATTTGGCCCACATTTTTGGCCCGAAAGTATAGTCAATATGAGGCCCAATTCTTAACTTCACAATTTCTTATTTTTCTGCGTTAAACTAAATGGCGCAATATCAGCTAAACTACAACATTTTCTTATGCTTTCTTTTTTAAGCTACGCGAAATTTATTCATATCTTCATTTCTTCTACTCAATGAAAACTGTAAATCGAACCAAACAAAGGTACGACTTCTAATTTATCTGAAACTAAAAGCTTCCATTTATCACTTAATTGTGGTTTACATCCGAATATTTCGATTGTTTAACCCTAATTATGGGTTTAGCCAAAAACCAACCGTGAAACTAGTTGTATAGTAAATACTCTATGCATAATTAATTAACAAAATATACAATTAAATATCCAAATTTGCACCGGAATAAAGTGAAATGGTGTAAAAATTATACGACATTAATTAGTGTAATTTTATGTAGTATTGGGCTTAGCCTAATGGCCACAAAATTGTTTTAGTGCATAATAGGGTAGGGAAGTCAGCTTGTCTGAGATGACTCCTTCCGGTTTATGATGAAAAAAATTGTCGAATTATGGCAATTAATTGTTGAGTGGAAATTCCATGTGCAAGGTATCATGCATTCTAAATTATTTAATTCTTTAATGTTAATCAATACAAGTGGTTATTGTGAATTTAGAAAAATGTCGTAACACAAGTACCAAAATAAAACACAAGTATATTTAAATATCATGTTCTTTATTTCTCTTTGCTTCTTTTTATTTGATAACTTTTTCATTAGTACGTATTGGCCTGTTGAATGTATTCCAACAGACATAAGTAGAAGACCGTTGGAATTGAAAGAAAAAAAGGTGGAAATTTATCGTAATTTGATCGATGATCACAATGTGATTCCAATGGATTTGAGTGCACGATTTAGGTAAATATAACTTTATGTAATCCACAAATCATGTAAAACAATTTTTTTCACTAAGATAACTACCCAAGTTGCATGGGTCATAAAATGTGTTTGACCTTGTATATTTTATGTGATAGTATTATAATGTATAAATATATTGTACTTGTATGAGCAACTAGATATTTATATTAAATAATGGAGAACTAATATACTTATATTAATTATGGTGTATGCATGCCCTGTGACAGTAGTTATGTTTGACTTTGTAATATAACAATTGCTCTAAGGTTGTAATAAATGTGTCAATGCAAATTGCTAGCTTTTTGTAATAGGTTACATTATCGTATAGTTTCAGCACTTTCATCACCATAGATTGTGAGTATTTGTTTTCATAAAGAATATAGCAAATTGGAATCTACTATGGTTGGGTCTCTTTCAGCTCTCGGGCTACGCTACTACTAGTACTAAATTAATACTATTATAGTAGGTATTTATTAATTATTTTTTTCTTTTTGAACCATAGGTAATTAACTAAACATTAATTAAAACTAATTAACCTAATCTCTGAAACTGATAGCCTAAATATCTATAGTGCTGACCCATTAAAATAAAGTGTACTTGAGGTATCATTAATTCATTACTAGTTGGATATGTTATAGTATTTGATTTTTTGAATAATATATATATATATATAGTGTTATTTTGCTATCCCCTTACTAAATAAAATACCAAAGTGACAACTAAATGAAAATTCATCGTCTCAGATAGCATGATACGTTAGTCCGCACAAGAGTCCTTTTTTTCTTCTAAAAATTGTTGATTGAGCCTCAAACACTACTCATTTCTTTCCCATAAATATATGTACAAAGAATAATTCAAACTAAGAATCTTATATTTTTAAATTGAGCACATATTATTAGAGTAAAATTATCAATTATATAGACATGGTGTTTTTATACTGCAGGAATTCCTGAAGATCCATGTTCCTGTTTCTGTTCCTGGAGAATCCATCGAGATTTGGATAAGGAAATTACCTTATTCGGCGGAATTATATAAAGAAGAGGATATCTATGAGATCTGGAGGATCTAGGGTACAACCACGAATATCTTTTGATATATATCCTTATTGATTACTTCCTTATTGATGTGGAATTCGAATTTCTTTTTCCACAAGTCAAATTCCAAGATATGTAGGGTTTGCAAGTGTATATATATGAGGCATATGAAGCTGTTGAAGTTGCGCCTCCCCCCGCCCAAGAGATCAATTCTCTTGTTTATTAGTTTGATAGCTACACATATTGAGTCTTTGTTCATAGATTGTAAAGTAGCTTTCATATACACTTGTAACCACGTGTTCTTAAACACTGTTTTTACAATTCTCATTCGAGTCTTGTGAAGGGTAGTCGGTCTAGTGGGATTGGATGTGCGTTGGTGCAGTCCAAGTTATGTACATGCGTGTCCATAGCTAGCAATTCACCGTGGGTGAAGATTAGGAGTTCCATAGGCGTGAGAAGTTATAGTGATTTAGTGAGGAGCTATAGGCTTTGCCGTGTATGTACCTATGTATCTCAGCTTCAGTTAGTGATATTGTTTTCCCCGGGCGTTGCCCCCCAGATGTAGGTGCGGTTGATCACCGAACTGGGAATTGTATCGTGCGTTCTTGTGTTTTGTTGGTGTGTTTTCTGGTACGTGTTACTGCAATTGTACCTTTTAACGATGAACTATGCCAAAGATTATTTAATCAACACGGATTAGAAAATTTCAAGTATCATCAGGCCTAATCGGCGGTCAACCATTGCAAAATACACCTTGTACTCTGTTGCAAGGAGTATAAAATTTAAGTTTCAATATATAACCTCACACTTCATCGGACCACAAAATAACACTAAAAAATTAAATTTAATTCCCAACAAATCAAACCTCCAACAAAGTGGAATTTCGCCGAGCCCCATAACCGCTTCACTCACGCCATCATAAATTCTCGATCCATTGCCTTTCTAAGTTCTAACCACGCCCCGAAACACCACTTCAATGTATCCAACAACCAAAATCCTTCTCTCTTATTTTCATTTTCTTAAGGATAAAGATTGATACCTTATGAGAGATATCTTCCGAGAACTTTCAGTGAAAACACCAATTGATATGACTCGATATTAAGAAAATAGAAGGAGAATACGAAAAAGAAGAAAGATAGAATAAAGATTAAGATAAGAATTTTATTATTAATTCTGATATGCAATTCCCTAAAATATAAATTATTTACAAAAATGAAAATACTAATCCTACTATATTTAGGATGCCTAATTAACTTATCAAATAAAAAACTAAATAATAGCCATACAATATTTATATAACCAAATAATAAACATATTAAATAAATTATTAATTATAGGATAAACTCGAATAAAAAAACTATAAAAAAATAGCTTGGGAGGGGCTTAAGCCCCTCCATAGATACACTTGTATCCACCAATGAACTGTAACTATGAATATGGAATCTGCAATGAATTAGTTTAAAACTCATAGGTATGATTGTTCTTCGATCAAAAAGGCATGCAAAAATTCTTAATCGCGCAAATGGAGCATGGATGAGTGGGATTGTTTGGGGAGGTGTATGAATGTGCAGGAAAATGAACGAACATAGTGGTTCCGTTTACGTACCATATTATGCTTTAAAATGTTATGATATGTATATATATAGAGTTGGATTAAATTATTGTGTTTAAACTCATAAATTCAGCTAATTACAAGGTATCAAACCAATCGTTAGATTCATAAGATGTAAGACCACGATTTCTTCTCATTTCTCACACTAAGGATGGTTTTTCACTAGAGACCATCCCTATATTATGGAGTAATTTATAGTTTATTTGTTGTACACATTCCACATAAAGTAATCATGAAGCCAAATATTTTCCTTTGTGGGCCTAATTATTAGAAAATTTGTAGTTGAAGAAAAGGGGAACTAACTGATTTAGTTACTAATAAAGCCATAAGGAGAAAATTAAAATTAAATTAGAAAGATAATTTAAGGCGAGAAACCGGCATTGTTTTTCGGGAGGGGGAAGGGAAAAAGAAAGTATTTTACGGGAGATAAAATCCTTCAATGTGGGTTTAGGCGAAGAACTTGAATGCGCTTCTTAACCTCGACAAGTCGTTTCATGATTGGAGCATATGCTCGTGGTAGTGTGATTTTTACTTAACGTTTGTTTCGTTTATGTTGTGTACGAGCTCTGTGGTCGAAAGGCTATAACCTTTCCCACCTTCGGCATATCTTATGCCTTGATTATATTTCTGGCAATATATTCCTTTTCTAATAAAAAAATTTAATACGGTCATCATACCTTTGAAGTTGCATCATATTTTAGAAAGAAAAAAAAAATTGCTGATCGGATCTAGAATGATTGGTCTGGTTCACTTATGAAAAATATTGGACAAATAAATATCCAAAACAGATTAACTCCTTGATATATATAGTCTATAAAATTAATGCCACAAAGTTTATTATTTATCTTACCTATATTTTAATGTCATATACTTCAAATTTAACATTAATTGCGGTGTTTGCAATTACTTTGTTTCATTGGATCAAGTAAGACCTTTATCCAAGTTATGCTAAATGCTACTACTACAAATTACAATCATAAAATAAGTAAATATATATCTTGTAAACATATTAAAATTTTAGTCACCAATAATCAATTAATCAATTATAGCTTCAGCACCTAAGCAATTCAATACAAAAGATAAGGGTAAATGTAGGGTTAGGAAAATATACCAAAAATATTGTATACTGTACTTATTGTACTGAAAAGTATCGATATTTCGGTATACCGTACTGTTGATTTCGGCACGACAACGGTATGAAATTTTTGACTGTTTAGAAATTTATGGTCATTGAGGCCCCTGTATCTCTTCGTCTCTGACTTGTACAATCAAACTATAGAATCATAAATGTAGCATGTGATATCATTTAAAAAAAAAATCAAACTGTATAGTGTAAATTATTTCCAACTCTTGGAAGAGTTTTGGTCTTGGCATCCATAAAATTTGTTTCTAATTCCACCTAGATCTGATTTGTAAACAAGGATCCAAATAAAAAACACGGATAAGTTAACAATGATATAAGATGAATGAACGTTTGCAACCCCTTCTTCTTCCAGGTATTTTACTCATTTGTGTAATTCGTCTAATATTGAATAATGTTACAAATAGGATCAATGTTGAAAATGCAAACTTTGATTCAACTTTTATTCTCAATGCATTATTGTAATAAATAACCTACAATTTCTCGATTTATAGCAAAATTACATTCAGTATATTTTGATGACAATTGACATCACTTGAACCTTTTTGTAGTCCACCCACACAATACTAGAAGCCAAATGCACTATTATGGTCGGGCTAGCCCACCCACACAATAAGATATTGCTTCGTCAATGACGCCACTATATTTTTTCGATCGTTAAAAGAGTTTGGATGTCTATTTTGCTAGAAAGTGAAAAGTAGTACTAGCAATCAATAAAATATGTTTTACGCCAAAATCAAACTAAAGTTGGTGATTTTTTAACCATCTAACCCTTGTGAAAATAAGCAAGAATCAACTAATAAATGTATGTTAGAAAAAACTAATTATAGCAGAACAACGGCATTTAAAACTAAGAAAAGTTTTTTTTTTTTTTTTGAAAGTAAATTATAGAAGGAGAGATAGCAAGAAGTTGATATTGGGAGCGAGAGAAATGAAGAGATTTGAGAGAAGAAATCTTAATGCAGAAGCCAAAACCTAAAGCTGCAGCCCTCCATTGCTTGGAGTGGAATGGAAGCAAATTATTCCAAGTCTCCACCAAGAGCAACTCAACTCCCCTCATAATGTTCACATCAACCTTTTAACAGTCACAAAACCCAAACAAATAAAATAAACACAAAATACAAATTCAATTTTCATTTTGATTGCATTCTCCACCCACATTACATCTCACCAAGCACTGACACAACCTTCTTACCAAAGAATAGGCACAACTCATTTGCAGAAACACTAAAAATTCTCTCACAACTCGTGTGCAGAGACACCAAGATCATTTCTTTTTTCTTTTTTATCAAAATAATAATAACAATAACAATAATTTGTTTTCCGATATTGGGAGACCAACATGGCGACGAAACCAGATTTCGCGCAGAAACTGCTCAATGATCTTCGCCAGCGGAAGGAAAGGATGGCGGCCTCTCAGAATTCGAGCCGAACATCTAGAGGTAAAATTCTGGCAGACTTTTATGCAAGAAAATAATGTTTTGTCATCTTATCATGCATGTTCACAATCACTGCCTGTAATATCGTTAAGCTCTAAAGAATTGCATGATAATATTTAATTAAAATGATTAACATTTACTTAAGGATAATCTGCTATTTTTCTTCTATAGCTCGAGGCAACATTAGGAATCAGAGGATTCTAATAGCTATATTTTTCTTCATATATGTTACTAGTCATAATCCTCTAAATGATTGGTTCTGTTCCTCTCTCGCTCTTCATCTATCATCAAATGATTCAACTTTGATTTCTGTAAAGCAAGTAATCCAATAGCCTTCACTATGAAGTGCCAATGTGTCTCAGGCTACCAATGGCCAAATCATATATAATCAACAATCATTTACCAGAAATCACCAAAAAAACAAGTGTTTTAAAAGTTGAGGTGCAAACACAGAGTCAAGCGCTTGTGATCATTGTGATTTTATAAGAGAATGCCTAAAGTTGCTGTCCTATTTTACCTATAAGATCTCATGGCTCTCTTAACCAACAGTTACACGTGGAAATTCCGGGCAGACATCAAGAGGCACTCGACAAATGAACGCCCTAGATTCCGTAAGTGTTAATGTTCTTCTTTTATGTGATTGAGCAGAAACCAGTGGTCTGATAGCCATCCCTGCAGGCTGGTTCTACAACAGGAAACACGAGCAGGAGGTCTACGGGAGGCAGCAGATCGATCAATACGAAAGAAGCTTCAAGCCAGATGGTTCTCTACGAGGGCGGCCAAAGCTCAAGGCAAGTCAGAGATCTGTCCATGGCCATAGCTTTCGCCTTTGAAAACAGTGGAAATCTCAGTACCATTGGCGGTTCCAGCAGTAATCCACTCGTAAATTTCTTCAACCGGTTTGGTCGAAGATCACCAAACTCCAGGAAAGTGGAGACCAGCAGCTTCTACAATCATAGCTCCGCCGCTCAGTTTCCAACAGTCTCTAACATCCATGTCAATGAAATATCGAAAGGCGTCCACAAGTTAAACCAGATTCTAAGTGCCTGCTCCAACGGCCTTAACTTGGACAGAAACTCCATTGAAATTGGGAGAGAATTGCTGAAAGGTGCCATTGATTTGGAAGAGTCCCTGAGATTGCTCGTGAACTTACAGGATGCTTCAGAATACGCGAATGGGTCTCAGAAGAAGGGTCGTATAAAGTTACTAGGGGAGGATGGGGATGAGGATGACGAAGATGACAATGAGAAAAGAGTCGAGCAGTGGAAACTGGATCGGCCTAGATTCTCATTCGATAGAAGATCCCGAGGTGCAACAAGAGGGCAACAACTAGCTCTACCATATAACCAGGAGACATCGGAGCAACCTAGCAGCAACTCGCAGCTGGTTCCTCATAGGAGGTCTAATAGCTATGTCCAAGATTTCAGTCTCTCCCCACATAACAACTTAAGCTCATCAAAGTCCACTCAGGAGAAGGGAAGGATTTCAAATGTCATAGCTAAACTTATGGGGCTTGAAGAAATTCCTCTGAAGGAGGGCTCGATAGGCGGGAAATATGATCCAAATGGGAAGGAACTGAAGCAAGGGAAAGTTTCAAGCGAAAGTGCTAAGCAGAAAAAACCTTTGACTAGAGAGAGTAGGAATGGATCTGATTTAAGCACCAACAAGAAGTTGAATTCAACAAACAATACTCTGCCAAGAAGAGGAGAATCCAAGCAACAGATCAAACCTGAAAAGAGCCAGGAAACACTTGATGGTGGCCCTAGAATGGTAAACTCCGTGAGGAACCAACCGAGGAAAGATTTGAAAATGCAAGCAGTTGGTGTGGAGGCAATCCCAGATCTGAAACCAGCAAGCAGCATGATGAGAAAACAACAAAACCACACGAATCAAGTCAGTGGACTCAAAAGCTTTGAAGACAGCACGAGGAAACAAACTCATGGAGAGGATAAACAGAGCAAAGCCGTTGAGGGAGAAGGCAAAATGCTAGTCTTGAATGCTGAGCTGCAGAAAAGGGCACAAAATAGCAAATTGCTCAAAGAAGAAGACAGAAATAGGATTGACCAAGAGGTCAGTGTGAATTCGGTAGAAAGGAGGAATGCAAACAACTTTGTCGCAAAAAATCAACAAAAGGTCCAGGATCAATATGCAGTACTTCAAGAACAGGTGCCGAAAAGACCTGATCGTTCTGAAGACAAGAGCTTTCCAGACCAAAAACCTCAGCAGCTTCAGAAAAATAATCTGGTGGCAAGAAACCATGAGAGCCAACAAGTGGAACATATTAATGCTCCAAAATCTAAGAGAAGTACAGCCATGAATTTGCAGAAGAAGTTGCCACGTGACAAATCCATTCCCGGTGATGGGAGATCCATTAAACTGAATGAAAGAGTTCCCATGAGAGATCCTGTAAACAAACGACATCAAGATGTTGCCCTCATAATTGATAGCTCGCAGAAGGCTGCAGCCAATCAAGAAAGTCTCCGGATAGAAGGACAAAACCATGATTCATTTAAGACTGAAAGTGAGCCACAGATCGATATAGAAAAGGGAAGTAGCAATCCAGTGCTAGCAGGAGAGAGACCGGTCGAGGTCTCAGCCACACAGAAGAGAACCGTTACCAGGAAAGTTCAGAGAAGAGAGATTCCTGAAAAGATGGAAGTACTGATGACTAGAAGAAATGCGACTGGTAATCATCTTAAAGGATCTACAAAAAGACCAGACAACATGTTGAAAGGTCTGAAACAGCAGATGCAAAACAAAAGCAGCAGATCTAAGAAAATGGAGGAACCAAGTGATCGCAAGGTCAAGGAGGGAAAAGAACTCATCGATGCATCTAATGCATCAGAAATGGTTACTGAAGCAGTGAAGCTGGAAATAACATTACAAACTGAAGATGACCGGACAATCATACTAGATGAATTCCAAAATCAGAACAAACTGGATATCAATGACAAGGTAAGCTCACATTATACTTTGAATAAATTAAATTAAAGTATAATCTGGAAAGCTTATGGCATTCTTTACTGGCTGTGCAGAGTGACTCTATAGTCTCAAATTCTTTAGATGTATTGAACGATCTCCAGATGGGGGAGCAACCTTCTGCACCTAAGGATGAAGAAGAACTCGAGATAGGTGTTCAAAGTTTAGGTAAGCTTCTAATTTATAAAGCTACATTTACCTATAAAAATTAGAATGTCAATATTTTCACATTAAGATCGCATGCTTCTTACATCCTCCTTGTAGCCTTTCAACGACATCATATGATTTTAGATCACAAATGTGGTGCAATTGTTTGATAAAGATATTTACTATTGGATATTGCAGAAACCCGTGAAGAGAGCACTGAACTAGAGCTTCTTCAACATGGTTACATCCAATTTCCAGCATTGAATAGACTAGAGCAACTGACAGAACCAGAGAAAAACCTCAAGGAGACAGTAATAAAAAGTCAGATGTTCCTAAGTACGGCAGAGGCTCTCTTCAAGCTCAATATACCTGTCAGCTTCCTTCACGCTGGTGATCATGAAAATGAAGTATCAAGCAAGAAGCTCATGTTAGACTCTGCAAATGAAGTAATGAAGAGAAAAGCAAGGCGGCATGAATTCGCATATAATCCCTTCATGAAGACCACCATAAGTAATACAAAGCTAAGGTCCTTGGATGATTTGGTCAGGCAACTCTGCAAAAACTTGGAATTACTAAAGTCGTATGGCATGAATGGGAGTGATGAATGCGATGTAGCAGCTGGACTTCATAAAATGCTCAACAAAGACATACACAATGAGGATCCTGATGTAAACTGCATGTGGGATTTCGAATGGAGCAGAATGATGTCCATATTTCCTGAAATGGAAGCTGTCGTAAAAGATGTAGAAAGACACCTGCTGAATGGATTGCTTGACGAGATAACCAATGATCTTTTAGTTATAACTGTTTTGGTTTGATTTTTTGTGCCAGAATTGGTTTTATAGATATTTGCAAATCCATTGTGAATCATGGATCGAAACACAGGGTTTTGAAAGTAAATACAAAGTTATTGCATCATTTTGTTGCCAACTTCTTTTAAATCATTCAGCAACAAAAAACTCAAGAAGCCATGATCTCAGGCCATATAAGAATTTTAAAAAATCTCAAATTGTCAATACAGAACTCTGTTCCAATTTAACAGCGATATTTTTCTGTCTTTCATTTCTAGTGTTCAGAATGACAAAAATAATGAAGAACAACGTTTTACCCCAAACTGCAGGGTAGTATTACACCCATCCTTACAGATGTATAAATGACTGACAGCTCAATAAAAATACGACTTTAATCAACCAAGATGAAATATGGCTAGACAACGAAGCGCAACTTAGATGGTAAGACGCTTCCCCTCCAACGGATGGGAGTTCAAGTCACCACAGGGGGGAAATGGGGAACCATTGTAGATCCTCTTTGAAATATGACTAAATTGATACTTGCTATTCAGTGCAATGATACCCAACTTGGCAGAAAAAACTGGAACTGATTCACGAGAGGATGTTGGTGAGTAAATATGTAAGTTGCCGCAACGCCACATACTGAGGAATCACAAGACCATCTTCAAACTTGTCCTGGAGGTGACAATCAATTCAAGATGATTAGTGTGCTCGTGGAAAACAGAATTCACAACTATGTGCAAGGTTGGTTAACCAAAGTTTAATGGGAAGAAACAAAGGAATATAAAGATCTTATAGCAGGTAGATTATTCACTGAAACTTAAAAATTGTTCCGCTGAGAACCTGACATTCAGCATTGGCAAAAGAGCAAGAAAACCTTGACTGCTTCTTTGTTTTCTAAGTGATCAAAAGTTCCCCAAGGTTAACAAACTTTATGTTGACGAGATTGCAGCCTAAAATGCATCACCGTAACCTTGAACTTTAAATTTTGGTTGAGAAATACAGAAGTCCTTAATAAAGATTCTCTGAGATACTTTAGAACATGTGGGCCGTGTCCCTATATAGCCTAGTTAAAATCGAATAAAGATTTCACCGAGCAAGACTGAAATATTATCTGGATCAGTGAGAGGTGCACCTCATACAGCGGTCAACTTAAAACCTTTAGGAAGTGGAGTGATTTACAACATGCGATGCGAGACGAACCCAATCCCAACATCACTCAAGGCTTCCACAAACATTTATGTTGATCAATTAAGCTTCCCAGCCACCCAAATCTATCTCCAAACCTAGAAATATATATGGCAGAACCAAGATCCTTACTTTTAGATAAAGCACCAAGATTGAATTTTGCCATCAATCGTGCCTTGCTCACGAGCTCTGGCGACCAAAAATATCATCAGCATAGACCAGTTCCTATAAATGAGGGATTAAGACCTTACAAGTGAGCAATAGTCATCAGTTAATTGTTGAAAGACATTCCTAAGTAACATAGAACAAAATTCAAAATTTTACAGCCATAATGACTGCATTTTGATCTAAGTACCCATGAAAAAACTCATTATTCGTTTCTAACTTGTATAATGCCCATCCTTTCATAGTGGCTAAAGTGATTTCTTTCAGTGACAGTGCAATCAAACTTCTTTTAGTGACCTGGCAGGTGAAGTTTCATTAAGCATTTCCAATTCTACGATTAATGAAAGATAATTTTGATTTAGTGCTACGGTACTCTTCATTGATATACTCTTCTGAGTTGAAAAAATGGTACCTGTGAATAGTCCATTCCTACAAATGAACAGAATCATCAACGTGATTCTGGATCTGAGATGTCTGCATTCCGACCTGATTTTGTGGTTCATCATCCGATCGATTTCCATCACCATCTACTATTTCGTTCTGCGCCAAATTCATCGCATTTTCACAATTTAGGTCCATTAGATAAATCTCTCTGATGCCATAAAAGCTTCGGATTGTCATCTACGAAAGAAGTAAGAACTGTGTATCGATTTGAGAGAGAATTTTGTATTCACATATTATAATCACAGAAAAATGTTGTTCGCGCCCAACTGCAGTGGTACTTTTTATTTTTCACCTATCACTAATATAAATTATAACTACGACAACTAATATTATCGTGAGCCGTCTTAGCTCAGCTGGTAGAGCGCATGGCTTTTAACCATGTGGTCGTGGGTTCGATTCCCACAGACGGCGATTTTGCTAACTTTTCTTGTTATTATCTCATTTTTCTCTCACTCCCTATTATTATTATCATCAGGAACGCAACTTTTCTTGTCATTCACTTTTTTGTATTATTTTATTTTTTATTGATAATTTTAATAAATCTATATTATTTCCAATAAAATAAAATATCATTTATAATTATTTGAAATTGATTTTTTCTATATCCTAAAAAAATACCGATATCAATCAAATGAAGAGTCACACTCCTGCGCGGTTGAACTTACCCATCAAGTGAGATCCGCGGGTCCCTGACCCGATTTGATAGAATCCGGATCGACGCATTTTACGATTATATATATTATCTTCGCATGTGTTGTAAAACAGGCTGGTAGTCTAGTGGGTTTTGTGCGCTGCGCGCAACGGATCTACTCTCAGCAGTAGCAAAATTATGTATTTTGTTTTCTTATTCTTATTCTTTTTCTTTTCTTTTTTCTGTTTTTTCTATTCTGTTTGTTCTTTCTTTTTTTCTTTTTCTTTTTTCCTTTCTTTTTTTAAAAGTGTTATCAATATAAGTGCTACTTTCTATCATTAATAATGCTATTTCGAATAAATATTAGTGTCATTCTGTATAATTAAGAGCACCAATTTGAAACATAAATGTCATTTTGTATAACTAGTGCCGTTCCGAATAACTATCAGTGTCATTTCAAATAACTATTAGTGTCATTTTATATCACTATTATTTATTTTAAAACCTAATCCCTATATCTAAACCCTAACCCCCAAAACTAAACCTAATCCCTAAACATTAATTTCTAACCCTAAATACTAAACACTAATAAATGTCATTTTAAAACACTATAAGTGTCATTTTGTATAATTAATAGTGTCGTTTCGAATAAGTATTAGTGTGATTTCGAATAACTATTAGTGTCATTTTATATCACTATTATTTATTCTAAATCCTAACCCTAAAACTAAACCCTAACTCTAAAACTAAACCCTAACCCCTAAATACTAAACCTTAACCCCTAAAGCATACACCCTAAGCACGAAAAGGTATAATTTTCGTGTAGTGCCATTTTGTATAACTAATAGTGCCGTTTCGAATAAGCATTAGTGCCGTTTTGATCAACTATCAGTGCCATTTTATATCACTATTATTTATTCTAAATCATAACCCCTAAAATTAAATCCTAACCCCTAAATACTAAACCCTAACCCCTAAAGCATAAATCCTAAACACTAAAAAGTATAATTTTCCTGTAGTGCCATTTTTGTATAACTAATAGTGCCGTTTCGATTAACTATTATTGTCATTTTATTTTACTATTATTTATTCTAAATCACCTAAAATTAAATCCTCACCCCTAAATACTAAACCCTGACCCCTAAAGCATAAACCATAAACACTAAAAAGTATAATTTTTGTGTAGTGCCATTTTATATTTCTAATAGTGTCATTTCGTATAATTAAGAGTGTCATTTTGAAACACTAAAAGTGTCATTTTATATAACTAACAGTGCCATTTTGAAATATTCAAAGTGTCATTTATATATGGGCAAATTGGCTGTAAAATCATAATCTATACCTAAATTTCGGTTTTTCCCATTGTTGGGTCCCGGAGGATCACATAACTGGTGTATGGGGGGGAATACACCAGTAGGGTCTTTTTCGAACAATAACAACACAAGACACAAAGTTCAGTTTTTAAAACGAGGTTAAGAAACTGTGACTGAAATTGGTTCAGTCTGATTGACTTCAGTATGGGAACTAG
>JAYJMF010000028.1:1125138-1138866 GCA_036873715.1 Salvia sclarea
AGGGATTAATTGCATAAAGAAATTCAAATTTAAAATTTTTAATTTCAATTTGAAACCAAATTATAAATGTGGAAAAGAGTAAAATATCAATATGAGTAGCACACTATTTTTTGAACTTAAATTACAAATAATTTATTAAGATTATGTCGGAATAGATTTATTGATAAAGTAAATATAAATGCGACAATGTTTGAAAAAATAAAATGAGAAAAACGGTAAAAGTTCCAAGATTTGAGCAAATGTATGTATTTATCAATCATGCCATCCACATACATCCAACATAGGAATTCATAACTGACACACACACACACACACGCGGTTTTACGATTCCTATAAGTAGCTCGCATCTCTCTTGCCTTTTTCTCCCCATTGTCTCCCTCCTAGAATCTCACCAAACAATCTCAAGAGAGAGACACAGAGCCAGAGAGAGAGAGAGATAAATCCCCAGAAATTATTCCTCAAATCTTCAATACCGCCACTTCTCTCTCTGCTCTACAAGGTTTTACTTGCGCCTTTTCCCAATTCTGCCGCCTCCGCCGCCGCCGCACTCGAATCTCGCCCTTGTGCGTTCATTTTCTCGCCATTTACCTTCTAGGTTTCCGCTTCATGATTCCGGATTTGATTTTAGGGCTTATTTCTTCGCTTGCGCAGGTTTTTCAATCCTCTCCGAGCTTAACGTGATTCGAAGATGGTGTTCTGGGTTTTCGGGTACGGTTCGTTGGTGTGGAACCCCGGATTCGAAGTCGATGAGAAAGTGATTGGGTTTATTAAGGACTACAGGCGCGTATTTGATTTAGGTGCGCTCCTGATTTCTTTACAATGCTATGTCCTTGATTTTGATTATCTATTTCGAAATCGCTTCGAGAGGACTAATTTCAACCGATAAAGGAAATATTCCTCTGTATTTGTTTGTTAGTTAATTTGTCTAATTTGATGCATTTCAGCCTGCATTGATCATAGAGGCACGCCTGAGCACCCTGCTAGAACTTGCACCTTGGAAGAAACTGAAGGAGCGATCTGCGTAAGTCCACAAATTGTTTAATTTCTTCCCTAAATTACTGCTCTATTCCATTTTTCTGCGCTTTTTCACTTTCTGTGCATAAAAGAAGTAATATTAAATTTTGATTGTTTCTACAGTGGGGCGCTGCATATTGCATCCGCGGTGGGCCGGAAAAAGAAAAGGCGGCTATGGAGGTATTCATTCATTTCAACGAATATATACACTTAAATTACATATATATGTTTATTAATAGCTCACAGTAATGAATTGGAATGTTGTAACAGTATCTCGAGCGAAGAGAATGCGAGTATGACCAGAAAACTTTGGTTGATTTCTACAAAGTAAGCATGTGTTTCAATCCAATGTTCTTTTGTATGTATAAGTCTTAAAAAGTTGAATTTTTCTAACTCAAATCTCCGGTTTCTTTAAATGCAGGAGGGTGATGATTCTGAACAACCCTTTGTAACTGGTGTGATAGTGTGAGTAATTCATTCACTGCTCATTGTGATTATTAAGTGAATTTTTGGTGCATTCTTGCTGAAAATTGCTTTGGACTTGCAGATTCACATCCACCCCCGACAAAATATCGAATAAGTACTATCTAGGGCCGGCCCCATTGGAGGAGATGGCCGGGCAGATCGCAACCGCCTTTGGCCCCTGTGGCAATAACAGGGACTACCTTTTCTTGCTGGAGAAGGCCATGTTCGATATTGGTAATTAAACATCTTGATCTTCTATTAAAATGTGATCTTAAATTAGATTTGGTGCAGTTTCTTGAATGAGTTGTGTTAAAACAGGGCATGAAGATGACTATGTTATCGAGCTGGCAAACGAGGTGAGGAAGGTGCTTATGAATCTTAGCGGTTTGCTGAAGGAAACCAAGCTGTCGGGTTTGTCATCGCCACTGAAGATGAAGGCTTCGCCTGGAGCAATGGCGGCCATGGATTCGCCACTGAAGATGAAGGCTTTGGGTGGAGCAATCGTCATGGATTCATAGGAGGGGGCCTTAACAGAAGAAGACGACGATGAACACATTTTCTCTAACAAAAGCATATGTAGGAGGCAGGCAATTGTTTGTTTTTAATCTTGTTATCTTATCTCTTAGTTGAGAGTTTCTACTACAGAAGAGAGCATCAGCCAATCTATCTTTTGGCTGTATGGAGCTTACCATATTGTTGTTCTTAATTTTAACCTGAATCAAATATTTAACATTTTCCACTACTACTTATATAATCCTATTAATTAACCATGATGTTTTTTATTTCTCAAATGCAGTCTTGTTTATATCGAAATACAAAATTTGTGAATATTCATGAGATGGATATTAGAAAAATATTTGTAGAAGATATTTTTAGACACAGCCAACCCCATCAATATTTGTAGATGAAGTTTTTAATATTCTTACCTCGAAGATTATGTTGCAAATTTCAATACTGTAGTTGCATTTTGCTCAATATATATGTGCTCGAATATAATGGAATATTCCCTTAAATTGGAGTTGGAACTTTGGATAACGTTTATCGCAACGCGAGTTTGATTATTCATCACGTTTCCTGAAATCCATGGCTCTTTAATGTTTAAGGGAAAGTAGAAAGAATTCAGAATATTATTTCGTATTTAGTCAATTTGAGATTCTCTCTTGTGAGTATCTCACTCCTCATTTCCTGCGTTTATTGTGGCTCAAATTTAATACCAGGGTAGGACAAGTTGTGGACCTAAATTGTGAAAATGGCTCATATACAATTATGGAAAATAATCTGTATATATATATCAATATGGACTTCTTCCTTACCTAAGTGATAAGGTTTCATTGCGTTTGCATCTTTAAATTACTAGTGCCTTATCTTGTTCCAAGGTCCAACACATAAAACCTTGCAATTCTCATGGAAAATTATCATGATTTTAATATTTGCAAAGGGTTGGTTTTCACAATTTGAGTTTTGATCAACATATTCCATATTATCGCTTTATCTTGACAAGTTTAACTTCTTCCGTGGACCATTTTCATATATTTATGTATAGAGCCAAGTACATCTAGACTTTAATTGTACAAATATACACACTTACAAACTACTTATGTGTGAAGTAAAACCTTCATTTCACAGTCAAATTTAAGTTTTTTATTTATATTACTATTCACTGACTTACTTTGAGATAAAATTCAACTACTTTGAAGCAAACATACACACATCAAAGTTTTTTTTGGAACATACACACATCAAAATTGAACTTGAAACATGCATCATAGAAGAAATAGAAGTGCTATTACTAAACCATAAGTACAACTTAAAATTATAGGTAACATACCATTACCATATATTTCGAATCTTAAAAAATAGATATTGTACAACAGAACTGCATACCTGCCCTAATCCTAGTCAAACAGAAAATATTATCTTTAATGATGCTAAGGTTCTTGCCTCTACAACCTTCAGTTATATGATTAGGGATAATTAATATCACAGAAGTCTCTCTTTCTCCAGCTTTGCTACCCTTAATCTAAAACCGAAAATAAGCTCCAACCTCCATTCTGATTGAAGATTTGAAACGACTGAAACTGCAATCGTCTAAGAAGAGCAACAGAGACAACATCACCGGAAGCACTACTATTAGAAACTGTGTCGAGAGTGTACCCTTCTATTCATCTTCAACGGCTTAACAAAACCAATTTACTTTCGTCAAAGGCTGACAGCGTAACACCAAACCGAACAAAACACATAGCAACATAACTCCCAAATCCAACATGCTTGAGACAGAGGTCACATAGTCAAGAATAGACGAATCTTATCCGTTCTTGAAAGATTTTGGAGGATACTTGGAAAGATATCTAGTGATGATACTTCTGGCCTTTGAGAATCGTCCAAGCCCTGTAAACCATATCATGATTCATAAAGTGAAAACATCTGAAGACGGATGATGGAGTTCAACTGATACATTTCGCACCTGTAGAGCTGCTCGGCCAATACAACCAGTGCGATTTCATGATTTAAGACTAAAGATGACAACCGGATTGATACATCAGCCCTTTCTCTCAATTGCCTTCCATGCCCGTAAGGCCCCCCGATGCAGAACAGTATGCTTGAAGCTCCCTATCACAAGCAAGAACGCATCCATCATGCCCATTAGGAATACAAAAGGACTAAAACCTATCTATCAGCTGCCTTTTACCTACATCTCTTTTGTCCGTGTGTTATTTTGCTTCATTTAGGTGGTAAAAATGCACGTTGTTAGCTTTCCTCGGATGTGAGTACATTTAGTGATTGGTGACAATAAGCATGGGAATTCATAGATTGGATCATTCATGGCATATGTAGTATCGGACTCGGGCTTTATCCCCCTCATTATGACATAAAAATACAGAAATATGCAAGGCTTAAGTTTAGTCATACTGTGTTTCCAGCATCTGCAATTAGAGACGCCATTTGTTCTGAACCCAAATCGAGTCCACGTTCATCCAGCATCACAACCTACATTCACATGATGAGAAACAAAGAAGATGGAACTGCAAAACACTAACATAAAAAAGCAAGCAAATGTTACAATAGATTACAAGAAGATATACTATCAAATTACTTCGAGCGAAAGAGGTAACTTCTGAGGCCTACCCATTCATTGGACTTGATGAGTCCCATCACAGCCATATCTTCATGTTCAATCTGAGCCGTTGAGTCACTGGAAAAGGGAAAGAATACAGTTGCCAGAAATCATCTGTATATTTTAAAAGACCAAATTTTGATATCATACTGTTACTCATAAATATATGGTGTCAACAATGGCATCTTACAAATATCTATCAAATTCACTCATCCATCAGCACAAACACATTATGCTATGTTCTCATTAACAAAGATGAAGTTAATTGGGAGCTAAACGAACCGGGCATTTTTAGGGTTGGACTTGATTCGAACATCTTGGACAGGGCAATAATGCTTGAGCTTCTCAGTATATTCATCAACAATGAGCTGAACCCCCGCCGACCTCTTCTTCCCCACCGTCAGAATTCGAATCGGCAGCGCTCTCTTCAAACAAATACAAAACGGAATATTCTCTTGAACTTCACAAATTCAGCATATTACTTTGAAATTGGGAGGTAAAGAATTTTACCACAGATTGGGGCGCGTACTTGCCCTGCTCACCTGAATATAATGATGACTGAAATGCGTGAAAATAAATTAATGGCGGGAATAGTGAGAATAGGAGCTCACCAGAAGGGAGAGGGTTGTGGCGGATTTTACTGGTGGCGAAGACGATGGATTCCATATCACCCCAAATTCACACAAGTTTCTCACTCCAACTAGACTGCGCAGGAAAAGAAACTACCAGATTCTTCTATTTCATCCAAAAGAGAAGAAAAATATAGGAAATGACGAAAAACTCCTCAACCACAATTATAAAAAGCAGCTAATCGCCATTGTTTAGGCTAAAATCGCGACGCTCATAACCTTATATCGCATTTCGCATACACAAGAGTGGGGAACGGAGAGAAGCTTCGCGAGACGCCGGGAACATTTCCGCAAATATCTTGTGTGATTTGCGTTTCTTCAAAGATTATTCTGCTTTTCGCCTTCTTACGTGATTCAGGTACACCATCAATTTCTCGCTCTCAAATTTTGCGTTCGCGCCTGTTTTTTCTTTGCTTACAAGTGTTGGTATTGATTTACCTTTATAGCATTTTGACGGATTTGAAAGCATGAGAAGTTCATATCTTTTTTTTCTTCTTCAGAAATCTGAATGCAGAAATACTTGATTATTGCGAAGTAAACTCTCATAGAATCAATACACATTGTGATTTTTTGTGAATCAACGTAAGCTGCTTTTTCCTTGATTATTTACAGATGTAATTATTATCATACTTCATAGGAACCTATATATTCCTGCAAATGCAAAGTGTATTAGCCTGATAAAAGTGGGATTGAGGGTAATAAGTGGTTCATTTCCTGAATTATGGTGTGTTTAAGCTGAAATTTTTCTGAGAGCATGTGTACTCATACTTGGAACAGAAATACTGAATAATTCGGCTTCTACGTAGTAAGATTTTGAATGCGAACTTTAGGAATAGCTGAATATGTTACACATGACTTATGTGTTCTTTGGGGGAGGTGCTAGAGCCGTAGAAGTACAGCAAAATACTAGTACGTGAAATTGATTTAACAATTGCAAACAAAATTGAAATCTTCTGTGAGCCGTGGATGTGTTTGCACTGTTGTATATTAGCAGATAATGAATTGTTTGTATGTTGACAGATTGAAGAAAGTGTTGAGTGGGATAAAGTGCTGTGCCGAAAAGGGAGATGCTGTGCTTCAATGCATCTCAAAGTCATATATGAATGAGAGATAGCTATTAAATAAAATACTGAGTAACTTAAATACTTGTTTATAGGTAGTAATTCAGAGTAGAGACTGATGTTAGGTGACCCTTGATACTGACTTTTAGCTAATAAACTCATTATTTCATATCAGGGACCTGGTTTACTTAAATTCTTTTAATTCCAAGTCTTCAATTGTTCCATCAAATTGTATGCTTCGGAACTCTGTCAATCTCGAAAATGAAAAACAATGCCTTCATTGTAGATAAGTCTGAATGTTGAATTTGCAACCACATCCTGAACTTCTGCTCCATCTCTTCAGCGTGTTAGTAGATGTCCTAGACTCCTAGTAAATGTTTGAAACAAGTCGAACAAGTTCATTCCTTGTTAATCACCCATAGTCACCTTCTCATCAGAGATCAATAGGTCAATGCTCTCCTATATAATATTCTCATCAGAACATATCTAAATATTTCTAGACCACACACTAGCCTCAGCCTCTTTAGGAAGATGCTTCACAATCAGGGTGCTCCTAATAGCTATACTTTCCCTTCTGTTCTTAAAGCGACTGCTTCTCTCTCAAAATCACATGTTACATCACGATTAGGTTACTCCTTATATGCACAATGTGTTGAAAGAGGCCTACTAGATGACCCATTTGTCCGTACATCATTTCTTTCTCTTTTATGCGCAATTTGGTGATATAAAGAGTGCACATAAGGTTTTTGATGAGATTCCTCAACCATGTATTGTTTCAAATAATGCAATGCTTGATGCATTTGGAAAAAGTGGCAACATGGATTTTGCTGTTTCGATGTTCTTTAGCATGCCAAAGAGAGATGTTTATTCATGGACAAGTATCATCAATGGCTATGCTCAAAATGGGTGCCTTACGGAGGGAATTAGGTTTTTTATGGGAATGATGAGAGATGAGGATGTAATCCGTGGCCCTTTAAGGCCGACCGAGGCCACCTTTGTGAGTGTCCTCTCTTCATGTGCGAATTCGGATGATGGCTTTGTGTTGGACCTAGGGAAGCAGATTCATGGTTACATGGTTAGGATCGAGAAGGAGCTGAGTGTTTTTAGTGGGAACAGCACTGATATCATTCTATGGGAAAATGGGCTGCTTGAGTTATGCTTTTAAAGTGTTTAACAGCATGCCTGTGAAGAAGGTATCTGCTTGGAATGCTATGCTATGTTCACTGGCTTCAAATGGCATAGAAATTCAGGCTCTAGATATGTTTGAGAAGATGAAGAGCTTGGGATTACGCCCCAATGAAGTCACATTTGTATGTGTCCTCTCGGCTTGTGCTCGGGCGAAACTCGTGGACTTGGGCATGGAGTTGTTTCAAGCGATATCTCGTGATTTCGCCATTACACCTACAATGGAACATTATGGATGTGTAGTTGATCTCTTGGGCAGAGCTGGCCTTGTAAAAGAGGCATATGAGTTTGTGAGGAAAATGCCATTTGAGGCCGATGCGTCTGTCTTGGGTGCTCTTTTGGGTGCTTGTAGGGTTCATGGGGATGTTGAACTGGGAAATGAAGTAGGCCGACGGTTGCTTGAATTGCAACCGGATCATTGTGGATGGTACGTGCTGCTGTCCAGCATTTTTGCCGGGGCAGAGATATGGGACCATGCTGCTGCCTTGAGGAAAGCAATGGTTCATGCTGGAATTCATAAGGTTCCAGCAATGAGTATGTATGGCTAATTAAAGACAAAATGTAGGTGTCATTTTTCATGCTTTTCTCTGCTCAATTTCGTTTTAGGATTAGAGCAGATAACCTTGTAGCACTATCTTTTGGTGCCATTTGCTACCCAATTCCTAGGATTCGACCTATACCTTATGACTGTGCAGACTTTAAAATAAAAATCAGTTTTACGGTCATTAAATTGACAAGATGGAAACGTGTAAGGAGCTAATTGGATTACTTCCATCTATAAAGGTAACTGAGAAGGATGTTGGAGAAACAAGGAGTCTACTAAGATGTTTCCGAATTTTAGCGGTAACTGGAAGCCCAAAGTGAGTTAGCTATATATATCATCAAATTTCTTCGTTGATTTGCTTCTGTACCTTGTAAGGGATAGTTATGCTTCAGATTTCTCAGTGTCTTTTAACTAGAATTGCTTTTTAAGTAATTTTTACTTTTACATATGCATACATACATATATGTATTGGAACTACCAAAATTACATACTAACCAGCATATCAGCTATATATGGTAGTGAAATTTCAGCTGCTAGAGTTAACTTCTCTTCTTAAAATCAGGTTACCCTTCAAGCTAACGATACAAATACTTTATAAAAGAGATATTTACTTTTTGGTGTTATCTTAAGAATTTATACAAATAATTTCCATAATTTGGAGCTAAGAAACCTGCAATGTTGTCAAACTTCTGATGATAAGGAGAGACTAGAGAGAGATGTCGGCTTATGACAATGTTGTTGCTGGGAAGCTGAGGCTGAAAGGCAAAGCTTTGGATGTGAGGAATGCAGATATCAGAAAGAAGAGGAAGCACAAAGAGAAAAATGGCCTATTATTTCATGCTACTGGACAAGATCAATTGACAGGTTTGTCACAACATATATGACCTTCTTCCCTTTTTACATCATATAAGCCTCCCATCATATAAGTTACTTTTGAGTCAGATAGTTCAACTTTTATGTTCCGGTTGGTTCTTTCTTTTTTGATTTTATTTTTATTGTTTCTGAAATATTGCTCCTGAAATCAACTCAGCAAATGTCACCATATAGGGTTTATGCTGACTGTGTTCATCGGATAATAATTTTGAGTTTTCCATTCTGTCACTTTTAGGCTTTTTAGTGCTGACTCTGAAGCAACGATTTTACAATATTGAACAATGAAGATGTTTTTCTTGTCTTTGATGTGGAGAAGAGGTGTTTGGCTGTGCTTTCCATGTCACCTAGTGTGGAGTGGCAATATTTCTTCAACTCTGCTGGATTTCACAGCAAGTTTGTTCATTCATGGTGCAGATGAAAACAATGCGTTGGTATCATACTGGGATGGAAATGGAGGAGAAGACGAGCGGTTGACTCCAGCAGAAAGACGCTATATGGAACAGCGCCAAAAAATCGAGCTGGAGAGACTCGCGAAGGCTGCTAAGAAATCCCACCGTGATCGCATTCAGGAATTCAATCAGTACTTGGCTAATCTGAGCGAGCACTATGACATCCCCAAAGTAGGGCCTGGCTAACCACCATTTCTGTTGCAGAATCTGTTTTTTTTTTTTCCCCTACTTTCTAGTGTGTATGCATCACCAACTTCTGAATTCTGTATTTCTAGACCAACATTATGTCTTTTTCACTATCTTCTTCTCTCTCCATCTCTCTCATATACTGATATAGACACATGGTAGAGGGTTCTTTTTTTCACATTTCCATGGATTCCAAGGAGGGTGTTTTTCAATACAAACAAGTGGTATGAATACAAGAAATTAACATAGTCTCATAATCTTTTGAAGACAAATAGAGAGCCTCTGGAGCCTTTTCCTAATCTGATCTTGTCGTCTACGTATGTGATTTGGAGCTTAACTTTGCTCTCACCGCCATACTTGAATTCTGCTCCTCCAACCTTGAGCTCAGGTGCCTCAAACACCACTTGTATCCATTTGTCATCCAAAGCCGTCAGTTTCCCTGCCATCCCATCCCATCCCATAAACATCAACACTCGCAACACCTACAAAGATATGAATAGAGGAAGGGAGAAGGAATTACCCTTTAACGAGACTTCTCCATCAATGAAGCCCAAGAGAGAGAAAGATACTTTATTCCTTACAACGTCGGGTGCCTCCACCACCTGAACCATCTCCTTGGTCTTGAACACGAGCCGGCCTAGTGCACTCCGGTATCCACCACCAGGCGATGTGGGATTTGAGCAATACACAACGTCCCACTCTGATGCAAGTATTTAACAAAAACTGTACTAACTTTTGGAAAGACACAATGCGAATGATATGTATGTGTACAAGTTTCTTATTTAAGCATGATCATGTCTTAAATCGCAGTAATCAGCAGTCTTATACCTCCGAATATGAGAGGACACTTGACAGGCTCATTGACGCAGAAGTTTTGCAGTTCATCAGCCACTTCAGCAACCTGTTGGTGTTCATTCTTTGCTAGCAGAACTCCTCTATCTGTTTGCACTACCTAGTCAGTGAGTGAGTGATGAGTCTCAGTTTCGATCTGTAGAAAAACGCTTGATACTGAAACAAGGGTATAGAAAGGATGTAGAGGCATACAAGTGACACAATACTGTTGCAGGACTTCCTAAAAAAGATACAAATACATAATCAGGAGATATATAATTGCAGAATAAGTAAATGACGACGTGGAAAAGTAGCAAGATTAGAGGAGAATATGTAAATGAAGGTATGCAATCAAAACCGGTGCATTTGGTAGAAGATATATAAGCCTTCTTTGCCCTCACACATTGGAAAACTATTAGTTTCTGACGACAACTTAGGAATTTTCGAGAAACTTTAGATGATCAAAACGTGCAGACAAACATATGACAAATAGGGCTCAGTGAGCAATATGCTTTTAACTCTGAGAATAGATGCCATCACTTTATGATTGTTGATGTACAGGAAAACATAGTCATCAAATTGAGTTCCTCTTAAGTAATAGCCTCTACAGTTCATGCTCGCATAATTACTTCTTTACTAGCAGAGCAGGTCTCTTCTAATCAAATACTTGTGAGCCGTGATTAAGTAGAGAAAAGTGAGATCTAAACAAGAGCTATTGTGAAGCAAAGTAACTGTTAAGTTACTTCAAATCCCTAATTGGCTGATGTTCATGTTCCCCAATTTCACCCTGAAATTATCCATTAAAAATAACGTATCTCCAGTTATTCATATCGCATCACAGCTCTAGCAAGATACAGAATCAAGATAAATAACCTTGCACCGGAAAGAAAGAGATCCATTTGAGTATATAGGAAAGCTACCTTGGACAGAATGTTCTCCACCAAATCATCGGGCTTAGACAGCACCGGCGCCGCGGACAACGAAGCATAGACGGCGGCGGAGGATCGAGCTCGGCTTGGGATAGAAAGGAACTGCGGCGGATTCCTGAGCGAGGAAAATGGAAGAGGAAATTTGGAAGCAGCAGGTGCAGAAGAAGAAGTGGCGATGGTAGCCATATATTCCGAAGTTTTGCAGCCGTAGTTTTGTGTATATATATCGTCGGTATTTCTGTTATTTGGAAGAAGTGAGAAACTGGAGGCGGGCCCCACTATAGTATGGTTGCGAGGGCTGGGTTGTGCCACGTCGGCAGATGCTTTTGTTTCGTTATCATGTTTTGTTGGGCTTTTATTTCTAGGCCCATAAATGAAGCCCACTCTCTTCTGCAACTGAAGATTAGTCCAAAATATGACAGCTACAGCTACAACTACAACTACAAACAAAATTTAATGAGTTTCAGAAATATTTTTATTTAATTTTTCATCTCAAGAGAGGGGAGAGTTACAAGCCTCAAAACACGAGGCACGAGTAGGTAGCTTGAAAATGAGCTGTTTGACAATCTGGGTTTTATTTTTGTAAATCCCAATCTATTCTAGATCTGACATTCGATCCGCCCACCTAGAGTATATTTTTCAAGTAAAGAAATTGTCCAATCATGTGGAATTAGGTAATGAATTGGGTTTTTCTTGCAAAATAATGAGTAATTGTAATGTAATGTTGAACTATAAAAATTGCCTAAAAAATTGAATACACACTTTTAAATACGTAACACTAACCCTAAAAATGTCAATTTCGTGTTAAATGCTAGGAATTCTTGACATCATCTAATGATACGCAGCGGAATAAAACAATCAAGAATAGATCTAGACTTATAATTGATTATACGAAGAGCCAATAAACACGTTGGTTAGCAAACTTATAGTAATTCATAATTCATTTTTTGTTTCACATTTATAATTCATTTTCTTATATATTTTTTAAACTTTGTTTAATTATAAAATTTTGAAAGCATATTATTATATTTCAAAGTTATGCAATGTAGTTTTGTTTTGTCATCGTCGATATATTATGACAAATATTCTCAACTCTGAAGAGAAGAATGTGGAGGTGGGAGGGTTGTCCTGTGCCACGTCGGCAGATGTTTTTTGTTGCATGAATTTCGTTTATCATGCCTATATATCAAACCGAATAGAGAATAGAGACTAGTCATCACACCTACAAACAAAATTTAATCAGTACCGGAATTTCTTTTTTAATCTTTTTTCATTTTGAATTATAGAATTTTGAGGAGAAAATCAACTAAATTCTTATTGTTATGTTTTTCGCAAAGAAGTCCCTAACGTCCTTAAAAATAGGTCGGATTGACCAAGAAACTAACGGCAAGCCAACTGTCGTTTCCTAATTATTTTCTTTTTCCAAAATTTGCTCATCACCAGACTTCCCGCTGCCGCTAAACTCTCTCAGAACCCTCACCAACCGCCTCCCAAAACCTCAGCAACCTGCGTACACTGCCAATGTCGTCAAGGCGTGCTCCTAGATCTTTTTCACCGTCTCACTTTTTTACTTCAATCTGGATAAATCTTTCAAATTTTCCCATGTTATTGTTGTGGGAGCTTCAATCCGCTATCGAGTCGTCGCGGCAAACGGTCGTAAGGACCCCAGATTGTGATAGGGGTTATAGGTCACCAAATAAAATAAAATAAAATATTTGCAAATGCCAGTTTGATTTTCGTCAACTTCTTGGTCAATCTCACCTATTTTTAGGAAGGTTAGGGACTTCTTTTGCGAAAAACATAACAATGAGAATTTTGTTATTTTTCGCTAAAAATATTGGGACTTATTTGACACTTTTCCCAATTTTGAAATCAGGAGTTTTATAATGGAGTGTTGCACTAAAAACATTCAATATTAGGAAGGATAAATTTACTTGCTAAACTAACAATTCCTTGTTGAAGAAAATTTTGTTATTTTTTTTAGCTAGCTCGGTCCTTGTTAAATACCTTATTAATCCAATAATTTTTTGTAATGTTGGGATTTTGTATTGGTTTATTTAGTGAAATAAGACAATGGCTTCGGATTCTTTGTGTTTTGAGTATATTAAAGAAAAGGTTTAAGTGATTGTACATACACAAGTTATGTTTAAATTTTGACGTTTTAATCAATTTAAAATATTTTCATTAAAAGATGTACCAAGTTTACAAAATTTTGGGACTTTGTAAGTCCAAAACTCGTTGACCAATAACTTGATTGTTCCCATTTCGGTGTGCAATCAAAAGCTACCATTGGAAATCTTCGACGATGCACTTTTATTATTTAGATTGAGAATGCCCCATTTCAGTGAGAATTGAGTTACATGAATAAGAGTACAAAATCTATGAACAAGCGCATACAATCATACGAATAAGGGAAAATCGAAATAAAAATAAAAATTCCGCCTCCT
>JAYJMF010000028.1:1151599-1164728 GCA_036873715.1 Salvia sclarea
CTCGACTCATGGCTTAGAATAGGAGCGGCAAACAATTGGCCTAACGTTAGGCCGGCCTAACGCAAATATGTGTCATTCTTGAATGTGTGTCATATCCACAAATTGATTTATCTGTTTCGGCCAACATCAGCTTAGTAACAGCCGAAGATTGAAGAATCTTACAAAATTGTGATAAGCTAAGAAGAAGCAGCAAACGATATGCAAAGGAGATAAATACTCTCCGAAGCTCTAATTTAAAGATTTTATACTTGTTCGTTCCCATTCATTCTAAGCCGATCTACTATATATGTATCCTTTCTCTTAGAATCGACCAAACTGATGTCACACATGTTCTTATTCATTTTTTCTTTTATATATACTCCCTCTGTCCACCAAAGTGTATAACAATTTATTTTATCATTTTATATGTCCACAAAAGTGTAACTGAATTCTGCACGGAGAGGATGCATTGAGATACAATAGCACTCAAGGTCACCAAGAAGCTTGAGCTAGTAGCTAGGACACAATAAAGGCATTCATCCATGCATTGAGGTGCGACCGATTTAAAGACCACACAGACCCAGATTCCAATTTATCTGGTCTTATTTCATACTTCCTCCATCCCACTAAACATAATATCCTTTTTATTTTGGATTGTCTCATTAGTAATGGTACAAACTCAAAATGGAGATAAATTAGCCTTAGAAAATTAATATACAAAAATAATTATACCACTTTACACACAAAAACACCACTTTCTTAATATTTGTACCAAAAATATGGTGTCCTGTTTAATTGGATGGAGAGAGTATAGATTAATAAGTATCTTTCTTTTTAGAATTACAACTCACATACATGTATAACATACAATAGGCGACTCCAATCTTGACGAGGGAAAACATCTAACCAAAAAATTGTGCTTCATTGTCTATTTTAATAAACTTAAAATAATTATCGTGCTAAAGTTTATTATTTAACTCAAAATTCTAAAAATACTATCACATACTCTCCACTAAAATACATGACACAAAAACTATCAAATGAGCGGGGCATAACTATTCAAATAAGGACTTTACCTTGTGCAAACAAAATAAATAAATAAGTTAAGTAAGCAAAGAAAAAAGAACAAGTTAATGTTTGAGGCAAAGATCTTAGGTTGGAGCAAACAACATAAGAAATGATTTAGATAAACTAAGAAAAAGAAACAAGTTAGTACAGTATTTGAAGCCACAAATTTTAGGTTGGAGTTTAATGTAGTACGATCTTTAAATTTCCATTACAATTAACCAAAAACATAATAGAACGAAAAAGAAAAAGAATGGATGGATGGACATTTGCAACAATTTTGTGCACATTTGTCGCATCACATGATAAAACTATCAAATGACTAACAATTCTAATACCCCCTCTGTTTACTAAGAGAGTGACATTTTGTGGATGACATGAGTTTGAGTATATGTTTAGTAGATATTTTTTTTAGTGGAGAGAGAATTGAACTATTAAGAATTAAAAAGGGAATATAGTGGGTTTTTAGTTAATATTGAATTATAAAGATTTGAGTCCCAAAAAAATGTTGCACTCTTTGTAGACGCTAGAAAAGCCAATTATGCTACTCTTTGTGGACGTCGAAAAGAGACAATTGTACTACACTCTTGATGGAGCAATATATACACATAAATTTAAGGTTACTTCACATAGGTAGCTTGGGTAGGATGATCTGGAAAATCATAAAAAGAATACTTTTTTTAGAGTAAGGCAAAAAAAAGTTTTGAGTTTTCTATAGGTTATAATTTTTGCGGAAGTTGTGGCACAAGGAGCAAAAAAAGGAGACCAAAATCTGTTTTCAAAGTTAAGCAACAATATATGAAGTAATTCCTCGTACAGTCAACAGCAGCGCTCCTTACCTTAAAATTGCAAGTCAAAATTTGTTCTAAACATTGCTCAATTGATCAAGTAGCCTACAAATCTCCCGGACGTAAATATCATAGTCAACATCACCTTCCAATTTCTCTATAAGAAAGATCAAGGTCGTCGGATCCGTACAAGTATTCTGTACTACATACATTGTCCTCTATCGTAGGCTACTTACTGCCAGGGGTTCTTTCTTGCTCCACTTCTTTTCGAGCTTGTCGAAGAGCCAGATTTCTGAAAGTCAATGATGGTGATGTTTCAATATTACATTCAATTAAATTTAGTCCACTTATATATTGCATTTCATACCGATTTAGATTTCTTGGTTTTGCCACGGATTCTGTTCCTGGGGGATTTCAATTTGTATATCCGGACCATCCAGTGATGGGTGGTGAAGACCTACAGACAAGGCACATGAACAGAGAAAATAAGAAAAAAGAGAGCTAGACACCAACACCAAGAAGATAGAGTTGCAAAGTTCGTGCAAATGTCTTCCTAACCATCCAATACTAGGAAACATTGTGAGTTCCGGAATTTACCTCTTCAAAGTGAGTGAGTTTGAAATGCTTTTTCCCAATTTCAGTGTTCCTAACCCTGTCAAACCCTCTACCATCTGTCTCTACAAACCTACAAAAAAACAAGGTCATATGGCCAATTTTTACGAGGTAAGAAAAGAAACCCATACATAAAACCCAATGTATTTCCACCTGTAATATGAAAGTTTGTACATGAGGCAGTTGAGCATGGTTGGAGTAGCTTGAGAATCAATTCGGTACTGACCATCTCTCTGTTCAATGCAAGGATAGAATTAGTGAAACATAATCAATTACTGCTCAATCAGATTATATAACATGAAATCAAATAACAGAAACTGCAAAGGCTGATAAAAATATCCATGCCTATAATAAGGCTTTGATAAGAACACAGTCCTTTATAGCATGGTGATCCACATAACAGTGAGAATGTATACAAATGTAGATATATGTGATTGAAAAACAAAGTTCTAACAAAAGTTTGAATGAGTATACATGAAAATTTTAGCCAAAAACCCAAAATCTAGCGAACTCTCTTAAACATGCCACATAAAAGCACATACTACCTCCGTCCACAAAAAGCATCATACATTTGCTATTTTGAGCATCCACGAAAAGTATCATACTTTCCATTTTAGCACATCCCTACTTTATCTCCTTATATTGTACCCTTAAATTTCTCACTTACACAAAATACCGAGGCTGGCCCACACATGAATCCACTTTACCCTCTATTCTACTATATCTCCTTAGATTTTACCATTTCCCTTAAAATTGTGGGACCCTTAATCCACTAAAAAACATCTACAAACTAATTTTTTTAATCTGCAAGCAGGTCAAATGTATGATACATTTCGTGGACGGAGGGAGTATAATTCATAAAAACAAGGAAAGGTGAAAAATTAGAAGTACAGCCAAACTAAGAAGACAGATTACACCAGATAAGAAATTGTCAATGAACCCAGTACACAAAGAAAAATTGGAATGGCAAATGAGATCAGTTAAATGTTGACAGACTAAAGCCATCAACTAAAACAGGTTTGAAGGAGTACCTAACCTAAAGTACATAGTATAATACACAATATTAATTAGACTATATCCATGCTATCAAGGTAGCTGATACTGCAGCTTATGGAGCAAGTTGAGAATTTTGATGTAGCAATGGTCTAACAAAATCACCATTACATTAACTAGACAAGTAATGCCAAAAAGAACATAATTGCTGCTATCAACTACTCACCAAATAGTCGGGTTCCTTGATGTGAGGAAACACACCTCCACCTATGCGAACCATCCACAGAAACTTGTTAATGTCATCACTGGGATATCCAACAAGACCTGTCATAAAGAGGCAGCTGTCAGGATAATTTTCTCCATGATTAAGAAAACAGTCTGACAAGTTATGAAGACTACCTCCGAAAACAACCAAAACATATTTTACATCCAACGAGTTGAAAATGTCCCAAGCTGCCTTTTCTGGAGATGACATTGCAGTACCAACAGTTGCAATATGTGTGTTGTTCCACGTATTATTATCAACAATAACTGTACGGTTAGCCATAGCAGTTGTTTGGTAACCATAGTCCCACCAAGATGCAACCTGAAGCAAAACAGCAGCAGCAAGAAGAATCAATAAACTTGTCGCCTTGACTGAAATAAAAGGCTTATTATTTGTCTCAGATAAAGCTCAGCAGACAGAAATTATGATTGTCATGAGCACTAGCAGAAACAATCTGAAGTCATCCAGAGAAGGTCTGCGAATTTTGTGCCATGTGATTATGCATCCAAAAAACTACTTACTTCCACTGTGGCTTTGAGTCCCTATAATTTTAATTTTAACCATGTAAACTAAGTACCACCATCAGAAACAGTCCTTCCATATCTCCCTGCCTAAAATTTCTCCTATTTGTATAAACAAGTTTTACTATCAGGTACAATAACGATTTATGAACTATTAGTGAATATAATTTATATATCTGACCACCAAGCAATGAAACTTATGCCACTGACATCAGTTATGATCCTAAAGGCCAAAGGAATCAGACCTCTTAACCTTGCTACTAATGAATATTGAAAAACTTCAGTTCTCTTTTCTTCATTTTTAAGGTAATAATTATTTCATAACAATCATAAAGCAGTATCCAAATAGAAGTCTAAATTGTATATTTAGATATCCTTGTCAAAATAACAAACATATCTCTATAATGCTCTTACTTTAGAATCACGGTTTTTATTATTTCCAGTCCAAGTAGTCAATTTTTTTGTGGTGAATCTTTTTCTACTTAACTAATCAGTGCTTAGGGTGATTTCGAGTTGGATTTCTAGGCTTTGATGCCTTGGATAAGCCAGGCAACACATAATGTTAACTAGGATCCAGTCTAATCTGTAGATCTCGATTGATGGACGGTCAAGATTGATTTTCCAAGTGAGTTGATGCTTTTAGATGACTATGCTTTTTTATGCATAAAATAATGCTTTCCTCAATTATTATGCTTTTTCACGTACAAAATAATGCTTTTTGAATACTAAAGTTACGCTTGGATCTTAGTTAACATTATGAGGAAGGTGTTTAGTGGTCCCCACCCTATATATATGTGCACAGCCATAGACACAGAGTACACACACACCCATACACCTAACCTTGATAAGAAAAAGAAATCAAGCATATAATTGGCATACATGAAATCAAGAGGCAGCCTAACAAGAAGGATTACAGTTACAAAGAAGTAGAAGGATTATAATAAGAATTTATAATTGGCATACAAGAAATCAAGAGGCAGCCTAGCAACTTACTTTATCATCCACCTCAGTGTTGTGGCTCAACCAAGCATATGCCTCTCTGAAGTCATCAAAGACATGGAGACCATCATGAGAACGAGAGGTTAAAACAATTGAAGGAGCAGAATAAGCCTCTGCTGCAGCCCAAACACAATGAACCTACAAAAATGGTTATTCTTAGTTATTAAAAAATCAGGTCAGAACGTGAATGAAGCAATAGTAATCACAACAATGAGAAAGGGTCTAACACCAATTTGAAACGATGATACCTAAGAACTATTTATTTAACTAGTTTATACAAGAATTTGAGATCTTATTCGACTTGGCTAAATACACAGATGATGAGAATAAAATGTCAAGCTTTAAGGTACAAGTTACAAACTGCTTGATGGACAGCCAATTAGGTCTAAAAATATCGACGAAGAAAAATGCTGGTAGTGTATAATAGCAGGTTGAGAAAAAAGTTCTGGCAGATAGGCACAATATGCTAAATAAACAGAACATCAAACTGTCATAAAAGCTCCAAGTTCAGTTGAAAGTGATAAGTCGACTACATAACTTGCAAAGGCAGAAGCTTTTCTCAGTTGCTCACTATATTTTACTACATCATATTCATCATGAGGCAAGGGACAGTCTCATATCAATTCAGTTGAAGCAATAATCACATAAGCCAACACGATTCAGCAACATATTCCTTTGTACCATCATAACCGACATAAAATAATTCAAATTCAATATATAATTATTCAGCACTGTATCATATGCATACCACATAAAATGCTCCAAGCAAGACTAGTAAGAAAACAGCGATCACAGAAGTCTCCAAGGGCAAGACCAGAAGTCTCTTTTCAACCCGGGATACAAGAGATGGTTTCTCTATGTTTTCCTTGTCCTTCTTTTTACTTTTCCTTGAAGGTCGTTCCTTTATTGTGTCCTCACTTTTCTCAGACTTCACATCATTTTGAGTAACATTAGTGGTATCCCCTGCCTTGTGAAGATCAGAAAAATTTCAGCCTAGTATAGATACATGATATACCAATACTTGCATAATGAACTCACTTACATTGTCTTGGGGGTTTTCTGTCAGACCAACCAAGTGGAATTTAATTGATCTAGTGAAAACGTCAAAAGCTTCTGAAAGGGCAATACCAGACATTATACAAGCTGCTGGAGCTAGTACAAGCATTAGGCGCACCTACCACACCATAAAATAAACTAATTTAGTTTGGAAGCAGAAATTAAATATCATGGTGATTCGGGTAGGTTTCAACTATGCATACCATGACCCCTGAAAAATATACTGATGTAACAATATAGAGAACTGCAAAGGAGCTTGCATCAGACAATGGTAAAAAGCATGCCTGCAAATTCCAACACAGATTATTACTATCATTGTTAAAAGTAACAAAGGGAGGAATAGAAACATCACTTCAGTAAAGCTTTCCAAGAATCGAGAACTTACAATAATGCCAGCGGGAACCAAAAAGGCTAAAACATTAATGTCCATAAAGTAAGATGGCCACGTAGGGGGCTGATGTTCACTGACACTTGCAATGATTGGTATGTACTTGCTTGCATAGGTTCTGTTCTCCATTTTACACAGGAGAGAAAAGAGCCACAAAGATAATTAATAATGATGACAACAGCAACAGCTGCAGTAATGATAACAAAAGGAAAAAGTAAACCTCTGAGGGACAAAGTATAGAGTCCATACAAATATATTTGGGTAGCATATGACTGAGGAAATATAGAACACACAGAACAAGCATTCATAACCAACGTTATTGGGATCTTTCACCTCAGACTCACTTTTCACAATCAGAGTTTTTAAAACTGGAATCTGAATATATAAGTTATTGTTCTAGATTTTACATAACACCATAAGAGCATGACATTAGAAGGAAGTTACTAAAATCTACAAAGCATGAATTTCATACCGAGACACAATCTTATGTGCCTTGCATGACCGGAAAATGGAATAATTATGTATGCACGTTATTTTACAGCTAGCAAATAATTTCTAAGTTTGCTTTGTCGGTACATGCAAGCAGGCAGTCAGACAAATCTTGGAGAAGAAAACTTAGGCATCAGTGGTCGTTTATTACCGAGGTCAATTTAACAGGCATAGCTGTAAACGGATCTTCAAAACAAATATAGACAAAAAACTATCTTTTTGATGAACGCACTAGATGTAAATAATATTTTAATATACAAGTTAGATTAGGCCACATGTAAAAAAGAACAACTTCAAAAGCTAGCATATTTTGTGTAAGTCAGATATCTTTTAGTTCACAAAGCAATTTACCGAGCGTGATTTCAGCGATAACTAGTATGGTACCATACAGAGCAACTTACGGATCAAGCAGACTCAGACTTCGCCCACTCCATCCTTTTGTTGGGCTGGATGCTACCAATGCTATCAGTACAGCCAATACAGCAAAGCACAAAATCCTGCACAATTACAAGTTACTGGTGAAAATTCTATGTCTGCAACTGTAATACAAAAATTTAACAATTTTTCCCACAAAGATACTCTCTCATATTCTAGTTATCTCAATCTGGATAGCAGTACTACTATAGAGAAATATGAAGTAACAGAAAACAGTAGAAAATAGAATGTGGATGTTCCATAGATTCATATTCTATATTGCGCATTACAAACACAAGATATAAATTAGAATTTAGAGAAGTGACTTACATCCCAACTGATACAACAAGAGTAACTGCTACTTTGAACATTTTTGGAGTCAGAATTCCTTTGATATAATAGACAAATGCCACAACATGTATTATGATGAAGACCTGAGTATAATCAAGAAGAACGATTGCTTAATAATCTGAGAAACAGAGCTGGTATCTAGGTTTATGCCACCACAGCACCACTTACAATAAAACAACTAAAAAAATAAAGCAACCATGTGGAACATGTCTATCACTATTATGACTTTGATTTGTGAAAAAACCAAAATGAGGTTCCTAAGGATTTAACTGCATCAACATTGAATTGCAACTATAACACATACTATATTTCCCCTTTACTTTCACTGCATTTCTTATGTTCAACATCAGAACTTCCAACTACACGTCAAACAGTGGAAGAAAAAGACCTCATAGCTGAGGTATACAACAGGCAGGAAAAGCAAGCAATGTTATATTTTCTACATCAACCTACTCATTAGTAATGAGTCGTTACAGGTAGGTCCAACAGCAGATATCAAGATAATGGAATCTGCAAACTATAGAACTAGAAAAGCTCATATGCAGATGTAAAGCACATGCCAGCATAAGAAGACATCAGGAATCAGGGTGGACAGCATAAGAAAATTACTGGTCAGACAAAATCATAAAAGGGCTTTAGAAATTGGACAGCTAACCAAGAATGACGCAAAATGCTCAGATGTCATGACAGCATTAAAACCAACAACAGGCACTAAAGCTGCTAGCAGTGTTCCCAAGACAACCTGCATATAAAAATGTTATGGTGTTGGTGAAATGATAGACCAGAAAAGAAACAAACAAATATAAAATATATATTCAGTGAAGCCAGATGAAAACACAGGCTTCATTAAAGCAGATATTAAGGTAGGAATAGTACCCTGAAAATGATGTGTCACAAAGAGTGATGCAAAACTAATATATTTCAGCAGCATAGAATGGAAGGACACGGTCATTGCATCAATGAATTTTTTTTGTAACTATCAAGAGATTATAAGCAATGACCATGCCCTTCCTTTTTCTCAAGTTTAAAATCTCTTGATAAGCAATGACCGAAAATACCAAGCTTAACCAAGCCAGTCAGCCATAAGGAAGGATTAGCATTTTCTTTCTCATTTTTTTTCTAATAACGAAAGGATTGATATTTATTAGACAAGAAGCTAGGGACGAGACAAATTTCTCCCTTCCAAAGCAATACACCCTCCGTCCCATTACAGTTGGCCCCAACTTTTTGGGCACGGAGATTAAGGAAAGGCTTTAGGAAGGTATAAAATGTTAAGGGCCCACCTACTGTTTGTGTTTTATGTGTTAAATTTTTGCCTTTTTTAGAAAGGGGCCAACTGTAATGGGACATCCCAAAATGGAAAAATGGCCAACTGTAATGGGACGGAGGGAGTAATATATATCCAGTATTCTCTCTCAAATTTCCTCACATTTTGTAAGGTGTAAAATGATATTTTGGCTAATAAGAACTCATATTCCAGTATTCTCTCTCAATACAGCGTTCATATTTTGGCTAATAAGAACTCATATTCATCGCAATGTCAAATCTACACAATTGACTATAGATACAAATAGAATAGATACTTACAAGGGGAGCATAAGCAATGTAGAGGCGAGGAGAATAACGACCAGTTACAATGCATAGCAGCACATGCATTGGGATAAGATTTATAATAAAGGTGTACCCTCCCCAAGAGCAAACCTGAAAAGATATATGAACAAAATGAACACTTTCATTAAGCCTGAAACAACAGAAATATGTTTTATGGTGGAAAAAGGAGAGCAAAAACTTCAGAAAGACACCTACCATGTAAAAGTATGCAATTGCATTTAGAGTAGCATAAAAAAGGGATCCTGTATTCAACGTCTGCAGTGAATGAACTACAAGTAGTTAGTATAATAGCTATATTTCAAGTATGATTCCAAATTAGTTCACAGTTAGCACAAGAATTAGGTGGTCTGGTATTCATGACGAAAATTGTTAGGTTATGAGACGACAACAATAGTTGAGCATTGAGCAACAACAAAAACAATGATATTTCACCTTTATATATAGATAGAAAGTGAAGATCAAAGCAAATATTGCTACTGCTTCATTGTCATAGCTGCCAGCCACAGATCGAGATATATATGACGGTACCTACAAGAAGACAGTTGCATAACTTTCAGATTACTGTGTTCAGACTGATCTACATGGCACAGGTAGATCAACCTGCACATTTTGCAGTGGCATAGTTATGGGAACATATATCGTTGCTACTGGACATGAAAAGCTCAGTTTACTGAAGCTACAGGGAACATTAAATAAGCAATCTGACAATAACTTTCCATGTGAGAATCTCCAAAAAACAAAAAAGATAAAGGAAAGAAGAAAGAAAGTGACAGTCTATAACATACATCTAAGAGATGCCAAAAGCAACTGATCTTCTGTTAATGCCAAATAATTTGTATGATGACCTCTCATAATTGGAATTGGAAATAAGTATCTGCTCTAAGCAGCCAACAAAGCACCTCAGTTTTTGCTTTAGCAGCAATATTATTCACCACTAAAAATTACTTCTTCAGATTATACCACCCTAGAATTTTGGGCTACATTGAAGATAACATGGTAACCATTGTGCTTCTTGAATATATTTACAAATCATTTTAATTTGAATAACAATAAGTTTTAGTTAGCCTGTAACTAAAATATTTTAGTGAATTCTGGACAAGTTCAAAAGAGGTTACGTTTAAGATTCGTTAACCTTAACCAAGAGATAATCGTAACGTTTGAAGTATAAGGAGCACTTTTTTTGTTAGGTGGAGCAACTAACCATACTTTCAAGTGATTCACAGATCACTTGCTCTGATGTTATACTACTTCTGCCCTATTACATGACCTATCTTTAGCATGTTCTATTCCCTCTTTAATGGATAGTGGATACTGAATGCAACTGCTTCTACCACATTCAGTACAGGTAGCCATCACGTCTTCAATGAGGGTCAGAATAATTTCCATATGCATGTGAAGCAATTACAGAACATAAAAGTATTGCATGACTGTATGATGTACTTGTTGCAAAAGTTTAATACAAGATATTGTGTTTTGGATTTAGACAAAACAAAATAACTGAACAAAGATTTCCTAAAACAAAATACCATTGCCAGAAGAGCTGCAGCAGTCAAGCCAGCACCGGTGCCTTTAATTTCCTAGATAAAACATACCTCATCAAAAAATATCTCCAATAAAGTTTTTCTAGTAAATTTCATCAACTTAGGTAGCAGCCATAAGAAGAGTGGTCGCATATTTATAAAGTACCTTTGTCAGAAAGTATGTGGCCCATGAAGCAAACGCTGAAAATACAGGAGCTGTAAACACACATACAGTTTCCACCGATAGAGGAATGTTAATGGAGTTCAATATCCTGCCAAAAAGTTTAAAAAGTAAAGTCAATCATCAAAACAGGACTATATACAAACAAGGAAAGGTGTTATTCAAATAGTTTGATAAAAACTGAACAACTAAATCATTAAATAGATCTAACTACAGAATGTAAATGTTCTTTTAGGGTTGAACTTAAAGAACTGCTCTCGTCAATATATTGCTATTTATAAAGATTAAAGAGCAATAATAAAAGCCATACCTCCATAAAGTACCCGCAGTTAGTGTAAGCCCAGGGTAGACAGTTCCCCCAATCACACGTCCAAGAGGATACCTTACCAAGAGTTCCAAATGATGTCAGCACAATTATAATAGAATGCTCCTCACAAGACACAAACTAGGAGTTGCAATTGCAATTCCAAATAATAGAAATTACCATGTTCGGTCATCAAACCAATTCCAGAAGTCATATACTCCACTTTTTGTAAGAAACTGTAATTAACGAAATGTCACATTAAATTTGTTTTATCCAGACATCGAATGCATGCATAGGTAATGTATATTTTGACAAACAGAAGACAAAGCACAAGAAATTTAATAGAGAACATGGTCAATACTCTGTGGTACGAAGAGGTTCAAACTTCAAAGTTAAAACTAATTTATGTTACATCCCATATGGCCAGCAGAAGAAAAATGAAATGGTTCACTACTTGATACGATGGGCTCCTATGGAAACTTAGATGACCTATTTAATAAAGAAAAGCATGAAAAGGGTAGTTTATCAAATCAAAAGTTGGCCAAAAATACCAACCTCACAAGCATGGTCTGGGCTGGTCTGTTTTTATTTTTTATTTTTTTCCATTCGCCAGATTATGGTTTTCACTTTTCAGTGTATGTCATATTAATATTCAGCTCCTATCTAGAAGGGGAGTCAAGAGCAAGTTTCTTGAACACAATAAGAGACCGAAATGCTATCTTCGTCCGTCATAACTCACAGATACTATTAAATACTTTTCTCTAAAGCTCATTGCTTTGTGCTTCAAATCAGCACTATGTTTACAAACTTCCTTTAGGGCTCATATTTTCTCCAACTCCGCTAAATGCATCATACTTTTTGGCTAATTGCACTAATATTATTCCAAAACTGGCTTCGGATGTAAAAGACATCATGTATTTTGACAAGACATCTCCTACTCGAGTCAAGTGACCAGTTCAAAAAGGTTTTAGATCTTTGAAAACCTGAGTGTCATATCAAACATGAGATGGAAATACAAGAGAAAACATCTGCATAGAGAAAATATCCTATTTCTACCACCAAGACAGCCAGACCATTAGATGTGCAACTCAACGGAGATTATTTACAAAACTATGAGAACTAATCATTATTTGAACTACTACGACAGATATAACCTAGCTTGAAGCAGTATTGAATTCTATCTGTTTTAAATTTTCTTATGAAGCAAGATTTTTCTCTCGAAATCATAGCTTTTAAAGATATTCTACATTATAGGAATAACGATTTGCATTTGAATTCCATTGAGAATGTCAAAGCATAAAATACTGAACTTTCTATTACACCCCCACATAATTTTGTTTACCAATGTTGCCATTTACCAAGTGCAGATATATAAATCCTATTGCTATCATTTGGCAAGTTGTAATATAACTCAATTCCAATTGGTTAGCTCCGGTAGTAACATTTCTCAAAGCCGTGTCCTCCCACTCAAAGCACATCATAATGAAACATAGAAAGAAGCGTTCATTTTCTTGCAAAAACTGATCATGAATACCATTTTCATAAATTTCATAATAAAAAATTTAAAAAAAAAAAAAAAAAAAAAAAAACCCA
>JAYJMF010000028.1:1164828-1177081 GCA_036873715.1 Salvia sclarea
GGCGAGGCAAAAAACTAATGAATTTTGACAATTAACAATTACTACTATTATACGAATTTGAGTAAACTAACTTTTTAGTAAAAATATTTACAAATCATGACATAAAATGATTCCCGTCGAGTTTCGATGGCTATGTCCTAATTTATTTTATAATTATGTATACCAAATTTATGTGACGAAGGATCTCATTACATTACCGTTTAACTATATATAAATTACCAGTAGCGCCGCTGCAAGTGGATTATGTGAAGACTCAGACGTCCATTGACTTAATTTGCACAATAATTTATGTCTAACAGTTTCTATATACGTACATTCATTCATATGTTAGAAAGAAAGAAAAACAAAAGGTGTGCTTTATAATCATTTCTCACAAGCTAGCAGAATATTGGTGGTGTTTGCGACACTAAAAAATATGCAGGCATCAATTTTGGTGGTGATGATGATGATGTTGGCTTCCTCACCAACACTATCTCAGATGAATTTCCCCTCTAAGGCTAAGCCCAACTGCGTTGATCGCTGCGGCGATATAATCATCCCTTTCCCTTTCGGCACCACAGAGGAATGCATCATCGCACCTACTTTCCGGGTGACTTGCAACCGCACAGCTTTCGATCCCCCGAAGCTCTTCTCGGGCAACTCCACAGTCCAAATCACAGACATATCCCTCGACGGCCAGATGAAGATACTGGCGCGCATAGCCAAGGATTGCGATGGCGACGGCGACATCAAGATACTGACGCGCACGAACCTGACGCTTACCAGTTACTTCAGGGTGAGTAATACAGCGAATAAGTTCACTATCGTGGGGTGTAATTCGTACGGCTTCGTCTCGGGGCGCAGGGACAACCGCAACTTCACCACCGGCTGCACCGCCATGTGCAGCTCCCAGGCGGACCTCACGGAGGGGGCGTGTGATGGCGTCGGCTGCTGCCAGACCACTATCCCTCAAGATGCGCGGGAGGTGCGGATTCGGGTGGGGAGTTATTCCAATTATACCGATGTTTCCGACATCAGCAACTGCAGCTATGGCTTTGTTGTTGAGGAGAATGCCTTCAAATTCTCTAAAGCCAATCTCACCAACTTGTCCAACGTTACAAGACTGCCTATGGTTCTTGATTGGGCCATTGGCAATGCCACGTGCGAGGAGGCCGCCACCAACGCCACCACCTATGCTTGCGTGAGTTCAAACTCTGCCTGCTACAAACCCAAAAACGGTTACGGCTATCGCTGTCGTTGCAAGGGTGGATTTCAAGGAAATCCTTATCTAAATTACGGATGTATAGGTATCATTACTTTACTTTTTGCAAGTAATGGTGTTTTTACTACTTTCATAATTTATATGATTGATGAAATGCAATTTTTTGTGTGAAGATATTGATGAATGCTCGAATGAGACTCGAAATGACTGCACCAAGAATATTGCGCAGTGCCATAACACAAGGGGGAATTATACATGTTCTTGTCCCAAGGAATACGATGGTAGTGGAAGAGGTCAAGATGGCTGCAAACTTGTCTCAAAGAAGCAGAATGCGAAGCTTGCCTTTGTCTTCATTGGTAATTAAATCTTCTTGGATTCATTAAATGGTCTATGTTTTAATCTTTTTAGTCTGAGCAATGACAAACAAATTATACAGGAGTCGCCTCTGGGATCATTACTCTGCTACTTGCTATTATACTCTTCTACTTGGAACTCAAGAGAAGATCATTGAAAGAAAAGAAGAAAGTATTCTTCGTTCAAAACGGCGGGCACATGTTGCAAGAGAAACTTGCTACGAGAGAAGCCTCACCAGAGATGGTGAGGATTTTCAGCTTATCCGAGCTAGAGAAGGCCACCAACAACTTCAACACCAATATGATCATCGGTCGGGGCGGCTTTGGCATGGTGTACAGGGGCATGTTAGCGGATAATAGAACAGTTGCGATCAAGAGGTCTATAAGAGTCGATCCCACCCAAACCGAGCAGTTCATCAACGAGGTAGTTGTTCTCTCTCAAATCAACCACAGGAATGTAGTGAGGCTTCTTGGTTGTTGCCTAGAAACCGACGCTCCCCTCCTAGTCTACGAGTTCATCACTAATGGCACCCTCTCTTCACACATACACAACGAGGCTAAGGCGCGTGTTCTTGATTGGAACACACGTCTCAAGATTGCTGCAGAAACTGCAGGGGTCCTCTCATATCTTCACTCTTCAGCTTCTACTCCCATCATACACAGGGATGTCAAGCCGGATAACATTCTCTTAGACCATACTTTCACAGCAAAGGTGGCTGATTTTGGAGCTTCAAAGTTGGTTCCTGTTGATATCGCGGAGCTATCCACAATGGTACAAGGGACTTTTGGATACCTTGATCCCGAATATATGCAGACGAACCAGTTGACAGAGAAGAGCGATGTTTATAGCTTTGGAGTAGTTCTGTTGGAGCTAGTAACTGGGCGGAGAGCATTGAGTTTAGATAGGCCAATCGAGGAGAAGAGTTTAGCCAACTATTTCCTTTCAATACTCAAACAAGATATGTTATTTGAAATTCTTGATGATAATATTGTGAGTTTGGGAAATATGGAGCAAGTATCTGCAGTTGCTAATCTTGCAAAAGAGTGTTTGAACGTGAAAGGCGAAGATAGGCCGAGTATGAAAGAAGTAGCAATGGAGCTCGAAGGGCTCATACTCGGAGGCAAGCACTTGTGGGCTAGGATAAATGTAGATAATGAAGAAGAGATGGAGACTTTGCTTCCAAATGGTGATGGAATGAGTCAGTTTGGTAATGGAGATATGAGCTCAAGTGTGGGATACGATAGCATCTCCAGAGATCATATTCTTTTGCCAATCAATGGAGGAAGATGATAAACCTTTGAGTAGTTGAAGGCAGTTTGCATTGTGATTAAGTTGTTTTTTCCATTTGGTGTAATTTAGTATTGTATCTCACATTTTGTATTTTGTATATATGAGGTGGTCTCTAGTGAGAATTGATTTTTTTCGTGAGAAATGAAATTGACAAACAAGAGCATAAAATTGACGGACAAGAGACGTGTGAAATAAAAATCAAAATTTCTCCATCTCCAGGATTCGAACTTGATATTTTTTTCACGGGAATTTCTTGTTCATGAAATTTAATGAGTTATGCATGCGTAATTTACATTTGTTCATTTAAAAATAATTTTAACCATTAAATTTAGTTATTTTATTGACTAAAATTAATTCTTATTTATCACAATAAATATATATTCTCACATGAACCTAGTCCTCGTATATATTATGTCAAGTTCACATTGGATTAAATAAGGTTAGCTTGAAAAAGAGCTAAAGTCTTAAGTATGAAAATTTAATGGAAAAAATATATTTTCAGTACAATTTGGTGTTGTTTATGGTTAGTTCTCTTAAATTTGTGGTCACTGATGTGACGTGACAACAAGAGATGAAGAGATATAACAACAACGTTCTCATTAATAATGTATATTTTCTTCGTCCCGATAATGTTTGGCTCCTACATACTTTCCTTTTGGGTGTTTAATCAAATTGACTCATTTTTTTAAGGCATTTTTATTATGTATATAATTTTGAAAAATATACATTTATATTACTATTTTAAATTATTTTTCTATTATAGTAAAATTTTGTGGCAAAAAAAAAGAGAAAATTTTAATGGGATAGAACAAGCATTCTAATAAATTTATATATAAAATTTGATTTGTCTGTTATATATTCCCTCCGTCCCATTTTTCTTGCCCTATTTCTTTCCGGCATGGAGATTAATAAAGCAAAGTTGATGAGTGTGAAATAGTGAGACCCACACGGGGCCCACATGTTTTTTGTGAGTAAACTTTTTGCCAAAAGAGAAAATGGGACAAAAAGAATAGAACGGCTCAATAAGGAAAACGAGACAAGAAGAATGAGACAGATGGAGTATCTTATTATATAGCACTTCCCTCTTATTTTTCATTCTTGAATAATTGAACCAAAAGCGTTGACATTTTAGTAAATTAATTTTATAGAGAAGCTAGTGTGTACATTATATTAATCAAATTTGAAACATGATATAGTTACAAATTAATCAATTTGGTTTAGTTGAAGCTATTTCTATAAGCACAAAATGTCCTATATGCAGACATCAGCATGGATACGAATGGAGCTCGCCTGCGGATAGATCATCTGACGAGCTCCTCCACCGCGTCCAACCCAACTTACTCACCTATGAAAATAAAGTCTTATTTAATTTTCAAGATAAAGTCCCATTTATGCAAACAGAACACTTTGTGTCATTAAATTATTTATGCAAAGTTATCTTTAAGCAAAATCTTATTTATGTAGGAAAATCTTATTCGTAAATATATTTATTATATTACTTGTTGCAAGTAAATGTTTCATTTATTTTTATATAAATAAATATCTGAATTGTTGTTATAAAGATCTTATTTATTTTTATGAAAATTGATTTGCTTTTAAGCTATGAACTGATGTATTTGCCTCACTGCGAGCATGAGAAAATTCCAGAATAATCTGTTGCTCGTATGTGTAAAAGTTACATAAAGAAAGAGAAAACAACAATTGAATATAAAGTAGGTACATGTGCAGATCTTTACATGAATAATGAAAGATGAGCTCCTTATATTTCATAGACAACTATTACCTTTTCAATTTACTTGAAAGGTTCAAATTAGTTTGATTTATCATTGCTCTATCCATATATATTACTCCCTCCGTTCCGCCAAAGTTGTTATGTTTCTTTTGGGCACGGAGTTTTAGGAGAGCTAAAAAGTAATGTAAAATAATTATAGGAAAAGTAATGTAAAGTGCTCTATCCATATATATTATTTAAAGTTGTGCGAGTGATAGGTGTCTTAAAAAGGAAACGTAACAACTTCGTTGGGACGGTCCGAAAAGGAAAAAGTAACAACTTCGGCGGGATTGAGGGAATAATATTATTGACAACTATGTAAGACCGCTTCATCTATTTAAAACTTGGAAGCTTATAAGAGGCCAAAAGCTTGCGAATGGGCTTGATGAGTAAATGACTATACTTAAATGGTGCAACAAATGGTTGTTGAATTGTGATGAATATTAAGTACTGAATAAGCTATCGTAAGCACAATTTTTTCTATTTAAATTAATAAATACAAATTCATGTAGAAAATCCGAATATATGAATTGAAAAGTATATTGCAGGTTTGCAGTGTATATATTGTCCTCTGATTTTTCTCTTTACAATATTTTTTAATATTTCTTGAATTTCTTGATGAGTAAATGACTAAATGGGCTTGATGAGTAAATGACTAAATGGTGCAACAAATAGTTGTTGAATTGTGATGAATATTAAGTACTGAATAAGTTATCGTAAGCATAATTTTTTTATATTTAGATTAATAAATACAAATTCATGTACAAAATCCAGATATATGAATTGAAAAGTAGTATATTGCAGATTTGTAGTCTCTATTTTGTCCTCTAATTTTTCTCTTTACAATATTTTTTGAATATTTCTTGAATTTCTTAAAATCCTTGGAGGGAACGTACGTATACCTTCTTAATCTCCTCAAATATATATTTGTATTGGAAGAAAGCACGTCTTGTTGATAGTTTCGAATTCATATTTGTATTCCCTTTAAGAAAACATTTATTAGTAAAAAAAAATTCGTAATGAATTCTTTCTCCGGATCTTGAGCTCTTCAAAATAATTAATATAATATGTGATGTAATTGTGAGCATCCAAAAGCTCCATATTTATAATTATAGGAAAAATTAATTTAAGAAGTTCAGAAATGGGCTTGGGCCTAAGTCTACTTGATGATGGGCCTAAGAAGTTCCGAAATGGGCTTGGGCCTAAGTCTACTTGAAATTACTATATACTTGTATATAATATTAATTCCTTTTGATTTTGACATTAGATTTTTTATTGTTGTATTTTAATTTGTGTTACACTTTATGTTTAAGGGACATTAAAATGATATAAATACATAAGTAATGTGTATTACAGCATAAAATTTGAGAAGAAAATATACAATAAAATTGTAATTATTGTGCGTATAAATAGTTAAGCACAATCTATCGAAGTTGGCTCTTGACAAAGACAACTATATCCTCGACTTTTTTTGCCCAGTTGAGATAAAAAAATGGGATTTTCGATATCGATTAACCGGTTTTTCGGTACCGTTAACCGGTATCGTAACAATTACCAGTCCTATTATTGATTTACGTAAAGTGATGAGATTACCAATAGTAGTCTATTCGGCCGGTAGCCGGTAGTACAGTTGATAATTTACATTCAATTATTTGAGATTACCAATAGAAGTCTATTCGGCCGGTAGCCGGTAGTACAGTTGATAATTTACATTCAATTATTTGGCCAAACATATCCAACAATTCTGACTATAGCCGTGGATACGAAAACAATATACACTATCGATATTTAGAGATGTAAACGAAATGATTATATTTTAATTATTTTAACCAATATTTGTAAGATTATCATCGACGAAATTGTTGGTTACGGCGGACTCATCCGAAGTACGGTACGGCAACATAACTTGTAAGGGGATAATATTCAAAGCAAGATTACATTGTTTTGGTTTAATTAGAAGAGAAAAATGTAGTCTTGCACTCAATTAAAATAGTTTACATCGTTTATTACTAAGATTGACATTTTCAACAGAAAAGAAGACGAGTTGTCAGCGCTGAGGGGTGAGCCGGATCGAATAATTAGGAAACAAAATCAAATTGTTGTATCACAATTTCAAACTTTTTCTCGGACGCATATGAACATTAGATGTGCATGTTTCTTCCAAAACACCAAGAATATGGCAAAAAGCAAATTGAAGAACATTTATTTCATATTGAACCCAAGAGAAAAACGGAAACTTCCTCTCAATCAACTTCTCCGATCAAATTTAAAAGTTTAGCTGCTAACTGCAAATTAGTCATCCAAAATACATTTCATAATAATCGAACCGGCTATCTCCTTCTCATTCATATATCCTCCTCTAGCTGCGTGGGTCAACTATTTCCGTTGGAGCGTATTTATCTTTGGGCCGTTCAAATATACTTCATTCCTTTCCTTTCTTTGACACAGTTTGTTATACACAATTTAAATAATACTATATACTTATATTATCATTTGACAATACTTTTCAACTCTCATAAAAAGTCGTGCTCAAAAGCAATGCCTCAAATAACTTGGGACAAAGCAAATATAATTTAAAATTTAACACTTTAATTTACATGCACAACATGTGTAATCCTTCTAGCAAATCTATCTATACTAAATACTACTCCCCCCCGTTCACAAGGAGTGTTCCACTTTCCTTATTTGGCAAAAGAGTGGTAGGACCATTTCTTCACTCATACAATATCTTCCACTCTTTATTAAATCACATGGTGGGATCATTTCCCCACTCACACAATTCTTTTACTTTTCATTAAAACATGTGTCGTCCACAAAGTGGAACACTCTTTGTGGACGGAGGGAGTATGAAAGAGTTTAGAATATAAGACCACATTTGGAAAGCAATTCAAAAGAAAGATACAAGTTATTCACAAATTTGTAAATCCGTTGAATAATTTGGAAAAAGGGATTTAAGACAATGTTGAGAAAAGAATTGTTTATTATTATTATTTTAAATTGATTTTGATGTAGTATATGTATATAAGAAAAAAAAATGGGGCCAAGTTGCATTGGGTTAGAGCTCGATGCACCCCCTAACAAAGATCCGCGCAGCGAGCTGCACAAAAGGATTATAGGAGTTGGATTATGTAAGAAATAAGAATGAATTTGAGTCTTTGATTACAATAGATCAAAGGTTGAAATTAATTTCGACAGTGCTATGTTTTTATGTTGTTTGTACTGCGTACGTACGTGGATTGAAGGTTGATCATTAAGTGAGGTTGTGAAACATAATAATCATGATTATACTACAGTGCGACATAAGGTGTTAGATTAACATATTTTACATCTGTAAACCATATAAATCACGTACTTGCATTACAAAACGATGAAACATGTGTTATTAGCCCTCACATATATATTTAATATTTGTGCGACATGTTAATCTTGATTGTGTTATACAAGTATGAAAGATGTATTAGACTTATTTATATTAATTTGTTACATTAAGGAGTGTTCTTACCATAACCTAATCAAAAATTATATATTGTAGATATTTTAATATATTATACCAAACACCTCATTTAAACGTATATATTTTGTCTCATGATTCCATACTCTCATAATATTATAATAAAACTATAGTATTATACGGAGTATATTATAATACTATAGTATGTTGCCTCATAATTTCATACTACAATATACATACTCCGTAGCAAACGATCCTAGAATATATTATGCAAATTGATCCACCAAATTACATATAACTAAAGTCCTTTTAGATTAACCTCATAAAATTGTGCAATCTAATACGTTTCATAAAACTATTCATGCTAACAAGATCTATAAGAGCATCCCCAACAAGGGGATATAGAGGGAATGCATTTCTTACTTTAGGCGTTGGGGGTAAGGGGTGGAGGAGGCAAAGGGGGAGGGAGTGGAGAGAAAAAGTGTGGTACCACCTCTCAGGACTCAGGATTGTGTAATTTTTTTATTTTTTTATTATTTTTTTTTAATTTCTTTTGTCTATTTCCTCCTTTTATATTTATTTTATTAAAATTAGCATTAGTTAGAAATCTATATGCTAATTAAAAAATAGTTATTTTAAATTTTAAATTTGTCAAATTAATCTTATCTGGCTGCTTACTATTAAAATTATCATTAGTTATTGTTAGTTATGCATTTATTTAGGCGTTTAAGAATTAAATTTAATATTGCGAACTATTTGAATTTCTCAAATTTAAACTGACTTTGTATATTGTATGATTTTTTTTAAAACTATCTATTTTGTATGTTAATTTTATTAAAACAATATTTATGAATAATTATTTTATTTTATATTAATTAAGAATAATTATTAAATTAATTTTTAATATATAAATAATGAGTGTGTTGAAAGTAGATGTAAATGAGTCCATAATGATGCATGTAAGCAAAAATTTGTATTTGGGAAGGTATTGTTAGGGGTTAAAATAATAATAAGAAATATGGTGATATGTCTGCAATAATGTCAGCAAAAATTTGAAGATGGAGAGGTATTGTTGGAGATGGCCTAAAATAGCTAGCTTGTTACAGTTGCGAACTTTATTCATGCCATCATCTTGAATGAATGGGATATATTAATAAAGACCGCATAGAATATATTACTTCCGGTTCATAATTACCACTTTCCATCTAAATGCTCATCAAGATAAATTCAAAATTAAATATTATTCTTCACATAAATATTTGATCCTTCTTTGTCAGTCCCAACATCAGTGGCTAGTGCAAGAAGACCCACTTCATAATTGGGATGACTTTGTTAAGTCAAGATAACATACCAAAGTCTCCATTAATTTATTTAACATTTTGTGCAAGACTACTAATTGCTTACGAATTGACTATCCACAAGTTGCTTCCTCATAAATGCTTCTTCATGTCACAAAACTAAGGATTTTTTCTTTTGTTAACATAATCTATTGGCACATGTGTGGAAAAAAAAATTCAAATTATACATTGTGTTGAGAAAAATTAAAAGTAATGTACAAATGTACAATTATAAAATTGGCATATGATTTATGTGTTTACAAGGCAACAATATATTAATGATAGTATAACTAACAATTTGAATCAATTTTTTTTTACAATAATTTCTTTGCGGCCTGCCACTACCATGTGCCGGATCCGACCCAGGTCAAACTTGTCGACCGAGTCAATTTTTATGGTTTTTTTTTTAATATCTCATTCATTTTTACTACTTCATATATATGAAATGATACCTTTCTTTGTATAAAATGATATTATCTTTCTTAATAAATGATACTTAAACGAAATTATATTATTCTTTGTGTAAAATGATACTCAAAATAAATTATATTTGAATGCTTACTAAATGATACATCTTATCTTATAATATATAATAACTCTTCCGGATTCCATATATGGTAAGTTTGTTTTTCTATTTTATTAATTAATATTTCTTCACTCAAAAATCTATTATTTTATGATTAATTAATATACTATTATTAAATAATTAATTCGTTATTAATTAGACATATGCACACTTCCTTATTTAAACCATTATCATTCATTCATTTTACTAATTAATTGACTAAAATTTTGTATAACTAGAAAAAGGAATAAGCAATTCAAAAATTGGCGTTACATAATTTTAATTCCTAAGCAGCCAAATAACTATACGTATATGGCTTTAATTGTGTTTTCCGTTCACATATAAATTTCTTAAATATACAATTCATTGATCTAAATTTCATAATATAATTTAATAATTATTGATGTAATTCTCATATACCATTCAATAAATTAAACAAAGCTTTATTTTTGGCTATAAATTGAATCTAAAATCAACGACAACAGAATATGATAATCACAATCATTTACTAAAAAATATAATTAAGAAATTAATAAAAGACGTTACAATAACATATGAAATGATATTTTCCTAAATTGTTTGTGTTTTTCTACCCATATATATTCTAGCCTCCTATGAGCCAAATTACTCAAACGAGCACATAATCTTCTTTATGCTTATTCATTTTGATAGTGTGTTCATTTTGATAGTGTGTACATTAAAATAAGGATCCGCAGCTTTGATTTGGAAGTGGTAATCGTTTTCTACATCGGAGAGAGAAGGGATTGTTCCGGATAAGTAGAAATGTAATTATTTTGGAGAATAGAAGGCAATTCCTTCGACTTAGAATTGTGCTTTACTATTTTATTGTTAGTGTCACATGCAAGATGCGTATTGTACATCTTAAAGCCGTAGTGGGCACTGTGGCGGCAATCGGCCTTCCATTACTAGCCTTGCATTTGTTATGGTCTCTATTGACATCAAGCAAGTACTTTGGCTTTTACTTCTCTCGAGAAAGAGAAGAAAGAGAAGATTTATGATTTTTACTATACAACTATTATCTTAATTACTTTGATTTAGGATATTAGTTTTTTAAATTTATTTGCATGTATTTGCAAATTTTTATATCCCCATCTTAGTATTCCCCTGTGCAATTAAAGGTGGAGCTAGGACAAACGAAATTATATTGTTTACATAAAAGAGCGACAAAATACCAAATGAAGCTATGATATATTAATAATAAACAAAAAATCTAGCCGCTATTGCGAAGTTATGTTAGCCATGGATCCGGTCATGCATACATGCATGTTTGTTAAAATATTTTTTTAATTGAAGTACAAATATATGTAACCAATTTATTTTAAATATTTCAACAAGAAATTATTCCTTTTAAGAAATTATTCTCAGACATAGATATATATTCGTTAAATTGCTAGAATATTTTTAAAAATAAAGGAAGGGTAAGAAGAAGAAGAAGAAGAAGAAAAATGAAATTGCCGAAAGCACTAAAACGTCTAAACTATAGCAACTTCTAATGTTTGACGGACCAACGGACATCACAAATTGTTCAGTGGCTGTAATTTAGTAATTTGTTTATAGTATCTTTAAATTTTTCAATATAGTTAGCAAATGAATATATTAATGTAATATATCTTCAAAATTATTATGGATGGATTGTGAGGATGTGAAAAAGCCACTTTAGTTCCTAAGTATAAGGAACAACATATAATTTTGAAGAATTGACGTTACATAACTCCTAAGGAATTATCTTCGTGGTTTTAGATTTCTTGAGGATAATAATTAAAGAATAATGATTTATGGTTGATGGGGTTTTAGCATTGCGAATTAAATAGAACTATAAGTTAATAAAAAGTAAAGGAAAATAAATATGTGCAGGATTTAAATTTCATCTTCTATCTCATCATTGTTAAAAAGTTTCTCAAATATGTGAAACTAAAATGGACAAAAGCTTGTGATTTATAAGTTAGATGATTATTCAAAATAATCTACGTGTACTTATCACTTATGGCTACAACGTCATCTTTGATTCAACTAAATTATTAAATTGTGAAAAAAATTACAATATTCGTGTTATAATGTACTCATACGTATACTCATACGTAAAAAATAACAACTTTTAAATATATTTGATTTGAACCAAATAATAATATTACATATTACACTCTAAGTCACTATTTTCAGTTTGTAACAAAATATAGTCTATTTTCAGTTTATTATTATTATTATTATTATTATTATTATTATTATTATTATTATTATTATTATTATTATTATTATTATTATT
>JAYJMF010000028.1:1181471-1194038 GCA_036873715.1 Salvia sclarea
TATAATATTAATTTCAATGTGCACTAAATATATTATAAAATATAAATTACTGCATTCCATTTAGAATTAACTGCACACAATGTACAAAATAATGCACCGAGGACCCATAACTGTTAATCTTCAATTGACATGAATATTAATTTCTCTCCATAATTAATAGAGCTGAAAACCCACTGATGTAGCTCTACATGATCAGTTACGAAAATATCTATTTACTATAATAATCCTTCACGTTAAAAATTGTAGTTATTCTCATCCATTGATTTTTTAAGATGGACCACCAAAATTGGTTCTTAGTTCTCAACTAAAAACATGGTTCTCAATTAAATCACCCTCTATATATATATATATCACAATATTCAAATTGAAGATGTATTTATTTTCTAACCCTATCACTTTTAATTATAAGTGATGTATATACATACAGAGGGTTTTTGCCGATTACAATTTCTGCCGCTCATGATTATTAGGCAACTGATTCTGTCATATTAGGAAATAGTAGTAAGGTACGCAATTATTGAACCACCAAATTTGGGACCTTTGTTTCTTGTCCTCTACAACTTGACAGCAACAATTCCTTGTTTCAAGTTGTCACGGTTATAGATTTAATCCGCCCAGAATTTCATAATAATTTAGGATTAATTATGACCGGTTGCTTTTCTAGATTAATTATTAACTAGTATTTTGCCTACGTGCGTTGCACGATGATAATTTTTTAAAATAAAATTACATAAGGATAAAGAAAATATATATATATATATATATATATGAAAATCATGACATAAAAATTAAAATCATAAACAATTGAGATCTTAATGAAAAATAAGGCATATTATAAAACAAAGAAGAACCTAAACAATTGAGATAACAATTGAGATCTTAATAAAAATATCGTAGAATGCGATCTTGTGTGATGCAGAATGTGATATTTTAAATTTAATAATTCAAACTCCAGTGGTACTTACAACTATTAAATAATGTATATTATATTTACTTTTTGAATTAAATTAGCAAAATAATAAAAAAGCCATAGTCAAATTTAGCATAAAACCAAAATTTAATTAAAACTATAGATTTCATCCAAAATTATCATCATCTTCAACCCAAAATATAGGTGAAAAACCATGTTTGTCACAAACGAGCCGAACTCGAACCTCATTTCAAGCTCGGTAAATTATAAAGCCAAGCTTGTTGGGCTTGCGAACATTTTTTATTGCATTCGTTGATAATCGAGCATGTTGATGTACATGTTCATGAGCCTTGGACATTGAAACATACAAAACGTTATGTATTACTCCCTCCATCCCACCGATCGTGAGGCACATTCCATTTCGGGGTGTCCCACCGATCGTGAGGGCATTTCCTTTTTGGTACACCTTTATTACTCACATGACATTAAATTATATATCTTCCTATCACCACTTTACACTACTTTTCAACCCTCCTTAATTCCCGCGCCAAAAGAAGTGCCTCACGATTGGTGGGACGAAGGGAGTACTACTTAAACAAGTTGAGCTCAAGCTCTAATTTCACGTTGATCAAGGCATGTATTGAATTTTTTTTAGCATTTCACTAGTTTTAACGAGCTCAAGCTCGAGATGGACATAGTCGAGTATCACATGGGTTGAGTTCGAATCGAACACGAGCTCCATAGTTGGGTGAAAAGTCAAGCTCGATCAAGAAGACTTAAACCGAGCTCGATCCGGGTTTGAACTTGAATATCTAAATGAGTGGAGCTCGAACCAAACCAATATTTAGCTCGACTCAACACATTACAGCCCTACCTGACTCAAAGTTCTTAACAATTCAATTTACGCCTTCCCTATTTGTGTTAATAATTAAGAGAACCATGATACATAGTGCAAAGATGCCCTTAGGGAGTGTATACTTTGAATGATAAGCTAAATTAAGAAAACATAAGATTGAGTATTTGAAAAATAATATTGAAAAACTAGTTAAAAGTTAAGCAATCCATCTTTTATCCATCAAAATCCACAGTAGATTAACATGAATTATTTTTATTTATCCATTATACCATGTAAAGTAAAAGTCCCTAATATATATAGTGAACTATAAAAATATCTTTAAAGTGAGTATTGGTGCAAAAAAACCTTAATATTTATAGGGGAGTACTAAAATATTCTTAAAGTAAGTTTTAGTGTAAAGATATACTAATTCACAAATAAATAGTGCATTTATATATTTATATATGATAATAAATACATAAGACTCTCAATTATCTTTAACTTTAATATTTATTTTTATATTTTTAGCGGGATCCATAGTAAACAAAACAATTAAGAATACAAGAAACATTACTAGTTTCTTAGCAAAGTGTTTCCATGCACTTACAAAAACATTAATTCTCTAATTAAGAAATAAAAATAAGTAAATTTATTAATAAATTAAATTAACATTTGTTAATAGAAAGTTAAAATTAATAACTTCCAACTTGGTAAAACTAAACACTAAATTGCAATTTCATAATGTTATCGTAATTGCATGGAAATACTTTGCTACACAACTAGCTAGTAATGTTTCTTATATTTTTCATTGTTTTGTTTATTATGGGTCCTGCTAAAAATTAGAATAGAAATATTAAAATTTAGGAGAATTAAGAGTATCTTGAGTTTATTGTTAGACATAAGAGTATGAATGCACTGTTTATTTGAAAATTTGTATTTTTTGTATCAAAACTTACTTTCAAGGTATTTTACACTCTATAAATATAAGGGTATTTTGCACCAAAATTTACTTTAAAAATATTTTTGCACTTCTCTGTCGGCTGGTATGTAGGAATGAATTTAGATAGAAATAGAATGTACTTCGGAATGGAATAACAATATGAATGGAATTAAATGAAAAAGGTGATTCATGGAATGAACGAATAAGAATGAAAATAAGTTATTATTATTATTATTATTATTATTATTATTATTATTATATACAATAATTAATTTAATATTATCATTATATTATTATTTTTATTATTATTAGTATTATTTATTTACTATTATTAGTACATTTTCATTTAAATATTTAATTATTAAATTTCATTATATTATAACATCTAATTAAAATGATTATATTATATTACGGGAGTTTTTAAATAACTTCCGTCTAATTAAATGAAATTCAATTAAAGAAATACCTAGGGGGTAGCTACTTGTATATAACTTTGTCTAATTTTTCTTACTTGTTTTTTTTTATTTAAATTTTTTAATATTTTTAATAATTAAATTAATTGTTATAAACTAATGAATTATTATTAATTAAATTTATTTTACTATCAATATTATATTATATTATGTAATAAATAATTATTATATGATATTTAATATTAATTATATTATTTATTATATTATTTATTATTATTATTATTATTATTATTATTATTATGTATTATAAGATTAATTTATTTCCTTAGAACAAAAGATAAAATTCAAATAAAATTAATCTCATGTTCATGGGAATAGCTGATTAGGTTGGGAGGATTGGTTAAACCCATGTTCATGGGTTTGACCATTCCTATGGGAATGAAGATTCCTGCCATTAAAATCTTACCATCTGCGGGAATGGGAATGGGCGCAGGAATGCTCATTTCATTCCTGCATATCAGCCGGTCCTTCGTTTTTGCATCTTTATCCCTTAAGGTGGTGTTTGGTTGATTAGATAAAATAATAGTGAGATACTACAATATAGAACAACTCAATATTGAATCCTTCTAAAAAAGTTAGTTTGGTTAGCCTGACTATTTTTTATACAATTGAATCGTTTTTATTTATTATTTTATTAATCTTGAATTTACTATTATATCCCTCAATAATATATCAGTACATCTCTCTTTTCTCTCTTTTCAGTCACAGGTCTTCTCTCTCCTCTCTGCAATTCGAATGCCTCTTTCCTCTCCTCTCCATTTCTTTGGCATGCTCTCTCTTCTTTCTCTCTTATCTATCTCTCTCTTCTCTTTGCAATTCATTGCGCTCTCTTCGCTCTACAAGATTTTTAAGCCGTCGGACCCTCCATCTCTCTTGGAGATCTCCGTCTTCGCCCAAATCCGGCGAGCCCTCATCTCTCTCTTTCTCTGTGAAATCGCCACCTCCGCGGTCTTCCCTCATATCTAGCGAGAAGCCGCCGCCGCCCGTCATTTCCCTTAGATTTGGCGATAAACCGCCGCCGCCACGAGCCATCATCACCCGCAATCTATCTCTCTTTCTCGGTTGGCAGCGGAAGTTAATTGTTTTATACCCAACAAAATGGAAGGGTAAACTTGGATTAATCTTTAATCTAAGCTCAAGACATAATTTATCGCATGGGTGAGGGTAGGATAGATTATCATGAGATTATTCATCTTTGACAATATCAAGGATTAAATCTTAGGCCTCGTTTGATAGCCTACTTAGATTTTGGTAAGTCGGGATTAAATTAAACAAATAAAGTGTAATCTATCTGAGACTCTATCTTGTAAATTACCGAACAGTCCCTAACTATTCCTACAATAAAAGATAAGAAGTCGAAAGCGCGTGCGCACACCCATTTTTTACCTATATCTTCTTGGAGATTGGGCTTAATTATCTTGTTGGACTTCCACAAACTTTGGGTTCTCGTAGTTATGCTCCAATAAGCCCATTTTAGCCCATATTCACCAAACTAATGAAGGTACCACATCCTCTAAGTGGTCTATATGTGCTACTAAGAATTTAGATTCAAAATTTATATAAATAAAGAAATATATGCCATAACCAAACTTTTTGAATGGACTCATATCCTCTATTTATTTATTTATACAATTGAGAATGTTTCACTAATGAGGAAATGGATTATTTCATTTGCATATTTATAGCAAAAGTTACATATACTATAAAAAATGCTATAACTATAAACATACAAAATTTGAACATATATCTATATGATAATCGCTTACAAATAAATACTTCATCCGATACTTTTTAAGTGTCAGATTGATAATTTCTTTTTCTTATTTTTTAATAAGTACACTAGTTCGCAATTTGAGAGAATATTTTTTTTACATTGCCCACTTTTCGTAATTGATAAATAATTGTGTAAATAGTGTAAAAATCTTTATCACAAAATTAATAAAATTGTATATTTTCTAAATACGTATAATTTGAAGGCTGAGAATGAGATTGTTACTTAGAAAAAAAAAAAAAAAGAATTGATGAATTAGATCGATATGGTCTTAAAGTGACAAAACACATGTACCACGGATACGGTTTCTTATCCCCAAGAAAACATATCTGCCTCTCTTTTCCAGCTCCTTGTATCTCCATCACACACTCCCAATGACTGCCCTTCCGCCCCTCTCCCGCCTCAAACTCCCACTCTCCACCGCCAATTCCTCCGCCGCCGCCCTCCCACTCTCCTTCCCTTCGCAACTCCCACTTAGAATCCCCACCTTCTCCCTCTCCGCCACCCTCGAGAGCCGCCAGCCCGCCCCTCCGCCGCCCGACCAAGAATTCGCCGCATACGACGACGCCGAGAGCTACGGCGAGGTGAGGCGGATCATCGGCAGCCGCGCGGCGGAGGGCGGCGGCATGGAGTACCTGATCGAGTGGAGCGACGAGCACGCCCCCACGTGGGTCCCCTCCGACTTCATCGCCCGCGACGTCGTGGCCGAGTACGAGACCCCATGGTGGGCCGCCGCCAAGAAGGCCGACGCCGACGCCCTCAAGCAGCTCCTCCTCGACGGCGGCCGCGACGTGGACGCCGTGGACACCGACGGCCGCACCGCCCTCCTCTTCGTGGCCGGCCTCGGCTCCGAGCCCTGCGTGCGCCTCCTGGCCGAGGCCGGCGCGGACGTCGACTTCCGCGACGCCAGCGGCGGCCTCACCGCGCTCCACATGGCCGCCGGGTACGTGCGGCCCGGCGCGGCGCGGCTGCTGGTGGATTTCGGGGCGGACGTGGAGGCCGAGGACGACCGGGGGAGGACGCCGCTGCAGCTGGCGAGGGAGATCCTGAAGTCGACGCCGCAGCTGCAGTTCGCGCGGCGGATGGGGCTGGAGGCGGTGGTGGGGGTGCTCGAGGGGGCTGTGTACGAGTTCGCAGAGGTGGAGGAGGTGCTCGAGAGGAGGGGGAAAGGGGACAATGTGGAGTATCTTGTTAAATGGAAGGATGGAGGGGAGAATGAGTGGGTCAAGGCGAGCTACGTAGCCGAGGATCTCGTGGCGGATTTCGAGGCCGGGCTCGAATACGCGGTGGCGGAGGGGGTGCTCGCCCGCCGGGAGGCCGAGGGAGGGCTGGTCGAGTATTTGGTGAAGTGGGAGGATATTGAGGAGGCTACATGGGAGCCTCAACAGAATGTTGATCCTGATTTGATCAAGGCATTTGAGCAACTAGGTCCAGTTCATGGATCCTCGATTAATTAGATACTGTAATTTCTTTGTTCAGATGAGTGCCACAAATTTTACCATTGGCAAATTTCATGGCTTATACTGTTTTTTTTTTTTTTTTTTTCTTTGAGAAATGGTTTAAGCGCATTCCTTTGCACTTTTCTACCAAATTGTGAAAATAGTACAATCTTTGAAATATTGCAAAAACTAGTCATATTTTTTTGGTGTAAGCTGCAAACATGGTCCACAACTATATTTTTGGACTATAAATTATTGGTGTTGTTTACCGTGTGAATACATTTTATTGTGACAAAATGCGAATGTTACGAAAAATTGCACAAAATGTAACAGTTGTTGCACAACATTTTGGTATGACGTACAACAATTTTATACATTATGTGCACATTATCATAGTGCAACAATTATAAATATTTTGTGCGACAACTAAATACATTTTGTGCAATAATATTCAGGTAGCAATAAATCATAGCACAAACAGTTAAATAAATGGGATGAGATCCAATGTACCACATTTGGTGTACCACTCTATGTACCACGTTCGTTTTTCTTTATTTTTTAAAATATTTTTTTGTCATTTTTTTTATTATAATACTATGAACAATATTAAACTTTTATTTCAAAAAATTAGATTTTAAAAACATTATATACTCTAACTTTGAATTTATCAACCCCAAAAATGAATTGTAAACCACTAAAAATAAAATTAAATGATAAAAAATAGTTATACATCCTAACTGAATAGAACGAACCCTTATTAATAATTAAATAATTAAACTAAAACATATAAAATTGAAATTGACGAAAAAATACTTAAAAAAAATAAAGAAAAACGAGCGTGGTACATGGAGTGGTTCACCAAATGTGGATCTCATCCCTAAATAAATATGAGCCATTGATTTACAATAACGGTCCAAATTCATTCTTATTTTCTAGGAGAATTAGAGTTACTATCTAAACCATTCCCATAAATTATAATATATACGAACTCATATTCGAATTTATTTATAGTTACGTAGAAATATATTCTACAACTTGAAATGAGATTGAACTAGTTTGACAAAAATTTCTAGACCAATAGATAAGCCTAAATGATATAAATCCATTTTGGCCAAAAATTTTACACTAATCCTTGTTTTTGTTTCTATCTCAATATATATTTGTACATATCGATGAGTTTTCAGTTGAGCATATATTCCTACATGCGAATATTAGAAGGTTAAACATAAGATTTTATGTTGTGTGTAATAGAATTACGTATTCAACCATTGTGTAATTTGCAAATTGAATTTTCCATATTAACTTCAAGTACGCGCCACGCGGTTTTCTTTTCTCTCTGTTTCTCTCTCACTCCATTCCTCTTGAAAGATTCAACTCTCTCTCTCTCTCTCTCTCTCTCACACTAGACCTTACCAAATTCCTAGCAATGGCGGAAGCAGGACTCACAATCTTCGATGGATCTCAGCTCTCAGATGTCGATGTTTCATTGCCTCCTCCACCTCCGGCTACTGCGATCACTGGTGCGGAGGTGCTGGAACTGGCTGAAGCGAGGGCCTCCATCTCCCTTCTCGGTTTCGTATTGCCGGAAACTCTCAAGTCTTCTGCTCTTCGGCGGATCGGCGTCTCTGATGCCACTGAATTCCGCTCTAAGAAGCTCGACTACTCCGATGCCTGCACAACTCTTCAGAGTTACATTTCTGCCATCGCCGATGAACTCAAAGGTGACTTTTGCGTTTGTTGACTTCAATTCTGACTTCGAAATGTTGACATGTAGCAATTATCGTTTTTTGTTAGATTAGTGAAACCTAGAAAATTTTGTAATTGGCGATCGACTTCCTCTTTTTGGGGGTTACAATTTGTGCTGTTGAGATTTTTGCTACGTTGGAATTTCCGCGTCATTCAATTTCTTTATAGTTTTGTACAACAAAAGTTAGTTATATTATGAATGTGTGACTGTTTCTGTCTCAATTCAGATGATCCTATTGCTGCTACACTATTGGACGGTGGATCTCTGAATATGTTCTTAGAAGATGAAGACGATTTCGCAATGCTAGCAGAGAATCTTTTCACTGAATTAGATGTAGAAGATAGAGGAAAAATCAGTAAGGATGAGATACAGGGTGCTCTGGCTCATATGGGCATCGAATCGGGGGTTCCTCCAGTTTCAGGTATACTCTCTCTCCGCCATAAAACATGTTTGTAAGCACATGAGATATATATCTCTACACAAGATATAGAGTTCTCAGCTCTGCTGCATTTTATGATAGATAAACAGCATGTGCATTCTGCTAGTAACAAATTTACTCCTTCCATTAAGTGTTTGTGCTTTTCTATCCATTGAAGCAGGTGGTTATAAACTATCCTTGTCAGAAAATGTCCACTCAAAACTCCAGGACTTTTGTACTGTTTTTTCTTAGTTGTGTTATGTCTTTGTCTATTTCCATCACACACTATGATATGCAGAAATGTTTGACGAGATTTATGGTTTCCCGTCCATTCTGGAGCTGGTTAGGTTCCAATTTTGGATATAACCTGACTTAGCTGGTCCTAATCGTAGAGAAGAGAGACAGTATGAAGAAAATATAGGATGCTTTGTGTAGTTAATTACTTCATTTTAGTTGCTGATATAAATAGTACTATCAAGAATTCTAATTTCTACTACTACATTGCATTTGTGTCTAACTATTTGTCATTAATCGCATTGTACAAGATGGATAAAAACTTTGCTCTAATGATACCTACTAATTTTATTATCTATGATATTCAGGCTCTCATCTGCCCCTTCACAAAAAAGGCTAATTGTAAATATGTCAAACTTTTTGAGTATATGTTTATCGTCATATCAATTTTGCAGTTTCATTTTAGCATTCCTAACAGGGATTCTGAAATAACACATTCTTTATATCTTTTCTTCTCATCTCACCTCTGAGTCGTAACTTTTTGTTTTGATTCTGAGCACTTTATTGCTGTTGAACAGAATATGCACAATTAAATGATATCTTCAAGAAACATGGAGCAGCTGGAAAAGAAGAACTGGGACAAGCACAATTTGCTCAACTCCTGCAACCTGTGCTACAAGAATTAGCTGATAGTCTTGCAAAGAAACCTTTTATTTTCGTTTTAAGGCACATAAAATTGGCTAATGGTTCTAAGCTTAGAAAGGTAACTTACTTTTCCTGGTTTGCTTCAATTTAGGGGCATGGAATCCACTATCTTCTAAAATGTTGGCATGCAAAACTTTTAGTATAACCATGGTCAAACTATGAAGTAGAGAGAGACTATAAACATTGATTGTTATTGAAGTTTGGGTAGTTAAGAGGGAGGACCAATATTAATTCTAGCTATAAAAGGTTCACATTGATGGAAATTATGACATTTGGTGCTGTTAGTAGTGAATACTTATCTATATATGGCAAGGGACTTATTTTTATTTATTTTTAGTTAGATCCTCCTGAAATCTGTTCTATTACAATATACTGGAATACGACTTACCCTGTAACTTGCCATTGTCAAATACTAATACAGATATGAAACTACATCTGGTTCTTCTCCTAGACACTAGAATCTGACTCTGTTCTGCATAGTTTATGTGCATGCTGTTTGGTAGCTATCAAACACTTCTCTATACCTCAAATTTCAATATTATTTTTTCTAAATCAAACAAACGATATCAAGTATGTGTCATTGTCAAATTATTGTGAATGCCTTTTTGTGATACGCCTAAAAGAATATTTAGGTTGTGTGATGTTTCAGAATCAGCAATGCTTAATAAGACAACTAGTTGTTGGTTTTGTTGTGCTATGAGGATTCTTTTTGCAAATCTTGAGTGCTACTGACTGTTTCTGCAGCTTCTGTCCAAGGAGAGGCTACCTGATGATGCTGTGGAGGAGATGATGGGAAAAAAGAATGAAGGCAACGGTGACCAGTCACGAGCCACGAAAATCAAGTCTTACCTCAAGAAACATGAGGATGAGTTTGGTTTACCACCTCTGCGACTACCTGAAATGGCGGTTCTCTTGGATGAAATATTTACTGCGGTAGAAAGTAAGCATGATGCAGCTGAAATGGTGTTTCTCAAGAAGACCCTTGAGAAAATTGCTGACAAGCTTGAAGCCGACCCGATTCTTTATGATCTTCAGCTCTCACAACCGGAAGAAGCTTGATTATGCTATTACACTGGATGCACTTGATGGTTTTATCCTTATCTTTCCTCCCATTTAGCCCATGTGAAATATAGAAATTACCTATCAATGATTATTTAGTTTTATATTTCGGTTCAAACTCTTTTAAATTATTATCGGTTCATTGTTTTGAATACAGTTGCTTCACATTCGTTCACAACACCTAGCACCCCAACTTTTAATATTTAAATAAAGCAAAATTTCTGATTTTACCCCTATAATTATTACAAATTCTTTATGTAAGTAAAAACTATTCTCTTCCTTGATATGTGAAATATGATGTCATAAGACACTTATTGAGATATTGAGTGAGTATTCTTCAGCACCTTTACAAATATAATATACTCCCTCCGTCCCCAAAAGTGTGCGAATTGAAAAGTGACACGAAATTTAATAAAAAGTTTGATAAAGTGAATTTGAGTGGAGAAATGATTACACTTTTTGAAAAAATATGTTTATGTTAATTGTAGATTGTTGACTATTTTGTAAAGTAGGTTTCTAAACAAAGAATGCACGCACTTATCAGGGACGGGGGAGTATAATGTTCACTTAATATTTCATTTCAAAATTCTTGAACAACTAAAGTTGATGTGTATCTCCAGGAGTTGATTTATGATGTTATTGTGTTTTGCTTTTATGATTTCAAATAAGCTTTCCGTTATACATGTCGACTTTAGTTGGCCGAAATTTTTTACTTGGGGTCTGTTTGGTACAGGTTATGGGGAATTAGACAAAGTTAATAGGCCCATATCCTGTGTTTGGTAGGTAGACACGAAAACGCCTCGACTTGTGAATAAAGTGAGACCCGTCTCGATTTTCACTGTTGTTCTGGGGATGTATAACCCACCAAACTGGTCGGATAGTTTTAACATCCTTTTCTCTCTCCCCCTTTGTTGCCGCCTCTGTCCCTACCGCCTCCGTCACACTGCCCCCATCCCCTCCGCCACTCACCACCGCCTGTGTGGTTGTGCTCAATTTTTTCATTTGAAAAAAGGAATTTCGAATTGGAAAAGGGTTTATATTTCTTCAATTTTTGTTTCTTCATTTTAATTATGTCTCTTCAATTTCAATTTCTCCAGTTCTTCAATTTCTGCTCAATTTCTTCAGTTTCTAGATAAATAGTACTCCCTTTATTCCATTATTAATGGCCCTTATACTATTTTCGGGTATCCCATTTAACATGGCTCATTTTCTTTTTGGAACATCTTCATTACCCACACAATTTTAAATAATAGTATATATTTCTATCACCGCTTTACACCAGTTTATACCATTTTATAGCATTTTACAATTTTCTAAATACATATACCCAAAAGCAATGAGCCATAAATAATGGGATGGAGAGAGTAGTACTTTATTTATTCAATTTTGGACTATATTCAATTTATGTTTCTTCATATGTTTTCAATTTCAATTTCTTCATTTGGATTTTGTTCTTGATCCACTTTGTCGATATACTTTTTTTATTTTTTTTTATTTTTTTTTATCTCTTTCCTTTTTCTTTCAATTTCTTCATTTAGATTTTGATCTACACCTGGGTTTGTAGATTGGAGAAGAACCTGATTAAATTGGAGAAGGATTGCGGATGATAATGAAGGACAATATTGTAATTTAGCTAATTATCTAAAAAAAAATAAATTGGGATATCAAACATCTAACTTTTTTTCAAAAAAAACTAAAAGGATATATACTAATTCAAATAAGAAATTTATAATATCTAGAAGTCAAGGCAGATAGTCCGACCTCCAAATCATTACATTTTGTGAATTAATAGCAAAGCTAGCAAGACTATGTCCGCTTGATTAGCTTTCCGCCTAACATGACAGAAATCATAAACCACATGTTGTTTTTAAGTTAAGTTATCTGTAAGTGTTATATCTATTCCACCAAACAACTATACACATAATACTTTATCTCATTTTATCTTAAGTCACTGTATTAATTTAACATATCTTGATATATCCTGGGGGGGGGGGGGGGGGGGGGGGGGGGGGGGGGGGGGGGGGGGGGGGGGGGGG
>JAYJMF010000028.1:1203274-1306676 GCA_036873715.1 Salvia sclarea
TCCCCTTGTCTAAGAAAAAGAATTTTACTCTTTCTTCCTCCTCCTTTTCACTCCAATGGAAGGATAATATTTTCACTACTTGCAAGTGGGATAATATTATCCTTCCATTTGAGTGAAAAGAAGGAGAAAGAAAGAGTAAAACTCCTTTTTTTATATAAGAAGATGGAAAAGAAGGAAAAATTTAAAGGACAAATGTTCTCTTTTCCCTCATTTTTCCATGATAATTTATCCATCAAAGAGAACGGAACCTGAATGTTTTAATGGGAATCGTTGCCATTTTTTTTTCTCTCTCCTAAATATTGGATAATTTGATAGAATGAGCACATTAGATCCCTCTAATTCAATTTTGGTATCCAACTCTATGTACTACTAGTTTCAATTTTTTAGTTTTTCATCAATTTTTTTTTTCATTTTTTTCCAGAATGAAGGGGTTCTTGCATCTCAATAACTGAATCGTGTTAACCAGATATTTATTAAAGACTACAAACAAGAAAAGGAAAATGCTCCGGAAAGAAGTAAATCCATGCATGTATTAATGGGAGTTGTTATGCTTCTATTTTCTCTTGTAGGTTAGCAGCTGGAAATCTTAGTTTATGAAATTAATCTCAGCACTTCGTAATTACAGCCATGAATGAATATTGTGTTGTATCTAAATTCTTTGAAATGTTTTAATGGGAATCGTTGAGTACGTTATTTAATATTTTGATAGAATAAGGGGGTCTTTCTAATCTCGATAATATTGATTCCTTAAAGTACTTATCTCAGCCATTAATTCATCGAAACAAAACACTAGCTTGGAATTTGATGGATTAAGATATCTAGCTAAGTGGCAACACTTGTATCATTTATTTAGTCAAATTAATTGGAAGTGGAGTCTTAGTCAGTCTAAGAAATGTCCTAATTAATGATTATTATAATATTATGATAATTTTGACACCTTAACTATGTTTAGCAGGTCAGATTAATTTCAGATGATATGTAAGAGTCTAAAATAAAGAAATTAACCAGACATTTATTGAAGAGGACACGTCAGTGACCACAAACAAGAGAGAAAAGAGGAAAATGCTTCGTGAAGAAGTATATTCTATTACACTGAATAAGGATTTCAACTGCTAAAAATACAATAATTTTGTTTGACTTTAATGACAAAGTTACAAAATTTGCGTAAATAGGTGAATAAAAGAAATAAAAGGACGAGATACCATTCTATCAATCACATAATTCCACTATAAAAGTAGATTATATATATTTGTAATTTCCATAAAAGTAAAGTTATATTTTAATTAGCTAACAAAACTTTTCTTAGGGATAATGTATTAATGTAGTTGATTATTATTTGATTAAATAGTTTTCGGATTAAATTTGTGTCTCTGATTAGTTAATTATTCTTTTTGATGATCTTATTATTATTGAGTTATTTTTATATGATGAGTAGGGGTGAATTCAGCGTGTGGAGGTAGTGGGGTAATTGGGTTGGGCAGGTCAAACCCACGCAAAATTTCGAAATCTAAAATATAAAAAGCCCATAAATTTAGACTCACTGTAATGATTTGGATTTTCGGAGACTTTACTGAAATTTGGAGAAATCAAAACAAAATATCTCTCTCTATAATGCCGGCGTAGATCCCAATCTGCAATTTTTCCCATTTCCGGTCGAGATCCCCCCTGATTGAGCTGCGAGCTCTGCAACTGTGTTACTCATTCATCAGATCGAATCCAATAACATGGGGGATTCGTCGCCATCTAATGGATTTCGAGGGAGATCATTCGTTTTCTTTGCATTTCTCCTATTCGTATGCCTCTCTGCTCCTCTAATTTCCGCTCAGGTACATATTTTTTTTTCTCATGATTTCAATTTCTCAGTATTGTGCATAATTTGATTCTGATGCTTTTGGTATAATTTAGGAGAATGGAAGTGAGGAGTCGAGTACTGCAAAGGATCTGGGCCGCCGGAGTAAGGTGAGGCCTTTTTTGCTCCCAAATCCTAATACTAAAGCATGATATGAAAGTTTGCTTTTGCATTTGTGAAGTAGGTTGGTTGGGAAATATATTCTATTCTATTTCCCCTTTTTTGGTGCTTGTGAATTTTTTTTTCCATTGGCATAGTGACTGCCCTAACCTATGGGCATTTCATTGAAAATTCTCTAGATTAGCTTTGGATGCAGTCACATAGTGCAGTAATTGAACCGATTTGATAATGAATGGAGTTTAACAATCGTTAATCAAATTCATTTGACAGATGTTTGTGGACAAAATCAAGACCAGTATCACTGAAAATGATTCTGATTCTTTTGGCGTGGATGTGGACTCTAGTCTTGGAATCTTTGATGCTTTCTTTGCAAGTTTATCGATGATACTTGTCAGTGAGGTTAGTGGGCTTCTGTTTATAGTATTAGCTTTGCCAGAGTTGTCTGCGCGGATTTTGATGGTCTGTGCTCTGCGATTTGTCATCTCAGACGATTGGTATTATCCACCTGTTTTACCATCCCAGAGATCGAATTTCTAACTGTAACTGCCAATGAAGCACATGTTACTCTTGAAATAAACTTCCATCCATGATATAAGTGTCCGTTTTTGTGATCGCTTGGTTTTTATATGTTATTATCTGTTTTGATATTCTCTTGTGATGATGGTTATGATGCTAGATTGGAGATGAAACGTTCATCATTGCAGCTCTCATGGCTATGCGGCACCCAAAGTCGATTGTTCTATCAGGTGCACTCAGTGCCTTGTTTGTGATGACGGTAAGTCAATGTTCCTTCACCTGCTTGGATTGAAAGTTATGGGCTCATAAAGGTACTTTTGATGGATGCTAATGATTATGTTGCTTACATACCTGTACCAGATACTTTCGACTGGTCTTGGTAGGATTGTTCCAAATCTGATATCGAGGAAGCATACCAATAGTGCAGCTACAGGTTTGTTTCTGTTTCTGTCCATAAATGTGACTTAAATGTTTGTTTTGTTTTTCTTCTACGACGAGTAGTTAAAAATGCTCAAATGTGTTAAAAAGACTCTCATTGAAATGGCTCCTTAACAGTACCTAGATGAAGGGAATGTTGTGTAGTAGGCTAGTAGCTATACCTGCCTCCTATATAGGAAGAACATGCTCATTTGTGAGTGGCTTTCTTATGTGCAGGTTGTTTATAGAACTGACATGAAAACCTTCTTGCAGTTCTCTATACCTTTTTTGGTCTTCGACTACTTTACATTGCGTGGAAATCTGACCCAAAAGCTTCCCAGAAGAAAGAAATTGAGGAAGTATGTTGAAGTTTTTAATTTTCATTTATTTGTCTTTTTTACTTCTACGCTTGTCTATATCCTGTCTTACCGTCCTTAAGATTTACAATTTGAGCTGGACTGTAGTATTTTGATACATAGAGTCTCATGTACTCGTTATCCTTTTCTGTAAAACTATTATGGCTGGTCTTATTATATCTATGCTGGTGGCTTTAAGTGTTTTGCTTTTTATTTCTTTACTTTTTTTCTTGAAATGTGTTGGTTAAATCAATTTATTCTGGTATTTATCATGGCATGATTCACTTGCAGTTTTGCTCATCTTTTTACTTCTCGTACCTGCACTGTTCTTTTGCTTGCCTTACTTAAATTGTCCCCAAATAACATGGTTACTAGCTCTTGCATAAACAGCTTATGTATGGATCAACTTGCGGCAGCTTTTTAATTTGCATGATTGCATCTCAACTTTGTTTGTGTAACTATGGGCTGATTCTAAGACTGATTACTTCAGGTAGAAGAGAAACTTGAAGCTGGACAAGGAAAAACAACTTGGAGACGTTTCCTTTCTAGATTTTGTACACCAATCTATCTAGAGGTATAGCTTAGCTCAATCTTCTGTGATGTCAATGAACATCTTGATATCTTCTGCAAAAAATCTTTTTTCATAAGAGCTCACACCTGTTGCCACCTTGAATTGTTTTAGTTTACTTTAGACTATCTGGAGACTGAAGTGCAGACACTAATGTTTTTTTTCCCTCCAATGGTTTTCATTTGCAGTCATTTATATTGACTTTTTTGGCCGAGTGGGGTGACCGCAGCCAGATAGCAACAATTGCTGTAAGTTTTCTCTCTCTTTTTTGTGATTTACCGCCAATCTTGTTTCTATATATTTGTCAAAGTTCAGCTACCTGGTTCCTAAAGTGGCTATGATAATCTTTTAGAAATATGTTGGTATATAATCTATTCAAGGGCCATTTTGAATTTAAAAACATCCAATTTGTAAGTCAACAGATTTACTACCAGTCTTTTCCAATATTCATATTGGCAGATTCAGTTGTTGTACAAAGTTCAGACCACTAAATAAAGATTTTTAGTATTTACATAGAGACCCAAGTAGCAGATTTGTAAGGGATGTTTATTACTGGGGATGAACTTCTTAGCATAAGACTAGAACTTCGCAAAATTGCTGAATTATACAAAGGTAGATCCCAGTCAGATTATAACTTGGGTAAAAGTTTTGAGCATTTTGCAGAATAAATGGCTTATGATAGTGTTTTGTGGAGAACTTCTCTTCTTCCACTACATAAGTCCAAATTAAATGTGACATGATCATGGCATGATGGGGTTATTGAAGGTTGAGTTGTCGGTGGCAGCTGTTTCTTAACTTGAAAGGTTGTCTTCTTCCTGTTGTACAGCTAGCCACACATAAGAATGCGGTGGGAGTTGCTGCAGGAGCAACCATAGGGCACACCATTTGTACGTCAGTGGCGGTGATCGGTGGAAGTATGCTGGCATCGAAAATTTCACAGCGTACCGTTGCTACCGTTGGGGGGCTGCTTTTCATGGGCTTTGCCTTGTCCTCGTACTTCTACCCTCCTCTATGATCCTGAAAGTTTTGTAGCTTAACTTGATAATATCATTTCCTGTTGGTTTTCATCTTTCGAGGAAATGTTAACAAGAGATGACATGTCACATTGTTGGGCTTATATTTTTTTGTATAGATTGGAAGTATATTCTTCCAATCGTTGACATCAATTTCAGATTCATTATAGATTACAATTACAAGTTGTCCATAAATATTAGCGAATGATATATAGTCAAACAAACACCACTATGCTCTCTTTTGTTTCCAATTCTAGTTGCAGGCTTGGTAAAACTGGTCACCAATTAAAATTAAAATTAAAATTTAAAATTAGCGATTGGATTTGGAGATTTGTAAAACTCATCATTTGATACTATTTTCTTAGCTTCTTCGTCTTGGTTGGACACAAAATTTTCAATCTTCAAATTCTTGCTACTAGTTGGACTAATATATGTTATTGAGTGTTGACGAATAAAATTCAACTCCGTTCACTGCACATGTTTTAAGTAAATTTCCTTTATTTTTGATGCAATGAACCAAACTACTCATGAGCTATTCGAGCTTGTAAATTGAAGGAATCAAACTTGAGTCTATTTATATTCAGTTCGTTAGCTCGTGAACAAGTTTCGTTAAGTGATTTAGTTTGAAAATGTATAATTATTACAAAATATGTAATTAACATATTATAGAAAATAATCACTATATTATAGTATTGTGATTAAAATGATCTATTTTCAAAAGAAAATAGTTACTACTAATATTTTAAAAATAAATTCAAATTTGTAAAGCCTATTTAGGTTAGATTAAGTTCAAATACGCTTGTGTGATTCGAAATATTCAGTGAATAAAATTTGAGAATGACTCGAAAATAAACAAATCAAGTCTAAACATGACGGCATTTGGCTCGGCTCGACTCAACTCGGCTCCATTACATTACACTCCTAATTGCTATGATATAACATATCATCAACAAAGAAACAGCTCTAAATCTATGGCGCCGGCGCCGGCCAAGTCGCTCTTTAGAAGGAAAACGGCCTTATATTTGAAAACCACTCGCTGCTGCAACTACTCTTCATTTCCCCCCTCCAATCCACGCCCATATCACTCCTCCCTCATCAAAACCGGCTCAATCCACTTCCTCCACGTGGCTAACTATCTCTTGAAGCTCTACATCGACACCTCCAATTTGAACTGCGCCCGCCACCTGTTCGACGAAATTCCTCAACGAGATGTCAAAACTTGGACCATTCTCATCTCCGGCTTATCCAAATTTGGCCATCATAGGATTGCTTTGGATTACTTCACTGCAATGCCAATTAAGGGAACCGTAGCTGCCAACGCCTTCACCTTAACCAGTGTGCTCAAGTGTTGTGCTTCCCTTCGTGGCGGCCTTCGGGTTGCGAAGGCGGTTCATGGATGGATGATCACAACTGGGTTTGATCGGGATGTTGCCTTGGACAATGCTCTCCTCGATTGTTATGCTAAGTTCAGGCTGTTTGATTGCGTGGAGAGGTTGTTCGAGTCCATGGATGAAAAGGATTCCATTTCTTGGAATATAGCCATGGCTGCTAAGCTGAGTGAGGGTAAGATGGAGGAGGTGCTCGATTTCTTCTGGAGATTGCCCGACAAGAGCGTCTCGAGCTGGAATACCATCGTTGATGGGCTTCTGCAGCGGGGGTCGAAGAGGGGGGCGCTTGAGCTTCTCCATGAGATGGTTAAACTTGGATATGCTTTTGATGAAGTTACGTTTTCGGTATCATTGGCTCTGGTGTCTTCGTTGAAGAATTTGGAGCTTGGGAGGCAGATTCATGGCCGGCTGTTTAGGGCTGGGAAGAATGAAGATTCATTTGTAAGGACTTCTCTTCTTGACATGTATTGTAAGTGTAGGGAAATGCATAAGGCTTCTGTGGTATTTCAAGAACTGCAGAAGAGAGACGACTTTGGTGATGATTTGATGGCTCGAACGGTTTCTTGGAGTACGATGATAGCTGGCTGTGTTCAGAATCGCATGACGGGAGACGCCATGTGTTATTTCAGGTCCATGATTCTTGAGAAACTTAAGATTGATCTGTTTACTCTGACTACCATCCTTACCGCCTCTGCTAACGACGCTAAATTGGAGCTCGGCCAGCAGATTCATGCTCACACGATGAAACTAGGGCACAGGCAAGATTTGTTCGTGTGTTCATCCATGATTGACATGTATGCGAAATGTGGGAAGCTAGACGAATCTTGGTCGTATTTCAGGGAAACGGGAACCAGAAACGTCGTGCTATGGAGTGCAATGATAACAAGCTACGCAATGCACGGGTTGGGAAATGAAGCGGTTCTGCTATTTGAGTTGATGGTGAAAGATGGTATTACACCGAATGAAGTGAGCTTCATCGGTGTTCTCACTGCCTGCAGCCATGCTGGTTTGGTAGACGACGGGTGCAAGTATTTCAAGATGATGAAAGATGTGTACGGGCTCCAGCCTGGTATGGAACATTTCACTTGCATGATAGACCTCTTCGGCAGAGCAGGGCACCTAAAGGAAATCAAAGATTTCGTTTATGAGAACCGGATCGATAATTTGAAAGAGGTTTGGAAGGCGTATCTATCGTGTTGCTGGCTTCACAAGAACGTTGAAATGGCGAATTGGGTGTCCAAGAAACTGCTCGAATTGGATCCACGCCAACCCGACCCTTATCTTCTCGCCTCAAATACTTACTCAGCTAATGACTCGTGGGAGGCGGCGGCTAAGCTTAGGGGTTTGATGGTGGAAAAGCAAGTGAGAAAACTTCCTGGCCAATCTTGGATCTAGCTGGTGCATGGGTTCCACATAAGTGGTGAATATCATGTGCAAAATGCAGCATAAATGAGTAGAAGGGAAGCAAATCTGCAGTGGGATGTGTTGAGTTTGATATACATCTTCTAAGATCTATAGTTATTAAAGCCATTTTTTATGTAGCTTAGATCAACTTCTTGTTCATGTACATATAAAGCTTCAAACCATGATTTTCTTGATGATGTTGATGTAGCTTGACCACAGTTTTGAGGAATGAAATCTGCTTTTGAACCAATCAAGAATCTTGATAGGGATTAGAGGTTTGCTTGTTTTTCACTTCTTTCTGGTGGAATCTAAATGCTACGTATCCATATAGAAAGTAAACAGAACAAAAAGGAAAAGACACATATTGCTCAACAAAAAACATAAGTCACTTTTCTACAATCAAATCTATTAGTATTAAAGGTGAAGGGCACAAGGCATTGTTAGCTTCGTCTTTACGAATTTGGAAGAAAAGCAGGAGCCCACCAATGGGGAACTAACAGAGAGAGAAAATAATTGTATATGTAAACCATATTATTGCAATCACAGATGAATAAAACTCAAATCAGTATTGGTAATGCTTTGTACTTGGTGTCATACAACTTGAGTGGATATTGACCACCATTCCTCAGTGTAATTGTAACTTAAAACCAAAGCCAATATGCAGCATATATATCCTAACAATTTGAGTGCTCCACTCAGCCTGATAAGCGATAACTCGTCTTAACATGAAGGATCGACTGGAGAGATTCGTGCTCCTTCCGTTTGCTGCAGGTTGCATCTCTGAGTCGAGCATTCCAGTTGCGTCTCAGCAGCAGAGTAAACGATCAAAGCATGGTACCAGTTCTCTTTTAATCTCTCATTTCCTGTTTTTACCTTTTTTTCAAAGGCTAACTCTGTGCCTGTGAAGAAAAACACGAAGAGGAAAAGAAGGATGGAGAAGAGGGATGTTTGGAAGATGATCAAAGTTTAACGAGTCAAAACGGGAAGACCAACCTCCCAAGATTCCAGAAGATGTTCAAGAACTTATCTCAGATATTTGGTAAGCTATATATATAGCACAAATCTATAACTACTGAAAGATATTTATCTTTGAATTCACATAATTGAACATAATCAAGTTATCATGTAGATTCCAGATGATGCAAAGCATGAATGGCAAATCTGAATTACTAAACCAGATATATAGAATAATAGAACAATTTCTAAATATTATGAATCTGTTTTCAGTGTACAAAGATGAGCAGGAAGAAGAAGAAATGGTGATGGAAATCGGATTACCAACAGATGTGAAGCACGTGAGTCACATAGGGCTCGATGGCTGCACGAGTACAATCTTTTCAAAGGGTTGGGCTGAACAGGAGTTGATCGATCTCCATTCTTTCCCTCTGTCGGAACTGGAGTTTGCCATCAAAGCAGAAGCTGAAACACCCAAGATAGCGAGTTTGCTTGAAACCAAACCTCATTATTACAACAATAAGGCCATTGCCTAATGAGAGTGTTACATCTAAATGTATGCATAGCATCTTCGTTTCCACCAATTTTTTTCTTGTTTATGGCTGTAGTTATGATTTCTTGAGTGAAGCTATAGATAATACAGAGAAAATGAAAACAACTAGTGATGTTTGATTTTATCACAAATGCATATACGGAGCTTTTAGTATGTTGCAACAAACTTACTATACTGCAGTCGATTACTGCTCCGGTTGGATCACACAAGCAGGAATAGTAAACAACTTAACAAATGGCAAGCACATGGATTGCAAGCTGCAAAACATGAGCTATGCAACAGATGGATTTGATCAAGCACAAACAGCAAGAAACACAAATAAAGCAACAACAGATGGCAAAACAAAATGAATGCCATATTCAGTCACCCCAGCTATTTCTATTGCTAAACAATTGATTAAAAAAACAGTTGCTTTGTAGCTGAATTCATGAAGAAAGAGAGGAACTTGATTCCAAAATGAATTTTTCGATATAATCAATGAAGCAATGGCAAATCAGACTATCTTCCCTCCTCACATTCCCTTTCCCCATATTCAGTCACAGCAGCTATTGCTATTGCTATTGTTATGGCAAACAATTGATAAAAAAATAGTTGCTATGCAGCTGAATTCATGAAGAAAGAGAGGAATTTGACTCCAAAATGAATGTGAATATCATCAATGAAGCAATAACCAATCAGCATATCTTCCCTCCTTACATTCCCTTTCCCCATATTCACAGTCACAGCAGCCATTGCTATTGCAATTGGCAAACAATTGATAAAAAAAAAAACAGCTGTTATGCAGCTGAATTCACGAAGAAGGAGATGAATTAGGTTCCAAAATGAATTTGTAGATATCGTCAATGAAGCTATGACCAATAGGCCTATCCTCCCTCCTCACATACCTTTTCCCCAATTCCACATTATACTCACTCAACCCTACCTCCCCACACCTCTTCCACAGCTTCTCCCCAAAATCCCTATGCGCGAAATACGCCTCCACTCCCACCGCGCCGCCTTCCACCGCCACCGGCAGCCGCTCGTAGTGGCCGCGTTCCACTCCTTCGAGCTCATCGAGGCGCGCTCGGCCATCAGCCGACGACACGGAGTAGAGCTCTCCTTTTACCCTTTTTCCCTCCCCTTTCAGATTGATTAAGTAGGGAATGCCGTAGGGCCCGCAAACCAGCGGGAAAGCTTCCACGGTGGTGCAATCCCTCACATAGGCGGCGCCGCCGCTCCGAATCAGCTCGTCGAGCAGCCTGTGATTGTAGAATCCCCGCTTCAGAGTGCCGTACACGAAGATGAGCGCACCATCCGCCATTGCTGCAAATCTAATCTAATCTCTTTTTTTGAGAGAGAGCTTATAATTAATATTTAATTATTAATTTCCATTATTATATTGGATAATTACGGCCAGTCGTTGTATTTTCCTCTGTGTAAATAAATTGAAAATAAAAAAAGGTAATTTTATTTTTAGGGGTTAATGGTATAAATAGGGGAAGAGAAGCAATTCGCAAACTAGGGCTAAGTTCCTGTGAATCAAAATCGTCGAAATCCCCTTTTCTCCCCCAAAATCGAAATCGAAATCCAGCTGCAGCTCTCTCCGTTGTGAATCAACCATGACTGGGAAGGCCAAGCCGAAGAAGCACACCGCCAAGGAACTCGCCGCGAAGCTCGACGCCGCCACCACCAACCGCGGCGGCGGCAAGGCCGGCCTCGCCGATCGCACCGGGAAAGAGAAAGGCGGCCACGCGAAGCTCGAGTGCCCCCTCTGCAAGGTCACCGCCCCCGATATCAAGTCTATGCAGATCCACCACGATGCTCGCCATCCCAAGATCCCCTTCGACGACTCCAAGCTCAACAATCTCCACTCCACCGTCGTTGCCGACACCTCCAAGCCCAAGCCCGGCATCCGCGGCAGCTTGAAGAAGTGAACTTTTCTCTCTTATCCCTTTTTCCCTGCTTTATTTCTCTTGTTTCGCAACCAACAGGAGATACAGAAAGGGGAGAGAAAGGGGTGCTGCAGCTGCCTGTTTGTTGTGGCTTATAGTTTTAATAATTGTCTGGCTCCGTTGTTCCGTTTTGCTGTATTATCATCATGCTTGTTTCTGACTTGTTACAGTTATTATTGTGTATTGATACTTGCGGCTGCCTTAGTTGGAACCCTAATTCCATCCTTATAGTTGTGTATTTTTATGCTAATGGATATTGCTTGTTTTTTTTTTTTTTTTTTTTCGAAATCTGTTATGCTAAGTATGCGAATTGGGCTTGCCAATCTTTATTTGCTGCATCCTCTGTTTAAAGAAGTTAAAAAGATGTCTTTTTTTTTCTGTTGAGTTTTCATTTGTGTAGATGGATAAGAATGAGATGATAGTATACGAATTGGGCTTGCCAATCTTTATTTGCTCCATCCTCTTTTTAAAGAAGTTAAAAAGATGTTCTTTTTTTTTTTTTTTCTGTTGAGTTTCATTTTTGTAGATGGATAAGAATGAGATGATAGTATAGGAATTGGGCTTGCCACTCTTTATTTGCTGCATCCTCTGTTTAAAGAAGTTAAAAAAGATGTCTTTTTTCTGGTGAGTTTTCATTTATGTTGATGGATAAGAATGAGATGATTAGCAACAAAAGTTTTCTCTCCAATGATAGGTTGTTTTTATTATAGTTTTGGCAGTTTGGCGCATTGCACGGCTTGTTGGTTGGATTATATACATCCTTTTGCATTACTACGTTCTTCCTAGTCCGGGGTTTAGGATATATATGTGCTGGAATTGAGAAGCATCCTTTTGCGCTACTAATCAGGAATTGAGCTTTTTTAGCAAATACCATTTGAAGAGTGTGCTTCCTTTGTGTGTGCTTAGTGTATTGTTAAAGTATTTTAATTTCTTATTAAGAGTGGTGGTTGGGGCTGCTGAGTTGTGAATGTCATATCAATTGACATGAATTTATCATTAAGGATTTACTTAGGTGTATTTATTTGGCACATATTTTGCAGTGTTGGGTGCCTATACGTTTTCATGGCTGTCCTTTTCCATATTATTGCCTTTGTGGAACTGCTAAAGTCCCTTTCATATTATGGCCTATACATCTCTCTACACATATATTTATATATATGTATGTATCCATTGTAACTCAAGGAGAATTGGTTACTTTGTTTGCATCCTCCATTAGGCATGCAATGGTTACCTCATTGTTTGATTGTTGCAATCAAGTGTAAAATCAAGCATACACGGCCCAGTCCTGCTGTTGTAGCATTGTACATCTTAGACAATTGTTAGTAATTTATGTGGTTTTAGCTAAATGCAACTAAAATTACCAGCAATGTCTTGTAATCATCACCAGCCAGTTATTCAATCTCAAGTAATCATGCTTTCAGGGCTAATGCATGTCTTCACCTGCCTGCTCCCGTGCGCTAGCCTGCCTTGGGGAGGATTTATTAGGTGCTGAACTCTCTAGATACGTTTCCTAACAAAATAGGGAGACAGTTCGTGATCCGGTACCTAACTATAGGGATGACCTAGAGCCCCAACAGTGAATTAGCATGTTAGTTTAGTGCTGATATGAAGATTGTGGGGTTTTCAAGTGTGGATTATTGCTATACTCTTGCTTTCCATTTGAACTGCATATGTCAGTTCGATTTGCGGGGTTTTCAGGAGTTTGATAATTGCTATGCTGTGAAGTTTCTTGCTTTCCATATGAACTGCATATGTCAGTTCTCCAACAGTTGTCCAAAGGAGACGTGTTTCATTTTTGTGCCTAATCCGAATCTTTGCTTGTCCCCCGCAGTTAATGGGTTGTAGGTTACTATGGGGTGTGTGTTTACGAGCAATGTGAATGAGGTGCTATGTGTGATAGAGAGCTCGTGAATTGCCACCTGAGGAGATGCGGTGGTTGTATGAGTCTGTTATTTAGTTCTAGTTTGTATTAGAAAGAGCGGAGAATTGTGGAGCCTCGGAGCTAGTTGTGGATATGCTGAATGGGGATGTGGATGTGGGCGGAGAATGAAGGTGTCGGAAGCAATAGAAACCGAGGTAGCTTCCATGTTGATGCGCTTTTTCATGTGGTTGTAAGATGGAACTTGTTTTAATCGTCGCCAACGCTTAAATAATGGTTGTTTCTGCTTTACTGTTGTTGCCTTTCTTCTTCGAATTCTTGGTTACTATTATTGTCTCTGATATCAAGAAGCCTATACTTACATTTTCCTGTGTTGCTCATGATCTTCCTATTTTTCATCGATGTTCATTTTTCATTTTTGAAGTTGCCATTTGAAATGAATAGATGTGGAATCGCTTTTGGCCAATATTTATTTAATATGTTGTTTTGACAAACATGTTGGAATATATTCTCAATTTGTCAGGTCTTTTACATGTGTATATATTCTATTGCTTTGTAGGCTTAATTTAGCACCACTTGTAATGGAATTATTGAGAGATTACATTTAAGGTTGCGTGTAATAGGTTGGTCAGCACATGGTATATTATTTTATTTGGTTACAAAAGAAATTAAAGCAAAGAATAGTTTAACTATTCAATAAGCATGCTTTCAAAAGAAATACACTAGTCAATAGCCACTTAAATTTGACTATAGTGGTATAATTAATAAAGCAGCCGTAGCGTAGTAATCAGGTGTTGAATTCCGTCAGAAATCAGAAAAGTGAAAGCAAACTAATTGTCATTAAATTACAAATTTATTGCTACAATCTGATAATCAAATTTAGTAGGTAGGATTTTGAGAACTGCTACGGCGGAGCGCTCTATGCTTTATGCTCCAAAACCACATTATATTAGCATTAGTTGAAAGCCGAAACAATTAGTGGTAATTACAACAAATTAAGATGTCGTCGTCCTCTTCCACCTTGCTCACTAGCAACTCCATCCGCCTCCATAATCCGTCGCCACGACCCTCTTCTTCGCGTCTCCGTCTCGACTCTCTCGCTTTTAAGCCGACTCTCCGCCTTGGTCGAGTCTTCTCCGCCACCACAGACTCCGCCATGGATGCCGTTCAGAGACGTCTCATGTTCGAAGACGAGTGAGTTTGTATATATTCTCTTTTATTTCTTTTACTATAGAGCTTGATTCGATGCTCGTGTGCAGGTGTATTTTGGTCGACGAGAACGACGCCGTTATCGGCCACGACACCAAATACAACTGTAAAATCCGATTCGTTTGCTCTTTCGTTCCATTATGGATCCGTCAAATTCACTAGACCGATTTGCACTCGCAGGCCACCTGATGGAGAAGATCGACTCTGAGAATCTGCTGCACCGGGCTTTCAGCGTGTTCCTGTTCAACTCGAAGAAGGAGTTGCTGCTCCAGCAACGATCCGCGACGAAGGTGACGTTCCCTCTCGTGTGGACCAACACCTGCTGCAGCCATCCCCTCCACCGAGAGCCGGAGCTCGTCGAAGAGGATGCTCTTGGCGTGAGGAAAGCTGCTCAGCGAAAGCTATTCGACGAGCTCGGCATCACAGCCGATGACATCCCAATCCACGATTTCGTCCCCTTGGGCCGTATTCTCTACAAAGCACCATCCGACGGCAAATGGGGAGAACATGAACGTAAGTACGCTAATCTTGATTAATGAATGATCGAGATTGACTTTTCAAATGAGATGTGTTTTTCTCGTATTGCAGTGGACTATCTTCTCTTTATCATGCGGGATGTAAGGCTCGACCCGAACCCGGATGAAGTAGCGGACGTGAAATACGTGAACCGCGAGAAGTTGAAAGAGCTTCTAAGGAAGGCCGACGCAGGCGAGGGCGGCCTCAAGCTCTCCCCGTGGTTCAGATTAATCGTCGACAACTTCTTGTTCGAATGGTGGGACCATGTCGATGCCGGCACGCTCACCGAAGCTGCCGACATGAAAACCATTCACAAATTAACCTAGCTAGCTAGCTAAGAACATCAATATATATGTATATGTAAGCATAAGAGAAAAATGGATGTTTGAATCCGTTATATAATACAATATGATTAATGTGTTAAACAGAGTAACTAAATATTTATCGATTTACGAGCAAACGGATTCGGAATCTCCGGTGCCTTCTCGGAAGGCACCGGAGCTAAGCGTGATGCTCGAAGCTTGAAGAAGCGCCGCCTTCCTCTTACTTCTCCTCGTTTTCCACGTCTCTAGGGACTCGGACGACACTGACGTCTCTCTCTCCTCCACCCGAGACTCCTCCTTCTCTTCCTCCTCGTACTTGCCCGTGCCCGTGCCTCTCGGGAAAATGAGGGGCCTGAGGAACAACACAAGGAACATCACGAGCACCACGAAAACGTACAAGCTCGTCCACACACACAACGTCAATCTCCAATGGTAGACCACTTCCTTGAGCCAAGGTGGCCGGGTGTTGACCACGACCTCCGCATCGTAGAACTGCGGGAGGGACGAGGTCCCGGCCCTCGGGATTAGGGTTAGGCGAATGTCCTCCGTCCGAGGATAAGTAGCCTCTTTGTGCTTCAACGCCGGGAAGGTCAACCTCTGCGTCTCGCTTGTCATACCTAAAACCAACGGCACGCCCATCAGAAATGTGCGGGCGTACCGGATCGGCCAGCTCCGGAACCGGAGCATGCTCGGGTGGCTCGATTTCGCAATCACAGTTCCTTGACCCGATAGCAATTCGGCACTCAACTGCAACAACAAACATCGATCATCAGTTCATCACCTAGCTATGATATTACATTAATTAGCTAGCTACTAGGTTGAATATATAGCACATATACCAGTAATTAAGAGACTAATTAGCATAATTAGGAAACCTAATGAATTAGGGGGCGTTTGCCAGTTGCCACAACAACAAACATCATCACCTACGCTGTGCTATTACATTAATTAACTAGGTAGATTAGGAAATCTAGTAAATTAAGTAGGCGTTTAATTTTTAGTAATTGAATAAATACACAAAATACAGAACTGAGTATGTTAATAGAATAAGATTCATGGTCAAACAAATTCCAAATTAATTAATCCATCCAATGGTCTAGACCAGTATAAATTATTTTATTTTTTCATCATATCAACCAAAATAAACATCTCCAACGGATTACTTATAACTTGTAAATACAAGAACCTTAGGCAACTTTTTCCCTTTAATCTTTTCACTCCAATTATGTAAATATTATATCGTGGTATGATAATTAATATTTTTCATTCTAAGATCATCTACAACCCACAAATTCAAACTCAATTTATAATTAAAGTAAACACACCCTAGCTAATGAATTTAGGCTGGCTGGTAACTTAAGTGGTAATGTTGCTACACACCACCAAAATTAATTAATTAATTAATTATGTATAAATCAAGGGTTTTAAGTACTCCCTCCGTCCCTTAAGGGCGTGTTTGATATCATAAATAAATCCAAGATAACAAATATAGATGATAACAAATGTAGATGGAGTTATCTCATTGTTTGGTATCCAAAAAAAAAAAAAATCTGCAAAGCCCGCATTAGTCAAAGGCCCGCTTCTATTTAGGTCTATTTTTTAGATAAGTAATCCAACAAATTTGGGGAGATTAGTCATCTTTCTCTAATGGGAATACAAATAAAAAATATTAATTGTTAATTTAATAATTGTTAGGGATGATTTAGTCAATTTAAAATATTAATTGAATATAAATGTAAAATCACATTATTATCCAACTAATAAATCAATGTACCAAACAGATGTATTATATTATCTAAATTTTACAAGATTTTATATTTTATGTACCAAACAACAAGTATGATAAAATTTTTATTTTATCTTCTTTTTTTATCTCGACATTATTTATGTCGTCTATTCTCATTTTCTATACCAAACATGCCCTAAGAGTATGCATTGTTTTGACCGGTGCGGATTTTAATAAAATGTAGTTGACTTAAATTGTAGTGGAATATGAGTCCCACAAAAATGTATTATTAAATATAAAAGTAATGTCAGTTGAGAATGGATCCCACGAAAAGGTATTGAAAAGTGTAAAAATAATATAAATAAATGTTAAAATAGGGAATAAATGGAACCCACAAAAAGTGGTTATTTCCAAAAAAGAAAAATGCATATTCTTGAGGGACGGCCCAGAATGAAATAAAATGCATACTCAGGGATGGAGGGAGTAATTAAGTAACGAGAAAATGAACCTGAAATATGCCGACATCTCTATTGTAATCGGAATCCGGCATCAAGAGCGACAAGGAGACGTAAATAGTGTGCCCCGGCGGCACCGCCGCGCCGTAGCCGAAGGTCAAGACGGCGGTGGGGTGCGCGTCGCTGTAGTCGAACTGCACGCTCTCCCTCATACAAACCGGCTCCTCCGCCCACGACCTCACCAATCCGACGCCCACCACCGCCGCCGCCACCATCGCCGCCAGCAGCAGCATCAGCACGTACGCCGCCGCCGCCACGCCCATCGCCAGCCGCCCTGCGAGGCCCCCCATCGCGGAGCTGGAGAGGAGCTTGGTGAAGGAGATGAAGGGATTGGGGAGCCGCCCAAGCTGCTTGTTGTTGTCGTCGATTTCCATGGATGATTAATTCGAATTGAGATTTAGCGGATTGGAGCAGTGGGGAGAAGCAACAGGTGTAATCGAAGGGGAGGGGGAGCTGAGGTGGATGAATTGATGCATGCATGTTGAGGGCTTGACACGTGTACTTTTCAAATTTCGATGCTTATTTCACTTATCTTCTTCTTCTTCTTCTTCGAGTATTTATCTATATTCCTCTATTACTTTTTTTCTTCAAAAATTCGTCACTTTATTTCTTCTTTCGATTGTTGTCGAAAAACGTTCAACTTTTGTGAATATGAATCTAATACAACCTTCCTATTAATTACTTCCTCCGTATTTTATAAGTGTTGTACTTATTTTTAATTCTTGTATTTAAATAAGTGTTTTATTTCTTGTATTATTTCTATATTATTACAATTTTTTTATTTTTTATACAATAGTTAGGAATATAACTAAAAATACATATTTATGATGTCATGAGACACTTAAAAATTACAGAGAAAATATGTTGTAGGTTTTCTTTCTAATAATTTTACGTTAAATTCAATTATGAAGATCATGGCACTAAAATATGTGAACGAATTTTATGAATGGTAGAAATATTAACTACAATTTATTTTAGTTCTTGTTTTAATTGTAAGTAGTGATGATAATTAAATGAATTGGAAAATTTACACTTTACTAGTTGGATTATCGATCTTTTGACGAATATATATATGGCTACAGCCTACATGTATATGTCTCAACTAATTGAGGCATATATAATAGCAAGTAGATGCTCCAACTATCACAAACTAACAAAATTTTCCAAAATTCGATTTCCAAGCACAAAAAATTGCGTGACTCACGGACGTAGGTGTGGATTTAAACAAATTAAAATATAAATGAGCTAGTATCACATTTTGCTACCTAAATTTCAAAGGCAATAATAATATATGACGATGTATCATGTATTTAATCAATATGTGACTGGAAAATTGAACTTTGAGACATATTTTGTTCGCTTTTTTGTGGTTCGGGTATTTAATTACGATTATACAACACTAGTTAATCCGGGGTATTTTTCGTTACAATATCAATAATTTGGGTATATATATAGCTAATAGCTTAAATTATTGACACTCTAGCATTTCTTTTTATAGAGAAAGAGACTTCTAAGTTGTAAAACTTAGCTGTTAGATCGTTGACACTCTAGCTAGTATATAACAATCACATTGGATGAAATTAGACATTCTAATTAAGTTTTAATGACGTGGATCCTGAAAGCTTATCCACGAAAATATTTAATGATAACGTCTTGAAATTAGTTCGAACTAAAGTCGTTTTATTAATCTCATTTTGTTTTATAGTCCATATATATTCATTGTAAGTAGTAGGATATATATAATTTAGTTGAAAGAAATTGCGGAGAAAATCGTTAGTGTAAAACGGTGCATATATATAATTCACATCTTAATTTATTTTTAACAAATCTACAAACTATAAGGTTGAGCCGACATGTGGCTAACTTACTTTGCCTTCCCCTCTTTTCACGGATCTTATTCACAAAAATCCCCAATCATATTTCTTGGCAAACCATAGCAATCTCAACTTACTTAATTTCTTCACCTAAAATTAACGTTTAATGTTATCTCATGTTAGTTTTTTCAATATATTAATTCTAATTATCTTAATTCAACTAACCAAACTAACATATCACATTATACGCACATACACACACATGCAACAAATTCCTCATTACTTGAGCTATAATAATACTAATTACAATAACACATATTAATTAAATTAATCAGCAATTAAATCTACAAATTACACTACCACAATCTATGTCGAAAAATTAAATGCCAAGACGAAAAAGGCGTAAAGAGTGAGGTAGCTAGCTTTGATTTAATTATATATATTGAAAAAGTTAGGGCTTATTATTGAGTGGAGTTGTTGAGAATAATATTTCACATTGGTTTTGGTTTCATCTCTGTGCAAGGTCCAATCATCATCATCGACATGATGTAAACACAGTATCAATCTCGAAGAATTATTAATTAACCTAGTTAGATTGATACTGTGGGATCATGGAATTCACGGCGTCAAGATTTTGTTGATCGTTGAGAGAGATCCGTCAATGGCTGCCAACGGAGGGGGCCCGCCGCCGTTCATCAAGAAGGAGGAGGAATTATTCGATTCGATTCAAAATTCGATTGCCGCGGATAACTGCCGCCGTTATAACGTGGAGAGGAATAGTGATGATTATAACGGCCACAGAGGCGTCAGCATTGCTGAGAGACGCGCCGCCAAGTGCGGCTTCAATGCTTCCCACGTCAGCATTCGCGCCGCCGTGTCTCCGCCGCCGTGTTTCACCGTGCCGCCGGGGCTCAGCCCGTCGGCGCTGCTCGATTCTCCGATCATGCTGCCAAACGCCGAGGTGCATGGATTCTATATATGATCCCTCTTTTAATTAATTAATTTGAATCTCTTTTTTATTTTCACTGTTTATTAATTAATTAATTAATTGATGTTTATAGGCACAAATGTCTCCAACAACTGGAACGTATTATCCGTCACCGAATCATGAGAACTTGAAACTGAAACTGAAGATCACTAACGACAGCATGGAGACTTGCTCATCGGAAAATAATTTAATGGGCGACAATAATTATAAGGTACGTACCTATTTAAGTAATTAAATTTTAGGAATTATAAATAGAGAAAACGGTAAATTAAATCACGAACTGTAACCATTTTGCCTTTTTAATGTTGATAATTAAATATATGAACTTGATTTTGTGCAATTAGAGCTCAAATTTGTTTCCGGCCACTGAAAATCTACATCAACACTAATTAAAGTAGCATGGACTTAAAAATATACTGAATTAACTGGCGAAATATGATTTTGCCTTTTGAACGTTGACAATTAAATACATGAACTTATTTTTTTGTAATTAGAGCTCAAGTTCTGTTTTTGGCGACCGAAAATCTACGTAAAGCAATGTGTACTAAAATATGTGTTGAATTAACTAGGCTTCCTCTTCTTCCACCCATTAATTCAACACGACATTTTTAGTCTACGTCGGTTTAATTAAAATTCGCGTAAGTTTCTCGGTTGTCGGAAATAGTGTTCAAGCTCTAATTGCTACATATCAGTAGTTCATGTATTTAATTACCAACTTCGAACAGTCTGTATCCCAACTGTAAATTGGACATAGTTCGTGATTTGATTTGTCATTTTTCGTTATAAATAAAGCTAAAAGATGTGTATAATTTGTGGAATCTCTAATTATTTCACACGATGATGATGGTGTGGATTTAATCGGATTATAAATTGGAGGCGCGCACGCAGGAGTTTGAATATCCAAAGGAATTATGTTTCGACAACAGAAACGAAATGATGATCTTGGAAAATCACGACAAAACTCCTCCTTCTCTTCCTCATGCAAATCATCAGAATCATCACAAGAATTCTGCTACAACAGCTTCAATCCCAAAACTAGAAATGAGCAAGAACTCAGAAGATGGATACTACTGGAGAAAATATGGGCAGAAGCATGTGAAAGGAAGCGAATATCCAAGAAGCTATTACAAATGCACCAACACGAATTGCCCCGTGACGAAGAAGGTGGAGAGGTCTCACGACGGCCACATTGCTGAGATTGTGTACAAGGGCAGCCATAACCATCCCCAGCCGAAGCAGATGATGATGGCTACTACTGATCAAGCAGCAGCTGTGTTGTCATCTGCAGATCATCTTGCTGCCGGTGATGACGATGATGTTGATCATGCTATGGATGGAACCACAGCCAATTCATCTCCTTATCTCAACGACTTCCCCGACCCACCCGCGTTTTCCGGTGAGGAGGCTGGGGACGGGTGCTCCGAGGGCGCCTCGTTGCCCGAAGATTCTGCCGATGCTGAGTCCGAGGCCGCCAAGAAAAGGTTCGTATCGTGAAGATTTTACGGTGAATGGATTGTCTGGGTTTGAATCCTGTGGGGGGCGGAGGGAAATTTCATTTTTTTTTTGGGGTGCATATGGTTCTCATTTTCAGTGCATTTGGTTTTCACTGCGGTTATCATGTTCTCATTGTATCTGGTTTTGAATTGGTTTTTGTACGTAGGAAGCGAGATGGCGAGGTTGTGCCGAGGTCCACCTCACGGGAACCCAAAGTAGTGGTCCAATTAGAGAGCGAGGTCGACATTCTTGATGACGGTTATCGCTGGAGGAAATATGGCCAAAAAGTCGTCAAAGGAAATCCCAATCCTAGGTATTTATACATTTGAATTCAATGTATAACACATTTGGTGTTATGTTCATGTTATTGCAGTATTCTCATAGTACATATACGTTATATGTTATGTGCATATATATATTTTGCACACTAAGTGTAGTGTCATCACTCATCATAGTTCTAACCATAAAAATGTTTATAATTATAACTAGGAGCTACTACAAGTGCACGACTCCAAATTGCCCTGTGAGGAAGCATGTGGAGAGAGCCGCAGACGACATCAAATCGGTGATCACGACCTATGAGGGCAAACACACCCACCTCGTTCCTTCCGGCACCAAAGGCGCCAACGGCAACATCAACTCCTCGGAGGCCCCGTGCCCGACGGCCTCCACAAAAGCAGCCGGGAAGCAACAAGTGCAAGATTTGCCCTTGTACTTGGACAGAAAGCCAATGCAGTTCAACTACTCTACTACCCCCGGGAGTGGAGGCGGAGGAGATCTCAACTTCGGAGTTTCCTCCCCTTATCCGCTCCCCTTCCCACCCTTCCACTCCATGCCGAACTACGTCATGAAGACCTACTCCAAGCATTATTCAGACTATATGCCAATGCCAATGTCAATGCCGATGCAGATGCCGATGCAGATGCCCATGTCTATGCCAATGCCCACATCATCACCATCCTCGTCCTCGTCTCATCTACCTTCGTTCCATTATGGAGGCGACACGCAGCCTTCCACTCAAGTGAAGCCGAAGGAGGAGCAGGATGAAGTGTATGATAATTGCCTAAATATACCAAATCCACCCAATGGAACCATGTAGTATGTTGGGTTCAACAAAATTGGTCATGATGTGATAGCTCATTTTCTTTCATTTTTCTCATTTGTTGCCACTACTTGTTTGGGCAACCTACATTCATTCATTCTTTATGGCTTGATGATTTGTAACCATCAAAATTCATGAAATTATATTGGTTTGGCTTGGCATTCATTCATGAATTCCTATGGTGTTTTAACATTCACAAAAGAAAACAATTTAGTTCAAGTTTGTCTATGAGGCATGAGAAAGAGATCTAAATGATAAGAACGGCAAAATTAAAGACTTCTATAATTAATCAATGCATCACTCCTAATGAAAACTCAAACATGAATCATCTTCAATTTTACAATAGATAGCAAGTAATCAAAAAATTGTCAACAACTTCTTTTGTGGTTAGATAACTAATGGAGTAATTAACATTACTAATTATGGAGCAGCTTCAACATTTATCAAATCTTTTTGTACCAAAATGAATACTGGACAAGAATTTGGGGGCCATATCATAAATAAAGAAACTACTTAGAAAGCGGCCTTGTTTTATCACAAACAGAAACGCGAGTTACAGAAAATAGAAAATAGAAACGAGAGTGAGAGAGATGCAGATCTGAGAACTCAGCAGTGATTAGAGGTGATTGCTCCTTCCTTCTGCGCAAAAACCCCATTCGCCATCGCCCGTCTCCGATCCATTACTCGGTAACTCAGTTTTAATCTCGTTGCCCTCCAATTACTCCTTCATGTTCGCTATAGATCTGAATTGCCCGACATTTCTCATTTCCTTGTGAATTTTTCAGCACATCTAACGTTTTCGAAGTTTGGTACTTAATTGTCGAGTCTATTAGCCGATTTGGTTTCGTGTTTGTGTATTGTGTTTGGATATGTCTGTTGATACGTGAACAAACGATAATGGATCTATGCTAAGAGGTCGATGATTTTGTGTTTTATTTTATGTTATTGGGAGGTTCAATTCATGTATGGTTTATGCATCTCTGGAGTTTCTGTTAGTCAACCGATTGATTTAGTAGTTTCCCAGCTCTGGTTTGTGTATTTAATACTGCTTGTTAAGTTGTTTGATGCATTTGCTCGGGTAATTAGCTTCCCCCTTTTTCTAGGTTGTAAATACTTTTTACATCGCCAATATTAGGTTCTTTGTTTATAGATCCTCTATCAACTGTGGCTGTGGAGACTATTTTTGCACTTGATTGACCACAATGGGCGTGCCATAGTGAACTAGATAGCAATCACGTGCATAAATGCATAGGGCTTTAAGTCAATTCACGTGGCTGAAGGATCATTATTACTTGAAAATTTGTTTCATGCACAAAATCTTGTTCTTAGTTCTTGTTATTGATTAATTGAATAATTGACCATGATTATACCAGATAGCCAGTGCCAAATGGAGAAGACGTGTTCTTTGCTCGTACATTTTGACAAGGGCACCCCGGCCCTTGCGAATGAGATTAAGGAAGCACTTGAAGGGAATGATGTTGCAGCTAAGATTGATGGCATGAAGAACGCGATCATGCTTTTGCTAAATGGTGAAACCCTGCCTCAGCTTTTCATCACTATCGTGAGATACGTGTTGCCCTCTGAAGACCACACCGTCCAGAAGCTGCTTCTGCTTTATTTGGAAATTATTGATAAAACTGATGGAAAGGGACGTGTATTACCAGAAATGATCTTAATCTGCCAGAATCTTAGGAATAATCTTATTCATCCAAATGAATATATCCGAGGTGTCACCCTGAGGTTCCTTTGCCGGCTGAATGAAGTGGATATCATCGAACCATTGATACCCTCCATCATCGCAAACTTAGAGCATAGACACCCTTATGTCAGGAGAAATGCCATTTCTGCTATATCGTCAATTTACAAACTCCCAAATGGTGAGCAGCTCTTGGTTGATGCACCTGAGACTGTCGAGAAGTTTCTCTTGACAGAGCAGGATCAATCAACTAAGAGGAATGCATTTCTGATGCTTTTTAACTGTGCACAGGATCGTGCTATTAACTACCTATTGACCAATGTTGACAGAGTATCAGATTGGGGTGAGCTAATGCAGATGGTTGTTTTGGAGTTGATCCGGAAAGTTTGTAGGACAAACAAGGCTGAAAAGGGGAAATATATTAAGATTATTATATCTTTACTGAATGCCCCTTCAGCTGCTGTTGTCTATGAGTGTGCTGGAACCCTTGTTTCTCTGTCTTCTGCCCCAACTGCTATTAAAGCTGCAGCCAACACATATTGTCAGCTTCTTCTTTCGCAGAGTGATAATAATGTTAAGCTCATTTTGCTTGATCGCCTGAATGAGCTGAAGGCTTCCCACCATGATATTATGGTTGACTTGATAATGGATGTCCTTAGGGCATTGTCTAGCCCAAACCTCGATATCCGAAGGAAAACACTTGATATTGTTCTGGAACTGATTACTCCTGGCAATGTCACTGAGGTGGTTCTTACACTGAAGAAGGAAGTCATGAAAACTCAAAGCGGGGAGCTCGAGAAGAATGGGGAGTATCGCCAAATGCTCATTCAAGCAATCCATTCTTGTGCTATAAAGTTCCCTGAAGTGGCAAGTACAGTGGTCCATCTGTTGATGGATTTCTTGGGAGACAACAATATTGCCTCTGCGATGGATGTTGTCATTTTTGTTAGAGAGATAATTGAAACCAACCCGAAGTTAAGGGTTTCTATTGTCACCAGGCTTCTGGATACGTTTTATCAAATTAGAGCAGCTAGAGTTTGTTCCTGTGCTCTTTGGATTATTGGAGAGTATTCCTTATCTTTCTCTGAAGTTGAAATTGCTATTTCAACCATAAAGCAGTGTCTTGGGGATTTACCCTTTTTTTCGGTCTCTGAAAATGAGGAAGCTGCTGATTCTTCGAAGAAACCCCAGCAGGCTTCTTCAATCACTGTTTCATCTAGAAGACCGGCTATCCTTGCCGATGGTACTTATGCAACTCAAAGTGCTGCCTCTGAGACTGCTTTCTCTGCACCAGCTGTTGTTCAAGGATCTTTGACCACTGGGAACTTGAGATCTCTTCTTCTGACTGGTGACTTTTTTCTTGGGGCAGTTATTGCCTGCACCCTAGCAAAGCTCTGTCTAAGATTGGAGGAGGTTCAGCCATCAAAGGTTGAAGTGAATAAAGCTTCAAGCAATGCTTTGTTGATTATGGTCTCTATGCTACAGCTCGGGCAATCTTCAGTTCTGCCGCACCCAATTGATAATGATTCGTATGACAGGATTGTTCTTTGTATAAGATTGCTGTGTAACACAGGGGATTCTGCGAGGAAGATTTGGCTGAAAACTTGCCGTGAGAGTTTTGTCAAAATGCTCTCTGATAAACAGCTTCGTGAAACTGAAGAAAACAAAGCTAAGGCTCAGGTTACTCATTCACAACCTGATGACCTTATCGATTTCTACCATTTGAAGAGCAGAAAGGTAAAGAGCTGTAATTTTCATGTGCTATATGTTTGTGCACACTTTGTTTTGTTCCACCACATGCTTTTTTTCCCTAGTATATTTTTTATCCAAAGGCCATCAAATCTTTTGAACCAAAATATATTTCCTATCATTTCTAAGTCTTTGCTCCAATGTGTTGCTTCTTTTGTGTAGTGGATTTTCAATAAGCTTTGATATCTATCATTATTGTCTAAATTCCAGGGGATGAGCCAGCTGGAGCTGGAAGATGAGGTCCAAGATGATTTAAAACGTGCTACTGGAGAATTTGTTAAGGATGCGGATGATGCAAATAAGCTCAATCGCATCATTCAACTCACAGGATTTAGTGATCCAGTGTATGCTGAAGCTTATGTGACAGTTCATCATTACGATATTGTCCTGGATGTCACAATTATCAACAGAACAAAAGAGACCCTTCAGAACTTGTGTTTAGAGTTGGCAACAATGGGAGATCTCAAACTTGTTGAGCGTCCGCAGAATTATACTTTGGCTCCCGAGTCAAGCAAGCAAATCAAAGCAAACATTAAGGTTTCCTCTACTGAAACTGGAGTCATATTTGGAAATATCGTCTATGAGACATCGAATGTGCTTGAGCGGACTGTTGTTGTCCTCAATGATATCCATATTGATATCATGGACTACATATCTCCTGCTGTTTGTAGCGATACTGCTTTTAGGACCATGTGGGCAGAATTTGAATGGGAAAACAAGGTATGTCAACACTTTTTGTGACACTCTGCAATCAGGGATAATTAACTGCTTAAACTCTAAGTACTGTAAGAATTGTAGTTCCATAAATTGGCACACTGCCTAACTTTTCTTTTGTTCAGTGTTGTTTCCTTTTCCAACTTCCTTCTCTTTCTTTTTGCAGGTTGCTGTAAACACCACAATAACAAATGAAAAAGAGTTCCTTGATCATATTATCAAGTCAACCAACATGAGATGCCTAACTCCATCGTAAGTAATTTTATGTTCTCTAGTTTATCAATACTGCTGAATTAGTGACTCTGCTGTCAGACATGTGCATGATCTTTACTTCGTTTGATGGTAGCTTTTGTCTTAGAGAGAAATTGATCAATTAAGTTGAAGCATGACTATATCCATTTCTATCGGACAATGTACTCCTTTCATCCGATGCAGGAAACACAAATCCAATATAATTTCATGTGCAACAAAGATGAATATGTTTTTCAGTTTATGTTTATTCAACAGACAGTCTTGTATATTGCTTAAATTCGGGAGCAAGGCCAGTAGAAAATAAGAAACGAATGCTCAGTCCAGCTGATCCAGCTATCACTTGTCAATTATAGTTACTCTATTTCGTCTTCTGAGAATAACTTGTTGCTCATAATACCTATGTTGTGTTTGCGTGGTTATCCTCAGCTCTGCTTTAGACGGTGACTGTGGATTCCTGGCTGCTAATTTGTATGCAAAGAGTGTATTTGGGGAGGATGCTTTGGTAAATGTCAGTGTCGAGAAGCAGGCAGATGAGAAGCTGAACGGATATATTAGGATAAGGAGCAAGACTCAGGGAATTGCCCTCAGCTTGGGTGACAAGATCACTCTCAAACAGAAGGGAGGAAGCTGATGGTAAGAGCTATTGACTTTTTGTTAGACGTAACCGACTTGGACAGAGTGGTAAATATTATCTTTGCCGGTGCAACTTACCTTTTTCCAGCTTCTGCGAAGAAACTTCGTTTCTAGCAACACACTCTATAGAATGTCGGCTTTTGACCGGCTTTCTCTTAGTATTGCCGTATTTTTATTGTTCTTTAATATTTTGTTTAATTCATGTCTTTTGTCGTATGATGTTCAGGTTTTTCGCGCCGACTCATTGATGCTCCTATGGGAAACCACCTTTGAGAGGGTAGTGAGATTTGTTGAGAGTATATGTTTGTCTTTGGCATTTTACACCTTGTAGTTTATATGCGGGGAAGCTACACAATATGAGACAATTAAAGTGTATTTTCAGTTATATTCTTTTTGTAGAGGAGATTGAGAAATGATTTCGGTAATATGTAACCTTTACCTTACCTTTAGGTCAGATTTTGTTCAAGCTCTTAAATTTAGTGTTGTTCTATATATTTTGGGTCTGCCAAAATAAATTCAGAATCTCAAAGTTGTTTGTATTGCTTCCCATGTGATAGAAGACTAGAAGAGTATTCAATTCTTCATAAATAAATATATGGACTTGTTTTATGATCAGCTAAACATTATTTTGGCCCTTTTTATTTTTGACCAATATAATCAAATTACGATCTATGGATCTGGCTCTTTCAGTCACGTAGAGATATTGATGTCCTTTATAAAACACATTACTAATCAAACAAAAGCTATATTGTAAACTTAGTCCAATTTTAGAATTGGTCTCCCTTCAAATTCTTTAAATGCAGTTATTTTATGTTCACATATAAAGCTCAGCATTTTGACTTGATGCATGTTGACATGATATTATATAAGGAGACGAAAATCAAATAGGAAGTGAGACGAAATTGGAAACCACTATCAGTTATTGTTTATACCATACTATCCCACTTGTGCTATTTGCATATAAATCATGAAATGTTAATGCTCTCCACTTACTCGAAAAAGAAAGATACATCCCATTCTTGAAATTCAACTTGTTCAATACCGTGAATCAATGTGTATGTGTTGGCCTAGTGGTAGGGAATTAATACACGATGCCAAAGATTTCGGGTTCGAGTCTTCTGTGACAAGACCCTTAAAATTTCTGCATCAAATTTATCAAAAAAGAAAACACCGTGAAGCAATCGAGTCTCGCCATTTGCCATTTGTTCATTGTGATTGTATAGATAGAGTAGCATTTTCATATCGAGCGAAAATTACAAAACTAGCCACAAAAAGTGACACGAATGCAATAGAAGACGTCACAACATTCTATAAATTTGAAAATTAAAACAAGAAATCTTATTTTGTTGGACATAAATAAAGCAAACATCAAAACCTTTGTCAATCCCCATAGCATATAAGAATTTCAAGTTGCTTACTTGGACACACGTCCTATATCTCCCACATTCATACATGATGTATATAAACCACCTCTACTCGTTCCATTGATCACCACCTTCACACCATTTTCTTTCATCTCTTTCACAATCATACATTATCATCAAGAACTAATGGCTGGTTGTTTCTCAATCATGGCAGCATTGCCATTGATGCTCTCTTTCTTCCTCGTCTTCGTCGCAACCACTTCTTCCGCCCCTCTCACAGTGGGCTTCTACAGACGTTCTTGCCCGCCCGCCGAAGCCATTGTCCAAAAACACGTCAACAAGTTCGCCTCCCGTAACCCCGGCCTCGCAGCCGGCATCATCCGCCTGCATTTCCACGACTGCTTCGTCAGGGTACGTTGTCGTATATAGGATTTAGATCATATAGGATAATGGGAATGCATATATTGGTAAGAAACAAGAATTAATACCAGATGAAATTCATACGTGCTATATCTTTTAACATGTATTGTGATTTATTGTTGCACCGAATCTAGTGTAATAACTTTATACGTTCAGTGCAATAATTTTATACGTTTACACATAATATTCATACTTTCTCAAGATAAAATATAGAGGCAAAAGGAGATATATAATATTTTTCGAATATAAATTGGGGATTTTGTTCCCCTATCAAAAACATCGAAATAATAGCCTTTTTCAAAAACTCGGGTCAATTATATTGTTATAGATTATACTATTTCACACATTGCAACAACATAGATGATATGAGTCACTCAATTTTACCCAAAATAACTAAGTTATAGAATTCCATCCATTCGAGTGAAACTACACACTATAATTTCTTTTTATGGGGCAAAAATGATTTTTTATGTCAAAAATTGCTATGATTTCAAGTTCTTTATATTTGTGGACAAAATTTCTTTTTCACCTTTCAAAGGGACTACCTTGGTATATTAACTCTAAAATATATTCTCACGATAACCCACTCCTAAACACCGCCCGCAGGGCTGCGACGCATCGGTGCTGCTCGACGGCCCCAACTCCGAAAAGCAGAGCATCCCGAACCGGGGCAGCCTCCGCGGCTTCGAGATCATCGACGCCGCGAAGGCCGAGCTCGAGCGCCTCTGCCCCAACACCGTCTCCTGCGCCGACGTCCTCGCCTTCGCGGCCCGCGACAGCTCCGCGAAGCTCGGCAACATCCGCTACGCGGTCCCCGCCGGCCGCCGCGACGGCCGCATCTCCTCCGTGACCGAGCCCCTCCTGAGCCTGCCGCCGCCGTTCCTCAACGCCACCGCCCTCCGCGACAACTTCGCCGCCAAGGGCCTCTCCCTCGCCGATATGGTCACCCTCTCCGGCGCCCACTCCGTCGGCGTCTCCCACTGCAGCTCCTTCTCCGGCCGCCTCTACCCGGCCGCGGACCCCGCCCTCGACCCCCGGTACGCCGCGTTTCTGCGGCGGCGGTGCCCGCCGCCGGCTGCCAACGCCACCGTGGACCCTACCGTTGATCTCGACGCGATCACGCCGGATTGTTTGGATAATAAATACTACGTCGGATTGAAGGGGAAAAGAGGGATTTTGATCTCCGATCAGACGCTGCAAAGCTCCCCGTTGACGGCGGGGATGGTGGCGGAGAATGCGAGGAATAATGGGGTTTGGGGGAAGAAGTTTGCGGCGGCGATGGTGAAAATGGGCGGAATTGAGGTGCTTACTGGGAAGCAGGGTGAGATTAGGAAGAAATGCCGTTTTGTTAACTGATTTTCATCGTCATCATATATCATTTTGCTCATTTTTGAATTGTTTTGGTGTTTGATTTTTGTTTGGATGTTAATTCTTTCAATTTCTTGTAACTTTTTTGTTTGACCCTCTTTAATTTCATGTGTGCATGCGTGCATGGCTGCTTAATTTCCTTCTGGTCTCTATTGCAAATTCGGAGTAACCTCTTTCATTGTATTAATTAAATTTTTATGCTTCAATCAATTAATATTCATGTCTCTCTACAATCCTAGATTTAATAGTATATTATTACTGTATTTGCAAATGAAATCTTCTATTGCATTTGTATATTACACCATATATTACATACATTGATACATAGATATTTAGATTACCTGTGTTTGATGATCAACAATTGAACATATATATTCAAACTGCTAGCTGCATGCCATTTGAAATTAATCTAATTATCCCCTATCCCTATGAAGCTCAAAAAAATAATTTGTATTCTCATTAAATTGTCGAATTTTTGATATTTTGTGTATATTAATTGTTGATGTACTTATAGTATAGTACAAGTTTAATCCAATATTCTGCATTTCTTTGGGTTATTCATTTTCTTCAAAACTATTGTGACTTACAATTTTGAACAACATGCAATAGGCGCCCCTAATTAAATATGAGACATGGGGATTTGTACTCACATATTAAAAATTCAATGGTCCATTCTTTATTATATTCATTTGAATTATTCAATTCACTTTTCTTCAAAGCTATACATTCTGATTTGATATAGTCAAATACTGTAGCTAGTATGTTTCAATTGTATATGCCAATTACGAGACAATTAGTATTGAAAACACGCATCATTTTCATAAAATGGCAAACATAAATCCATCTGAATTTATTTATTCACGGCAAACATTGAGATAATCAATTCACACTTACAAATGTTTGCTTAATCGCTTTTGCTCTCATCCCTCAAATTCAAAGAATACAACACAAGGTAGCACACATTTTCCACTAGCTCTTGATCAAGCTAGGATCAATCAAATCAATCAACAAAACATATACATAATTAATCACCAAGGTTAACACACTTAATCATCAATCATCAATAGTTAATCACACGGCAATTCCTTCTAATCTCCCCTTGATTCCCCGTGAGCACCTCAATCTCCCCCATCTTCACCATCGCCGCCGCAAATTTCTTCCCCCAAACCGCCCCATACCTCGCATTCGCCACCACCATCCCCCTCGTCGCCGCGCTCTCAAAAAGCGTCTGATCCGATGTCAGAAGCCCCTTCCCATCCTTCAACCCTAAATAATATTTATTGTCCAACGTCCCGGGGGTAAAAACGTCATTACTAACCGCAGGATCATTGACCCCGGGAACGGGGCCCGCCGGGCACCTTGTCCTCAGGAAGGCCCCGTACCCCGGGTGGAGGGACGGGTCCCGGTCAAAGGTGGCATTGAAACCCGACAACCGGTTGGCGAAGGAGGAGCAGTGGGAGACGCCGATGGAGTGGGCCCCGGAGAGCGTCACCATCTCGTCGAGCGAAAGGCCCTTGGCCTTAAAGTTGTCCTGTAGTTGTGCGGCGTTGAGGAAGGGTGGGGGGAGTGCCACCTCGGAGGCCAGGGACAGGCGCCCGTCCCTGCGCCCTGAGGGGACATCGTACCAGATTTGGCCCGTCCTCAGGACACTGTCGCGGGCGGCGAAGGCGAGGATGTCGGCGCAGGAGACGGTTTTCGGACAGGCGGCCTCCACCAGGGCCTTCGCCTCATCTATCACTTCGAACCCTCTTAAGCTCGGGAAGTTGGCCGGGTGGTCCTTCTCTGCTGTTGGTCTCCCTGGGACGGAGTCTAGCAGCAGTGACCCATCACACCCCTAAAAACAAAAAAAAAAAAAACAAAAAAAATTCATCAAACATTGATAATACTATTCATAAAAATCAAGAATTTAGAGGGTATTTGGTTGATTTTATAAGCTTCTTAAAATAGCTTATAAGCTCTTATAAGTACTCCCCCTGTCAACGAAATTTGTTCACAAATTTTAGTGATATTTTAATAAATTGTATTAAATGTAAAGTTAAATGGAGTGAATAAGGGGACCCACATCACATGATGAGAGGGTTATATGAGGCTCGTGTTCATAAGAGGAAAGTGAACGTTTTTCGTGGACTGTCCAAAAAGAAAATAAATGAACGAATTCGTGCTTTGGAGGGAGTATAAGTCGTTTACGATCATAAACAACTTATACTTTAGTTTCTTAAGAGCTTATAAGAGGTGAAAATAAACTACAACAACTTATAAGCTCCCCAAAAAATAAGTTTACATTAGTTTTTTCATAATAATACATGCAACAACCAATTTACCAAAATAACCTGGTTATGGTTTGATATTCCAACAATAAATATATATACACTCTTTCAGTTTCATATCTCTCTTCAATTTTCTCTGTATAAACTCACGATTTCCTTTTTAGCTTATATAAGTTCAACTATCCAAATACTGTAGCAACTTATCGACTGTCGAAGCTTATGATTATAAGCTCTCTAAAATAAGCTTACCCTAACGAAGCAATCGTGGAAATGCATCCGGATTAGACCGGCTGCGAAACCGGGATTTTTGGAAACTGCTTTCTCCACAGCTTTTCTTACAATCTTCTCAGCTTGAGGGCATGTGTAGCTGTAGAATCCCAGTTTCAGTTGGCTTGATTCAACAGTCGTCAACAGCAGGCTGCAAGAAAGCACAACAATTGCTGCAAACCTCAAAATCTTGTCGGAAGAAGCAGCCATGTTAATTGTGGATATATATGAAAGTGTGATGGGATTTTGAAGAGTATATATAGTAGAATTTTGGTTTGAAAGAGTTGCATGGTTGACATAGTTAATTCTGTTTATGATCTCACACATAACCGTGTCAATGTGTAGTTTAATATTTGCTGTCGTTGAAGATTTCTTGAGCACAGTTGGCGTCTGAATTGGCAAACAATGTGTCTTTGTAATAAACTAGCGTTTTTAATTACTCATTTAATTAATTACCACATAATAATTAGTTGAATGTAAAATTGTTATGCATCTATCTCTTGGCAAGTTGTGGATTAATGTGTTGGGAGATGTTGAAATGTCGGCATCACCTTTAGATATATACGAATTTTACAAGAATACTTCAAACTTTTTCAAATGATGAAATTAGATAACGTCATATCATAGAATAAAATCAGATAATTGATATATTGTATGTTTACGCAAGTTCCGTGCGCCCGTTGATTTTTGTGTATGGTGTGACATATAGTTTATTTAATTTTTGTTCTTGCATTTGGGAAGCTTGGATTAATTAATTATATTATGATTTTATTACTTATAGTGGAATTAGCTAGCTGGGATCTCTTCAGCACTAGTTTCAGTATGGTTTGCTTTATGGACTGTGTCAAAGTGTCATTGCTTGTGTTGACAAAATTTTACCTAGAATGATATTAATATTAATTAAGTTGTGATATATAGAATACAATAGAATAGAATAGAATAGTCCTTTTATAAAGAGCTATAAGAAAGTAATTAATGTTTAACAAAAGAGCCAAGCTAAGGAATCGGTTTAGATAACTTACACTATTAATTATAAGAGGCCATTTGGTTTGCTTGATTACTAAAATAATCAAGCCAAATTTGAGTTGATTATTAATCAAATATTCAATCTATTCTCACCATTATTATCACACCTTTCAATCAAACAACCCAAATACATTATTAATAATCCAAATAATCCAATCATAACTTATCTTGTCAATTTTATTTATCTCTCATCAACCAAACTAAACGACCTCTGAGTAGCAAAAGCTTAAAGCTATTCCATTTATTGTTTTACTTCTAAATCACATTCAAGTATTTTAATAGGAAGGTAGGTCTCTTGTGAGGATGTCTTCATGTCAAGCCGGGCGTGGTTCGCATACGTTCTCACGAGATAGTATTTTGCTAGAACTGCTATAAATATTATAATAAAATAAAATAAAATAGATAATGATTCTAAAAGGGCCCAATAGAGAAAGGGAGAAGAGGTGGAAGGAAGGATAGTGGGCCTTAGAGAGGAAGCCCAGCTTCATTTAGTGGGCCTTTCAACAAACATCTAAAACCAATTCACAAACACGCACAAAAACACACAGCAATTAACACAGAGAGAGAGAGAGATGTGGAAAGACAAGAGTCCAGGATTGAAGATCTTATGGCTGTGGACCTTCGGAACTGCCGCCGGTAAAATTCACAAATCTCTCTCTCTCTCTTAATTTGCATTTGCATCTTTTTCAATTCGACAATCTTGATTGTTGCAGTGCTGGTGGCAAATGTGATGCGCACAAGAGTGAATGACATGGAGCAGATCATCAACGCCCAACACCAAGACCCGCCACGCGCCGCCGCGGGAGAAATCACCTCCGCCGCGTCGGAGTTTGTTAAAGAGGAATCGTGATTGATCGCTCCTTTGTTTCTACGCTACTCTTTTACCGCCCACCATCTGTTTGATCAATTGCCTCACTGAGTCAACACCTCACTTATTCGGTTGTTCCTTTCTTTATTTGGTTTAGTTTAATGCAGTGAATGTATGATAACTCTTTTTAGTGCAAGAATTCACCTTTGATCTAACTTGATGTCGTAATTGATTTTGTTTTAGTGATGAACTGATAATGCTACATAATTATATGTATACTAATGTTTGAGATTACAATTTAGGGGTGACTATTCGACTTCAACTATCGGGTATGAATAGAACTGGATCGATAACCCGTTGGTTGTACTTGTCGGGTATCGGATGCCCGATTTTAGCTTTAGTAATAGGGTAATACCCGATAACCGATAGGCCGTGTACCTGATTTATCGAAATTAAAACAACAACGTTGCATCTTGAGCTCAATCGAAGTAGGAGATTTTAAATGGTGGACCTTAAGCTCAAACAACAGCATTGCACCTTTGATTTACTAGATTTGAGATTGCAATTTAGGGGTGGCTATTCGACTTCAACTATCGGGAATCAACAAAGTTGAACTGATATCTAATTGGTTATCGGGTAGTGGATACCGGAATTTTGGATGGAATGAATCTTATATCGGGAGGGCTTTCAGTAATAGGGTAATACCCGATAACCGATGGGCCGTGTACCCGATTAATCGAAATTAAAACAACAATATTGCACCTTGAGCTCCAGCAAAGTAGAAGATTTCAAATGGTGGAGCTTAAGCTCAACCAAAAATAGGGATGTTTATATGAGAATTTGGTATTGGATTGATTAACCTATACTAATATTTAGGCCATGCTTACTTCTTAAGCTCTTTTGAAAGCTAATGCTAAATTGACAATACCAAATCATTTGTAAAAATGTGTAGTCCTATTTTAGTGTAGAATTTGCTGTCAAATAGAACAGATACAAATAGGGCTATACTTGAATATTGCAAGAGTTTTAGAAAATTTGACTAAGCTCTTAATAAACAAAATTGAGCATAGCTTCATATTGGACTGGGCCCAATATAGTTTCCCTTTTAAATTAATATTGGGCTGCCGACAACAAAAGAAGCCCATTTCAAGATCTAAGGGTTAAGAATCTGTGTAGATATTTGGATTCACATTGGAAAATATCTCCACCTATCTCACGACTTATTTAGATTTATTTATTAAATTTTTAATTACTTATTTATTCTCCACTGCTCTTCACAAAAAAGGGGACTCTTTTTTCATGTGGGGCCCACGAGACCACTAAGAGCAGAAATCGCTTGTGCTGTGTGCTTCGCTTCTTGTACTTTCCCTTCTTAACGGTGCCTTAATTTTTTTTCTTTTTTTTCACTATTTTCTTATTTTTCCTTTTGCAGTATATATATTATTTTCATTTTGCCCTTCTCCCCATTCTACAATTCGGATTTGCATCACCCCTCTCTCCCTTCTCTCTCTATACCCCTCTCTCTTTGCTTCGCGAGAGTCTCTTCAGACTCTGCCCTCTATTTGATTTTCTTAAGATCGGTTTATGAGGTAATGATTCTCTTTAAAGATCCTAATTTCTCACCATCTTGTTGTGGTTTTGTGTGTGTGTTTTGGTTTTTCTTTTTTTTCTTAATCTTTTTTCAGATCTGCCAATTTATTCGGGTTTGTAATCGGTAGTATTTTAGGTTTGTTGCCTGTGTTGCTTATGTTCGATTCGGTTTGAAGATGGTAGATTGTTCTTGGTTTTTGTGGATTTTTTTTATGGCTTGAGCTATTTATGTCGATTAAGGGTTTTCCTCGCGTTTTTTGGAAAAAAAAATAAAATTAAAAACCAATCTGGCCTTCTCTCAGAGCTAAATCAGGATCTGAATTGAGATTTGAGAGGTCCTTTTAGTTTTTTGTTTTGCATCGTAATTTTGATTCTGTTGTGCCAGATTTGCTAATTTTGATTTTTTTTTTCATGACATGCAGCTCGAAGGAGAAACCCACTCTCGGGTGAGTATTTCAACATCTTTATCAATTTAGCTGTAGCCATGAATATGTTATGCTTCCTCCAGCTTCTGTGTGTTGTAGGGAAGATTCTTTGTATTTTGAGCCAAATTCTTTTTCAAAATATTAGGGATTCTTGCAAAGCTTTCTCCTTTTGAGCATTTACCAGCTGAGAATCTTTGCTTTTTATGCTTTTTTTTCTTTTTTTTTTCTTTTTTTCGGTTAGTCTTGTTCTTGTAGCAGTGCTTTTCACTATACTATATTCCATTGTTAGTTGAGCTCATTAACTTTTACATCTTTCTCCAGTGGTACGCGGATTAAGACCCGCAAACGGAATATTGCAGCGCCTCTGGACCCTGCAGCATTCTCGGATGCAGTGGTCCAGATTTATTTGGATAATGCTGGTGATCTGGTACTTTATGCTTTACTCTCCATTTTTCTCTGTTTTTTGTCTTCTCTGTGATGCATGTATCATCAAGTGTCTGAATTTGAACAGTTGGATAATGACATTTTAAGTGTTGATTAATGGATGTCTGTTGTGGATGCAGGAACTTATTGCAAAGTGCATTGAATCTTCAGACCTTAATTTCTCAAGATACGGTGACACCTTTTTTGAGGTTGGTTTCTTAAGCCCTTGGCTGATCTATGTGCTGTTTTTCTGATTTCAAAGCCAAAAGTGTAACTTTGGGATTGAATTTTGATGCACCTTTTCTATGAATGTGAAAGATGATGAAAATTTGATTAGTCAGTTTTAGTTGTGCAAATTATCTTGCCATGCCTGTTGACATGTAAGTCAATTTCAGCACTTATGCTGTAGATATACTCCTAAGTTAGCTGTGGTGGATTTATCAATGTTTGGAATGTCATATGCATTGTCTAAAATTAATGTAATGTAGATTGCTTTCAATGAGTTTGTAAACTGTTATGTTATGTGGCTTTCTTTGGTTTCTTGGTTTTGTGGAGAACTAATTATTTTTTGAATGCAGGTGGTGTTCAGAGGTACCCGTACACAACCTGGCACTATCAAGCTTGATGAGGGGGAGCGTCATCCATACTCTATAATTGACTGTGAACCTAGTCGTGAAGTGATTTTGCCATCAGTGATATATATCCAAAAGCTTTTGAGGAGAAGGCCATTTCTCATAAAGAGTCTTGAAAATGTTATGCAAAAGTTCTTGCAATCCTTGGAACTGTTCGAGCAGGATGAAAGGAAGAAGCTCGCTATCTTCACTGCACTTGCTTTTTCCCAGAAGTTGTCTGGTCTCCCCCCTGAGACCGTCTTCCAGCCATTGCTCAAGGACAACCTTATTGAAAAAGGGCTAGTTCTCTCATTCATCACTGATTTCTTCAGGGAATATCTGGTTGACAATAGCCTTGATGACCTCATTGCAATTCTCAAGCGGGCTAAAATTGAGGACAGCCTTATGGACTTTTTCCCGTCTGCAAAGCGGACTCCTGAAGCTCTCTCTGAACATTTTACGTAAGTCACCTTCTTCTGTCCTTCATGCTTGAAAAAAATAAAGCTGTAAGGAAGAACAAGCTGATTGTTGTCATCTGTGTTAAATTAACATAACTTACGACATTGTTTTGATTTTTTCTTTTTCTTCATATATCTCAGCAAGGAAGGGCTTCTACTGTTGGTTGAGTACAATGAGAAGAAGCTGTTTGAGGTCAAGCTTAAGGAGATGAAAACTGCAATAACAAATCAGATAAGTGAAGCAGCTGATGTTGCTGAAGTCATAGAAACAGTCAAACAACATGTGAAAGATGCTAAATTTCCGGATATTGAGGTTGTGCGGATTCTCTGGGATGTCCTCATGGATGCCGTGCAATGGTCTGGGAAAAACCAGCAGCAAAATGCTAATTCTGCTCTTCGTCAGGTATTGTCCGAATTTCAGTGCCATCGATGTTCTCAGAAACATATTTGTGCTTGATTAGTAATATGCAGTGAAAGCCATAATAACTAACTGCTCAACAAAATTTCTAACTAGAAAGGATGTTGTTCAGGTAAAAACATGGGCTGCGCTGCTGAATGCCTTCTGCACCACAGGAAAGCTTGAGCTTGAACTTATATACAAGGTTCAGGTCCAGTGCTACGAAGATGCTAAACTGATGAAGCTATTTCCTGAAATAATAAGATCGCTTTACGATCAGGATGTTCTTGCAGAAGATACCATTCTTCACTGGTTCCGCAAAGGAACCATCACCAAGGGCAGGTAGGCTGAGTTTTCTCCTTCTGTAAAGCAACCAACCCCGACTTGTCTTACTTCGCTGTTTCTCATTTATCATTGTTGTTTTCTTGGTGTTTTAGGCAAACATTTGTGAAGTCGCTGGAGCCGTTTGTGAAATGGCTAGAGGAAGCTGAGGAAGAAGAGTAACTTGGTTACACAATCATCGTCCTATCGGTGGTGGCCGGTTGCATTTATGTTTTATGGATATCGACTACCTTGAACACTAGTCTTGTTTTTTCTTGCTGGAGAGGGCTGTTCATGTGAGATTTGATATTGGATGTCGTTTATCGTAATGTTTATGGATTCGTGTTATGTACTCTTTATCATCCAATTGTCTTTTTTACGTTCTGTTTATGTGCTATTATTTCTCCCAATTTCATGAAAGATCGCTAGTTGCTAAGTACATACATATATTAATATTTTGGAAACCTATTCAAAGCTAAAACAGTCCTCTACTTGATTTGTTCTCTATGAACTTGAAATGGAAACAGTAACTACTCAAAATTTTTGTGTAAATAAGTGTCTCGGTTTTTAGTTTTAATTAATAGTGAAATGGTGCAAAATTTTAAAGTTCATTTCTATTGTAATTGCAAATTCTTTACCTGTTTAGTTTTATGTGCAATAATTAGAGAAAGAACAGGTATAAAACATCTAGCAATCGGCATAAATCATCAATTCAGTCATACTAATTCAAGAATATATTGCATTGCATCACTTGGATAGTTCCAACAGTCAGAAGTAGATGATTTCCCAAGAACTAAATTCGGTCACATTAAATTCAAGAATGTATAGCATCACTTAGTTTCCAAGAGTCAAAAGTAGAGATGATTTCCCAAAAACTAATTAATGCAGTTTGGAGACTGATGAGTCACATTCTTAATTTCACTTGGCCTATATATGGAGAGGTTTTCCTGTGGAATGATGAGAGAGCAAATACAGAGATGATTAAGGAAGAAAGCGGAATGATCACGTTCCAAATTCAGATTCAGGAGGCTGGAATCGGGTGTCGAAAACGGAGCTTCATAACAGAGAAGACTCTCCCTCTGCGAAGGGTCTTGTTGGACTTCTGCGATCAACTCGACCTCGTTTATGGCACCATTCGCTTCGTTCATGAAGGTGATCACGTCAACGAAGAAAAAACGGCAGAAGAAGCTGGGATAGAAGATGGTGATGTCGTCGACGCTTTCTATGGACAAATTGGTGGTTGGATTCCCTTATCTTCTTAGCTCTCTCATTATCCTTCCATTGCTATGTAATCCATAACATATCTATGAAGTTATGGTTTGTTAGTTAAGTGAAAGCAACAACACAAGATATCTCACTTTAAAAAACATCAGTTTTACTTTGAATGATGACACAACTTCACTGCAAAATCTTTGAATTCTTGAATCACAGACAGCAGCATTGCATCCCAACGTAGAACCGAAAGCGGAATGATCACGCTTCAAATTAGGTATAGCAGCTTTGGAGAAGATGATCGGATACTGTACTTCAAGACGGAGAAGAGTCTCCCACTGCGAAGTGTCTTTCTCGACTTCTGCAATCAACTCGACCTCAGTTCTCGCGATATTAGCTTCGTTTTTGATGGTTGTCGTGTCAGAGAAAACCAAACTGCAGAAGAATGTTCTATTGAAGACGGTGATATCTTCTATGCTTTCGTTCACCAAAGATGTGGGCCTTGTAGTGCCATTGCTATGTAAGTGAAAGCAGCAGCAGAAAATATCACATCTTTGTGATGTTTTATCTTTAAATAATGACACAATTTCACTTGCAATGCAAAATCTTTCTATCCCTCAATCAATAGAATTGAAGAAAGGAAGCAAAGTAAAGCAAATTAAGAAACTGCCAAATTATTATGAGCATAAGGTGATACATGCCACACTATTTCTTGAGGGACCAAAAAGAAACACTTGAAAAAAATAATTGAAACAAATATGCAGGAAAGGTGGAGACTATCAAAATCTCCATTTTCATCCACCTCCATGGATGACTCCCAGACCTCTCTAATATTAGCCGGGTCGACGTCCACCTCTCCTATCCAAACACAGACGCGTCGCTACATCTAAAAGACCAAAGTACCCCATTTCCCCCGCAAAAAGAATCAAAATCAGTTTTTGAATGAAAAATACAGAGCCACAAGTATAAATATGCAAACCCCACATCTTTTTATTTCCTACCCTTTCTCTCCTCCGCAGCTTTGATGTCGTCTTTCCCCGGCACGAACCTTGGCAACGTTAGGAGCGTGTTGACACGAGACACTCCTTCCAGAGCAGACCACTCGTGCCCGTATCCCACGTTCGCGTGCTCCTCGTCTGTCTCGTCCTCATTGGCCTCTGAGACTTCTCCCCCGTTTTCATCCGCCACATGGATGACCGTGCCAGACCGGGTCAGCCCAGTTGGACTAGGACTGTCCTCCTCTTCAGGTGTCGGGATATTCTCTTTGGACTTCACGGCTGCAGCAACGGACTCGTTAGAGTCGAGGAAAAGGCACACAACAGCGCAGTCGTCTACTTTGGAAGTTGGATACTTGGTTTTCCACGACCGGACTGCTGACTCCACTAGGGTTCGAGCAGCAGATGAACGTGCGGAGCAGGAATTCACGATTTCAACCACTTCCTTGTTCGAGAGCACATCCCAAATCTGTACGGAAAAAATGCTATATTACGCGACAGTTTGGCACAAACCAGAAATAGCAATCAATGACAAATGCATACCCCATCTGTTGCGAGGACAATGAACTCATCCTTGTCAGTAATGCGCCTATAAGAAACTTCAGGAATGGAAATGAGACCAAAGTCCTTGAGACAGAAATCGCCAAATGCACGTGCCATAGCAAGGCCAGGAGAGTCGTTGTTTGGTAGCCACACCCTTGGGACTTCAGGTTCATCATGGAGAGCAAAAACACGACCTTTGCATTTGCGAATCCTAGCTGCTTCAGCTGCATCCATCAAGAAAATAAATTACAACAAAAACACAAATGAAGGATATCCTGATAATTTATAGACTTGTATGGAGATGCAAAGAGAAAGCATAACTAATATGGGACAAAAAGTACTCCTCGTCTCACACGAACGAACTCCAGATCCTACTAAGTAAGTAGTGCTTAACTTCAAACTTAACCACTAGCATGATTATCAACAGCTGATAACCCGAAAGAACAAGTAGCAAAACGAGAGGGTATACTTTACGATTCCAATATCACCACGATAGCAGAATATGCGATGGAGAAAATAAGAGAATCACTAGTAAGATACTCCCCCCTCCCTCTCGAAACATCCCACTTTCCTATTTGGGCTGTCCCATTTGAAATGTCTCATTACTTAATTAGGCAAGAATTTTGTGGGCCCTACCACCTTTTTAACTATACCCATATGGTGGAACACCACTTTTGTCCATTTTAGCCTTCTCCTAAACGAATGTGTCCAAAAGAAATGTGACGTCTCGAGTGGGACGGACGGAGTACTAGCTAATGACCAAAAATGGCAACGAGGAAGGTGAGCAGACATGGAACAACAACATAAGTTACATAACAGCACAATATAACTGCTAGATTTGCTGCTATAATCCTAGTTCGTTGCTTATGAGAGAGCAGAGCTGTACCTGGAAGATTAGGTTTGAGATCCACAGTCAACTGTATTGCAGCAAGTGAGTTATTTCCATCTCGAGTAGCTAATACAGCTCTAGAGTCCCCAATATTTCCAATCACGAGATCTTGACCCTGCAGAAGATTATGTTCAAATACATTGGGAGCATCACAAATCACGATTTTTCAACTTACTAAACTTACCTGTTTCACCAGAGTCACTGCTGTCGTCCCACTGCAGAAGCAATCAATATTCGTGTGCATTCTCAGCTCCCTGTCCATAACTTTATAGGCCTTGAGGAAAGACTCCTTCAACGTCTGGAAGATCTCTGGCTGCTTTCCAGTTTCTTCGATGTCAACGGAGGCTCTGCTTTCCTCTTCAGCAGACAAGAAGGAGGTATCTTCGGAGCACATGCTAGTTGTATTCAAACTGACCTCCCTTAGGACATCGTCAGTCTTTATATTGACTTCCCAGTGTGCACTCAGCTTTAGAGGAAGAGAATCTCTAACTCGCTTTGCCACCAAGTGACCGTAAGGGCCATGGCCGTCAAAAACACCACAGAAGACTGTGTCTGTTCTCGAACCAAAGTTCTGAATATTGAATCAGATAAAGATAAAGAATCAATTCAAGATCTAACATTGTGCAACACAACTAACTAGGGCCTCTGTTTGGCAACGTCAGACCAATGTTTCAGCTCAACTTATATCGTGCATATCATACTAACAAAGACAACAAACAAATCATGAGCCTTAGACTACAAATAAAAGCTATTATCAGAAATATTATGGCAAGAATAATCATATCAATGGATGTATCTAATATGCAAACTGGTTGTATTTTCGAATTAGATAAATCATGACAGCAGGAAGAAGAGATAAGGAGCTAACCTCCCAAACGATCATGGCGTCTTGATTGGTCCCTTTCTTGCCCTGCTGGCTAAAAAGACAAGCAACGTCACTGGAACCGTTCAAGAACATCCGCCCGGGGGTCCTATGCAGCTGTTCTTCCCTCCTATAGTCGAAGGAGTTGCTCCGAGACCCATACCTCCGTTTCGAGCTCCTCCTCTTCCTAAGCCCCATTGGAGAACCGGCCCGAGGGCTCCCGCTCTCACCAGACAAGCAGGAACCCATTCTCAGGGCCCTGATTACATTTAGAAAGCACTCCAGACCAGCAACACAGTCACACCCCCTATTTTCCGTAATTGGATCCGTCACGAAATTCGACACGAACCCCTTGGAAGATTTCCCAATTCTCCAAGACTCACTCACTAATTCACCCCAAAAGAATCCACTATTCCAACAATGTAAGAAATATACCTCCCAATGATGATTTACAGTTTCCCTAAAAATGATATATCATCAGCAGCTCTTCCAAATCGGAAAATTCCCTCTTCTCCTCACAACAAGTGAACAAGAACAAGCATCCCAACATATAAAAGAAAGAGCTTTTAACTACCCTTATCCTCAATAGGGCCCCTCTAGTTTTCTAGGAAGCTATAGATACAAAAAATCAGAAACATGAATACACAAAATAGATAGATGCCCTAATATAATAATAACAAATAATGAGCAAAAGCTAAAAAGGGCACACACACACACACACCACGGCGAAAAGGAGCAGATCTATGAAAAAAAACTATGCCCTTTCCCACAATTTCCTACAAAAAATTATCTAAACACAAAATTAAAAACCAACCTAGATAGATACACACTTGATTGCGTGAAAAAAAACCCAAATCAAGCCAACAATATGAACAGAGGATCGAGCTAACTTAGCATCAGCATAAGCATAAATCCCCAATTAATTCGAAGAAAAAAGCAAATCCCGGAGCAATTTCCTAAGTTTAGGATGATCGCAGCAGGAATTAATCAGTGATGCAGCTGGAAGCTCTGATTTTTATCCAAAAAACTTGGTCAAAATCGACATGAGGAAACACAAGGCGATGCCTTTGACACGGAAAACGAATGAGAGGGATTTAATCACAATAAAAAAGGGGGAAACGCCTAAGAAAGAGAAAGAAGTAATAACAAACTAAGGTGGAAAAAACAGGGATCGCAAAAAAAGCCACCGCAGCGACTTTAACTATGGCGAAATTGAGAAAGAGAGAGGAAAATTGGGAGAAATCCTATTGCGTCACCATCTCATTCAACATCTGAGAATTATACATACACATTTATATTCATCAATACATATATACACGCATTTATCTGTATAATTACGCGCAAATTGAAAGGAATTATGAGGTTAGGATAAACTAGTGTTTTATTCATTAAATGATTATTACAATTGGATAATTGTCTGCTTTTGTGAGAGAGGAAACAGTGATGATTAATTATAAGATAAGAGCAGCAATAATCACGTTGAAAGGGTAACTGTCATTTTTTTTAGTTTAACTGTTTTCTTGAAAATTTCAAAGCTTTTTGAAGAGTTATAAATAAAGATTTCCTTTTAATAGATGTACAACTAGATTTTGAGTAATTAAATATCTATGGCAAAAGTCCTCTTAAACTTTTTACAATTTTTATCACTTTGTCATCTGAATATTTTATATGTTTCTAGCTATTTTTAATTAATTTTATTCATATAAAAATCACAAAAATGTATCATATGTTAAAAAATTTAAAAGAAATTAAAAGTTCAAGAATTGACAAAAGTAACAATATATTTGTACCTTTAATTTGATGATCATAACCATATAAAATAATTTGAGGAGTTTAGGGGAAAAATGAAAAGAGAAATAGATACCTAAATAAAGGTTTGGATATGGAGAAAGGTAAAGAATAGAAATCACCTTTTCATATTCTTTTCTTTTCTTCAACTCTTTACTATTCATATTCTATTTGTTGAATATCTGAACTTTTTCCTACTTTTATTGGGGGGAAATTTTAAATTAGTTTTCTATTCAGAAAGTCTACATCGAAGCAAAATGTTAAACAGTATAATAAATGCCATGTGAGGCTCACATCTGAACATATCATTTGTTTCATTTAATTTGATATAATAATTAACTAAAAAATTAAAGAATTGACCAACCTAACTAATTGCTTGTAGCTAGCAATGGTTCACCTGTCATGTCCACACTCTTCATCTTTTTTTATACACCTCTATATATATTTAATATAGATATTTTGATTAAATAATAAATATAGACAAAGATATATCCATACTACCCAATCAAATAAATACCACCCGATTCACGTTTTTCGATGGCTGACAACTTTGAAATGTGAACTCATATTATCCTATTTCCAATTTTTCTCTTTTATTTTTAATATTCAAATAGCCTAATATTGAAATAGTCAATAGTCAATAGTCAATACCTTATTCTTAATTCGCAATATCATTATTTGATAGTATTATTTTTTAGGATGCCCAAGTTTCTTCTACAAAATTGTCATCACATATGATATGATATACATGTACTAGGAAATTATTTTAATAATAATATATAATGGTAAATCACCAATTTGCTTTCAATTTGTTTGTATTTGTTCTTAAATTTCACCCTTTGTGGCTCCATGTGATGACAGGTTATAGTGTTCCCTTCCCATAATGGGCCATGTCATGCCTATGTGTTTCCTCTTTTTTTCTAATAATATAGTGTTCCCTTCCCATAATTTATTTTTCACCATTTAAATCAACAAAAATGATCCATCTTTTACCATATTTGGCCCATCCACTCCACCACAAAAACCATCCAAGATTATTAATCAAATTATATCATAATAAACACAACACAAGTGTATAAATTTTCACTAAGCTATACTACTAGACATTGTGTGAAATATACCGCCTCTCGGTTCGATTTGATGATAGTGAAATACGAGATTAGACATACGAGGAAAAAATCTCGTACCCTAGATTTTCTGCACTTGATTTTCCTCTTTCTTGTTGTTGTTGTTGTTGTTGTTGTTTGCTGCTACAAACTCGGATCGAAGCTGCATCAGCAGCCTCCCGAGATAGTTGAGCCCTTCACCTTCCCGTCCGCCCCCCCAAAACAGATCGTGCGGTGAAGCTTCAACGAGAACAGATCCAACACTCGAGAGCAGCATCGAGGTCAAGTACGGATACGTCTTGAACTTGCACTTCAAGGCTCGATACATCACGTCGATCTTCACACTCTCCCAGTCGGGCCTAACCTGCTCGTTAACACAAAACCTCGTGCTGAATTTCAAGAAATCGAGGAAACTAGTTCATGTGGCTAGCAGCTAATCTATATATGCAGTCAAATTTATGATCAATCACAGCTGTCAAGTTGTACTAGTTTACCACAATCATTTGATTTCAAACAAAAATGGCTACATATAGCCAAGAAAAATAGGCCCACGTTACAATATACAAAAGCAACGAGCTGGTATAGCATATCGCAACGTACCAATTGAGGCGTTGCAACTCATCACTGAAGAACATATTGTGTAACCATTTCTGATTCCATATTTATTTGCCAACTATTTGAGGTAATGAAAATTTAAGGCACTTGCTCATCTTGGAATGTAGAAATCATAGCAATGAGGGAATCAAAATTCGTAAACTCGTTGAGTGAAAGTAGTCGAGAAGTAGTACCAAATCAGGCCGCTGCCTCTGTGTTCGCCTCCCTATACGAGCTGCTTCCTCGGGACTTCTTGCACTTTTTATCTCCTCTAAACACGTTTTTGCAATGGGGTCTTCTACGCCCATAAATTTATTGGCCTACAAGATGAAGAAAGCTTAAAAATCGGCACGACAAACGTTCAGAAAATATACAAGCGAACCATAAAAGAACCTGGTAATAGTGCTCGACACTTGGCCAGCTGCAAAAATCTCCACTCTCATCAGGCATTCGAATTGGATGCAAAGAAAAGTTTGAGAATGCACCGTAAGGATCCCATGTCTTGTAAAAGAAAATGATGCTCGATTCATATGGAGAAACGGTAGGATCAATTGCAGAAGTTTCGTCGATTGATGGGATCACCGGTGTCAAGTCGGGAACCGGCTGAAGAAATCCACTCACAAGCATGTCAGGACCAACCTGCAAATGGATCCTAAAAGTCACATATAATTGGTGTGGAGATTAAGAGGAGCTATCGTTGTACTACTCTCATATTTAGATAAACCAAATGCAGAAATAGTATAGCAGCATATTGGAATTATTTTTAACCTGCTCATAGTTGACATCAATTAATTCCAGAGCTTGAGACATCTCCACCATCCCGAGTTCCCCCACAGGAGACGGTGCATTTCTCCCACCAATGATTTTAGGGGCGACAAACGCATGTACCTGTTGAGGCGATGAATAAGCAAGCATAATTGGTCGTTGATCAGAATAATGGTCGCGTTTATGATCTTCCCAGACATACCTTGTGTATGATACCGGAAGAAATAGCGGATGCAGCTAATGTACCTCCACACTCCCACAAAACTGACAGACATCCGCGATCATACAAGTAATCCATCACGACTTTGGGATTCAAAATTTCGAACTCGACCACTTCAACTCCCTTTGATGCAAGGTATTTCTGGAAGCTTCTTCTTGCACCTCTCTGTGTCATAACCATGGTCGAAACCTCAGTAACATCCCACAAGTTTGCCACCTCAGGAAGATCGAGAGATTTCGACATTACAATCCGTTGAGGCAAATGCCCACCTCCATGTCTTGCCGTGAGTTGTGGATCTACAATTCAACATGCGATTAGCATAGAATAGGACTAGTGTTTATATCTAATCTATGAAAAAGTTAACACCCATTTGAGATTCATACTATCTCGGCGTACAGTGTTTCCTCCTACAATTACAGCATCACTCCTGCCACGCAATTCGAAAACTCGGGTTCTTGACAGTTTGCTGCTTATCCACGACGCATGCCCACTACTTGTAGCTATTTTTCCTATACACAGGCACTCACAAAATTAATACATAGCATCAGTTACCAAACTCACAGTTTCTCCATGGTGTAAAAATAGTTAGTCGGGTTTATAAATAGACAAAGCCGAAAAGGCGAAAATAACTACCGTGTACTGACCATCAAGGGTCATTGCGTATTTGAGAACAGAGAATGGGACTTGAGAAGCAGCTCTATACAGTAAAGGAGCATTCACAAGAAGGCACGACTTCAAACTTTCCTACACGAGAGAATCAAAACGGCAAGTAGGTATGGGAAATATGATAATTGAAGAAGTTGCATTAGCTGAAGAAATGAAGTGCATATTCGAATGCATTACCTCCATAGCTTTACACTGGAGATCCTCACCAAGAACTTCAACCTGCAATCCTTCACTTCTAAAAGCACGGATAGCCTTTCCCCGGAGATGCTGCAAAGGATGTCTTATTCCAATGACAACTCTACTAATTCCTGCCTAATATCGAACTTTTAGAGAGAAATCAATGTGGAAATATCATCAAGAACAAGATAGACTGGAAAGCAGTCACCTTCATCCACAGATACATAATTACAACGACTGAAGATTGTATTAAGCTTATATAGGGATTGAAAAGGTCAACAAAACCAATTATACCTTCCATAGGCCCCCATTAACACTCTGTTTACCCCCAAATTATGATAACACTCTCCAAACCACACTTGTGTTTGAAAGGTTATAATTTTACAGTTCGTTTGTCTCTTTAGGAGGCATTTGGTTACTCGAGATTGAAACACTATCCCGACACTAAAACACTAAGCACCGGGCTGTATCTATCCAATCAAACAACATATCATAAGACTAATATAATCCAATCCATCAAACCAAAAAGACAAAAAGAGAGCATTTCCAATCAAAATCCCAAACTCATCATTCACATATAAAAACAATACATAGTTATTGAGTTTATACAACCAAAAATGATATCTTTGAACTGAAAAATAAACTCTTCCCCAGGAAATGTACATCTCATTTGAAGAAGCAATACTATCAAAATTCAAAATTGGTTGCAATCAAACACACCTGAATCATAGCAGAGACAGCAGCCTGATCGCCGGCGCAGTGATTGGGCTCCATGTTGAGATAAGCGGTGGCGCCGCGGCAGCGCTCGCCGGCGGCCTCCACCGCCTCCAGCTCCGCCGGCGAGGTGCCCTGAGCATACAAATAGCCCTCTCCGACCACAACCTTTTCTCCACCGCCGGAGCTGGTGGTGGCAATGACGCAGCCGTAGTTGGGGTGCGGCGCCGTGAAGCCGGCCGATTTGTCGGCTAAGTCAGCAGCGCGCTTGATGTAGGCGGCGTCGAAGGCGAGCGACGACGGCGGCGATGCCTGAGCTGCTCTGCAGGTCAGGCAAGATGGGATTTTTACGGGTGGAAATGAGAATGCCATCATCGCCGGCGGTGACCTCTAATTGCCGGAAAAAGTAGGGAAGTTTTCTTTCAAGAAAATGGGAATTTTCGTCTGGTGAGGATAACACTTCCACTGCCTAACCAAACCAAATAGCTCCATTTGTATAAAGTATAAATTGGGCACGAGATTTTCCATAATTTTTTCACTTTTGCATAATATTTTTACTTTTCCAATTTCTTCCATTTTGTTGTATAATATGGGACAATATAGATCAATTTTAAAAAATAACTAAATAACTTAATTGCTATTTGCATGTAAATACATAACTATGCCCAAATTTTGGTAAAAATACATCGTATGTGACAAAATTTTGGAATTCAAACCATAGTTCGATAGTCGTTAGCCAATAACTTAATTTTTCGGAATATGATAAACAATTATAGCTGGAAAGCTTCGGAAACTTCAATGAATTCTAACAAAATGTTTTAATATTTTCAAACAATTCTCCGACCTTTTTCGGTGTTTAAAATCTATTGATGGCTTTGGATTGTTAACCGGACTCCAACCAATTAAATTGACGACAACAAACTTTCTAAAATTATGTAAAATTTCTGTATTTTTTAATTAAAATTTTCAATGTTGGTTAAAATCAAAATTTGGCAAAATTTGTGTAGTTATAACCAATTAAATCATTATTAAAATTGATAATAAATAAATTACCATTTGCCCTTACTACAATAGTATATTATATCACGCTATATTCTTTTAATTATACAATTAAATTACTATGGATGTATAATTACGTAATGAAGATCAAATAAGCAAAGATATATCTAAAATAAGACAGTAGTAAACAACGATTGGAAAAAAAGCAGAAAACAGAATGCCAACTGATTTTGAGAAGTCATAGTAATATATTTCTTCACAACGTAATACAATCACATACATAAACACAAACAAACATTAAAATCACAAATGAGCAGAAGAAGATAGCAATGGAATCATCAACAATCCTACCGGATTCTATGGAATCTATGGGGTGATATAAACAGTGAAATGTGTAACGGTTTCAATCCCATCAGTTGTGTGCTGATCAACATGTGGCATCGTCTCAATGGCCGCAAATCCCTTCGCATTCTCGTATTTTCCGGTGCCGCCGACGATGGCGATGTGCGACATCGGCGTCGCCGTCCGGTGCACCCCGAAGAAGCTGATGTTGTCGTCGGCGTCGTGCTCGTGGCCGTGGAACGCCGCCGTGAGGGCCAGCGTGTGGCTGCTGCCGTCGGAGGAGCTGGTGATGTAGATCCCCTGCACCCGGCCGAGCACGCCGGAGCCGAGCTCGTGGCCCTCGGTGATCTCGTTGTCGACGACGGTGACGGACCCGAAGGTGAGCTGGTTGAGGGTGAGCCCCTGGGGGAGCTGCCCCGCCGTCACGAAGGCCTGGCTGTTGTCGTTGCCCGAGACGGCGTTGTTGCCGTTGCTCTGCACGAGGGTGTTCGAGGGGGCCCCGTTGAGCCCCACGAGGAACGGGTAGTTGTTGTTGTTGATCGCGTTGTTGATCGTGTTGAGGGGCACCCCCCCGTTGATTGGGAAGATCGGGTTGCTCGGCTTCGAGAAGGGTAGGTTGTTGGCGTCCGAGTTGGCCACGATCCCCGCGACGGCCCTCCCCGACGGGTGGGAACCCCCGAGGATGTCGTGCATAAAGAAGGAGAATGTCCCGGCCTCGGGCATTGGAGCGGTTGTGGCGGCCACCGGGGCCTTCACGCCCACCTTGGGGGTGACGGGGGCCACGGGCTCTTCTTCTACTGGGGCCGCCTTGGTAGTGTCGGGAGCTACAACGGGGGCCACGGGCTCTTCTTCTACTGGGGCCACCTTGGTAGTGTCGGGGGCTACAATGGGGGCCACGGGCTCTTCTTCTACTGGGGCGGCCTCGGGTGCTACGACGGGGGCCACAGGCTCTTCTTCAATTGGGGTGGCCACGGGTGCTACGACCGGGGCCACGGGGGGTTCTTCTTCGATTGGGGCGGTTTCGGGCGCCACGACATTGGCGGCCGGGATTTGGCCGCTCGGGAGGGCGGTGGCACCGGGGGCCACCTTCTCGGGCGGTGCTATCGGATTGGATGTGGCCGGGAAGCCGGGAAACAAAGGTGCATCTTCGTCGAGAATTCGTGCCGATGTAGCTAGGGTGAGGGTGGTGGCTAGTAGCACCAAGCAAAAGATGGAGTTGAGAGTGAAATACTTAGCCATTTGTAAGAAATTGAGAATGATTGTTGAGATGTTTGATTTTGATTTTTGATATGAAAGTTGAGATTGATTCGTTGGTATTTATAGTTTGGATTATGGTGTAGTAGGAAATGAGAGAATAATGGAGTTGGTCAAAAATTGGCCCTTTAAATCACTTTAAAGTGTGTAAATGATTAGTTAGCAAACCTAAACCCTTTAGTTGGAGAGGTTTTGAAGGAATGGTTTAGTTGAGAGATTCTCATTTTTATATCAATGGCGGGAATAATTTCGACACCCGATTTTTCAAAATCGAGGTTTTATGCGTATAATGGTAAGCAAAATTGAACTTAAAACAAGTATTTTTTTGGAGTCGTCACAAAAAATTTCTCGATTTCTATATCGACCGGCCTTGCAGCCAACGGCTGAAGAAATCAAATGACTCTCTTGGCTTGTATTCAGGTACAGTATGTCCAGCTCCCTGCACCAGTCAAATTTCATGTCACACTTTTAATCAATGTTAATATTAATATTAATATCAATATGTATTTGCCTTTTCAATTGATACAAGAATTTGAAATTTGATACATACCTTGACAGTGAGGAAAGTTAAGTTATTAGCATATTCCTGCAGATATCTGCATTTCAAATTCAAACACTACACACAATGAAAGCCTAATTCAAGAATGTGAAATTTGTCACATTTTTTCCAAGATTTAGAGAGAAATTACCCTGCAGTTTGGGCATTAGACTTCCATGATCTCCACTCATCAACTACATCATATCCAAGTGATTGAGTCCATGCTTGAGTTCCAGTGAATGGAACACACATATCATGATCACCACTGCAAGAAATCCAACGACGACAAATGATCATTGCTCGTGTCCGACTCTCGAACTAGACACGACCCGATAAAGACGTTTCATACCTATAAATCAAAGCCCGGTAGCCCCTCGAAGTCAGCTTCTTGTGGTAGGGGATCATGCTCCCTGCATCGTGCGTGTAGTACAAATCGACGCACAAGCTCCAATTCCCGCTCTCCTGCACGAATTCACCAACACAACTCGTTAAAAAATCTCCGATTTTTTAGACCATTTTCAAATTTAACCGAGACAAAAATATGCACCGGATTGGCATGGATCGCCTTCCTAACCCCTTCGTCGTTCAACCATTTAGTCGCCTGCACATCATCCTGCACGGAATAAGAATGTGAGCAAAATTCGAATGTGCTTTGTTTTATTTACTCGAATTTTCGATTCTTACTATGCAGGGAACTTTTATCTCTCTCATTAGCTGAGGCCACAACGGGATGACCCCGTCTGCAACTGGTGCACGAAAGGGCCAAGCACGTCCGAAAATCCTCTTTCTCACTGCAAGAGGCCTCTCCGTCGCCCCAAGCTGCTTGAAGCTCTCCGGTATGGAGCTCGTGTTTGACACATCTTTTTCTTCGCCTCTGTGGAAGCACGGCTCAAGGATGTCGTAGCTGTTCAGGCCCTCTAAAGCCTAAAAGGGAAACGTCGGTAAATTAAAATAGCAAGCCCATCACAAGTAGTGTGTAGTAAAATGGTGGTGCCAAGATTCTTACAATGTCAATCTTGTAGAGTATATTTTGGCAATCGATAACGAGGGAGTTGTGGTAGTTTCCTCTGCAGGCGGTCTCAGCTTCCTGCATCGTTTACACAAATCATCGGCCTAATCTGTCTCAGACGTCGCTACACTACGCAGTGTTCGGATTTTACCTTATACATCGTATCTGATATTAGGCCCATCCCATGTGCGAATGGGACGAGCGCGTTGCCATCAAAGGGACTATCGCAGACCCCGTTTCCGACCATGTATCCCTGCATCAGATCATCTCAGATTTCAATCATTGAATCTTGAAATTAGGAAAGATTGAGGTGGAATTAGGAAAGCACCTCGAAATTAATCTTTGGTTTAGTCCCAGCTTTGATTCCTGCAAGGTGAAAAATGATCATTCAATCTTGTGTAAAAATCAAAACTTTATCATATTTTGTTACCTTTGTCAACAAGAGATGCAAGAGTTGGGACATAAATCCCAGCATAAGACTCTCCAGCAATGTAAAATGGATTGGCAGTGAACTCTGGGAATTTCTCAAGCCACTATCAGAAATTCAGAATCGAAAAATTCAATCAACAGACGACGAAAACGAAGTTCTTGAATGACACGAAAACGACACAAGAAACCTTAAGAAGGAACAGATGAGTTTCCTTTGCAGTCTGCAAGTCTCCGTTTACATAATTCGTCGTGTTTGGAGAATACGAGAATCCAACACCCACCGGTGAGTCCAAATAGATGATACTTGCAGCCTTAGCTCAAACAAAGAACGCATCCAAATTAAAAACCAGCGAAAACGGAGAAAAAAGATTCGATTTTTACAGAAAATATCTCAACCTTAGACCAACTATATGGATTGAGATGCAAAACAGGCAATCCCCCCACTTTTGATGCTTCAAAATTGAAAGGCCCTGTTCATATAAAGTGCATCTAATTAGTCTTCCACAATATATAGTGAAAGTGCTTTTTCTTGGAAGTCAAAAGCTTTGCAAAAGTTAATGAAACCAAAACTCAATCAAATCATCAACAGTCTGTAGGATGTGAAAGGTTGTACCATGTTCGTAGACAAAGCCATCGAAGCTCGAGCATCCCGGCCCTCCATTCAGCCACAGGACAAGAGGATCGCGTTTAGGGCTTCTCTCCGACGTGACAAAGTAGTAGAAGAGGTTCTTCGGTGGGCTCCCCTCGAGTGTCACGTAGCTTCACATATAACTATGTCTTAAACGAGGAAACAAGATAATCGTAGTAGGAGACATGTGAAAGAAAAGGTGTGTAGGAATACCCCGAGTAGTGTTTAGATGGGAAGGTCCCTTCGAATCCGGGAAGGCTCCTTACGAGGGAGAGTCGAGGGGCCGGCTCGACTAAGTGCAACTGCAGAAACATGCAAGCTAGGAGAAATAGGCCTAACTTGTGCCTGCTCATTTTGGTGGTTTTGTCTATGAGAGTGATGAGAGATGAGTCTAATTCAAGAATGGTGTTTTGTGAAAAGCATCAAGAGAGAAATAAGACAAATATGGTGTGACATCATAGTCACTAGAGCCCACTACTTTATATGGGAGTGGAAGAGGAAGAAGAAAGCATCTTTTGTTATCCCCTTTGCTGAAATTCATCTGAAAAAGACAACTCTTTTTTATTTGATCTTCAATGAATATGTCACTCATTTACACTAGTCAGCATATGGTAGCTGATGAAAGAAGATGGATGATCACATGAGTGAATGAAGACAAGATTCAGTTCAATAACAAACAACTCACTCATCATTACTTTTTTCACTGTTTAAAAATGCAAAATTTGAGTTTGATATCTGTCAAAAACAAGAAAAGGGTGTGTGAGAAAACTGCCACTAGCAAACAAATTGTGTTTCTTGAAGGGTTCTAAGCCATGAAAATGACATGATTGAACTGCCTCCCAACTCCTTACCATTCTTGAAAAATCAATGAATTCTTATGTTTCTTGTGATGTATAAATAATAGTGTTGCATTGCTTTTATGACCAATGAATGCAATTACTTCCCCAAAATTGGTTATTTTGCAAGAGAAAAATGAGTGCACCAAGTGGGGTAACGTGGCCACTATGGCACAAGATTTTAATTATTTAGTTATGACCATTCACACCACATAACCTTATCCAAATAAACCAAGGTTTTGTGGGAGAAACAAAACTAAAAGGGGGCACAAAATCTCCCACCACATCACAACCCATCATCAATAATCCAAATTCTTGCAGAATGGGGAGATTTCATCTCAAACACATAGTTAAAACATGACCACTTCTGTCACAACCTTCCCTCCAAACTCCTCCTCCTCTTCCTCCTCGACGCCATCTTCGATCGCCTTGAATTCCTCGTTTCTATGTCGTGCATTGAACAGCATCGCCAGCCCACGCACCAGCATCTCGAAATACGGCCTCAACAAGCCTCGAGCCGCCTCCTTCCGTCGTCTCCAACACACTGATGTATCCCTCCGAGGTCGATTAGTTCATGTTTATGTTCATTGTGTAAGAAAGTATCAACTGAGAATGTTGGAATGAATAGTTAGTTATATATGGTTGCAGTTGCAAATGAGAGGGCAGAGGCAACCCCCGAGAGATCGGAGGCCGACAAGATCGTCGACAGCATGGACTTCGGCGAACTCTGCGACGACTTCGAGTGCATCAGCAGCCCGCTAGTCGAGGCCACGGCTAGGCAGCTCGTGCGCGACATTCTCGAGCTTCGGGAGGGCAATCGCGCCCTCGGAAGCTACGCCGTTTCCGTCACGTACAAGGTAATTTTACTCGGACCAAAATGTACCCTAAATTTAAGTAACGAGCGATTACTTTGAGTGATAAGATAGATTAAAACATCGGCAGGATCCAGTTAGGAGCTTCACTGGCAGAGACAAGTATAAAAGAAAGCTGTGGGCAAATGAGGCACTACAGAATCCCACTGTGGTAAGATTCTTCAAGAAAAGTAATGAATGTGTAATGATTAAGAATACTAATTAGGTAATTAGTTAGTTAGTTCAAGGTTTAAAATGTTTGTGCAGAGTGTGCAACAGATGATGATGTTATCAACAAGTCTTCTCAACATCAAATGGACTCTGAGAGGGAAATTCAAATCCCCAATTGGAGGAGAATTGATCCTAAAAGTGGACTCAAAATTCACTCTCAACCAGATCAGTGGCCAAGTCGTCGAGCACGAGGAGTCGTGGGACCCGTCCCAATCGTCCCCCGTCGCCCAGGCCTACTTCTGGGCCTCGCGGCGGCTCTTTGCCGCCGTTGAAGCCGGAAGAGACGCCTCCGACTCCATCAAAGACATCTCCAAACGCTTCGCGAAAGAAGAGAAGAACATGGAAATATATCCAGACCCGACCGGTGATCCAACCAAGGTACGTTCCAATGTTTCTGCATATTCTATCTGTATGCATATATTAATCTCAAAACGCGTGTTTCATGATCCAGTTTTTCCAACGCGACGACGGCTTCCAGAGAGATTTCTACCAAGTTGCCCTGTTTCTGGCTGTCATGTATTTAGTTGTACAGTTCTTGAAAACAACATTGTAAAGCATATATACATGAAATTTGGACACTTAAAATCAAAGCTGTGTGTATCGTTTCACCTCACCAACGGCGCCAAAACAAAGCTCGTTCGTGTAGATATAACGAGGAGCTTCTTTATCTAGTCTTAATATATTGCTAGAAGAGGGCGAAACGAAGCAATTAAACGGAAGAGAATGAAAGAATTTTCACCATTCCAAAACAAGATTCGAGGCAAACCTTTTCTCTATAATCAGTTCAAGAATGCAATACAAATGGCCCCCAATTTACTATGGTACAAGAGCAGCAATACCTGTGAAGAAGAAGAAGCTGCTGCTGCTTGTGTATAAAAACTCACTCCATCAGTTTGTGGAGGGCAGCTATAAACAAAAGTATCACTATAAAATTCGCCTTCGACAGACTGAAAGCAGAGGATATATCATGTGCTCCAACGGAATAAACATTCCCCGTCGCTTCGTCTCTCACTTTGATGCTCGACGAGCCTGTGATTCACATCAGAAAATACAAATTCATGGTATAGACCAAATTGGGGAATATTGCTAATGTCGAAGCGAGAAATTAAAAAGTATACTCACAGTTATATTGTGTCCATCCAATGGTCTGATTTTCCAGGTCATACAAAACGAGCTTGTCTGATAATACGATATCTGCGATAAAGAACAAATAGAAGAAGATTGCATCAAGATATTTCATGAAACAAGCTGCAACGCATCAGTTGACGAAAAATACCTCCCAACAAAGTTATTTCCCTTCCATCCTTTGTCTGCATCCCACTATTTTGCCAACCTATACAATATTCGTTCTCCTGCAAGAATACAGTTGCATAGTTTATGCATAACTTTGAGAATTAATGAATATGTAATGTGTTGACGGCTTGACGCTTATGGTAACTTGTTATAGATACTGGCCTAACAGTATACGAGAGATAGCCAAGAAAAGAGATTTAGGCTTTTCTACCAAAAAACTCGGAAAAAAAAAACTTAAGATTAAGAAAATATGGGTCATTTAGAATATGTGGCTTTATCTGCACTAACCATGCTGAAGTAGCAGATTAAGCAAATTACAAAGGCATAGCTATAGTGAAAGCATTTTTGGGATAAAGTAAACCGAATCAACCAAATCACTTACACCGATTTTAAAGAGATAGTTGCTGGGATGGACTGGCAAAACGAGAGAGTCCTCAAAGTGAAAGTTTACAACTGGAAATCCATCGTTAACACTGCAAGAAAAACATGAAAGCCCGTTATTTTTTGTCACATAAGTTTCACAACAGGATAGAGAATCGAAATGTGCAGGCACATAAGAATGGGATGACCGGAACCTGCTGACAGATTGTACTTTCAATTCGACGAGTGCCATAATCTTGACTTAACTCAATATGCTACAAATTATATTGCGTGTGATCGTGTGTGCTATAAGAACAGATAGGCCGGTGCACACACATGAACGAACATAGAAAATTCTCTCGGTCATTTCACTTACTTCCCACTGAACATAAAACATTTGAATTGTTGCTCAACTATATGAGTTTGCAGATCTGGATGTTGCGCCATCATCTAGTTTCAGACAGACGGAGGACAAAGAGAGGCAAGAAGTAAAATAGTCGTAAAAGCAGGCTGAGATGAACCAATCGGGAAACTAATTATATACGAACCATATTGAGGATGAACACATAAACTGCATACCCGGTCCAAAAGCTGCTGATAAACCTCGGATGGAAGATACGCCAATGTTGTACCACTGTCAATTATAGTCCCTCTACTCGATCCCGTGTCAAACAAGTCTGTCGGAAGGTTTAGGAATTTACCACCTACCTCAACTGACTTCAGATTCACATTGTAATGTGGCCTACGGTTATCCAAAAAGTGACGTGTTTTAGTCGAACAAAGGTAAAAATCATTTAAAAGCCTCTGAAGTGTGAAATAGGGCTATATTATGTGAAAAGATCTTTTTGTACAAACAAACAAACAAGTTGACATCACATACTCATTTGGAACGAGAGGTGTTCTGCTGACTTTCGGCTGCACCACTTCTCCGATAGCAAAAATTCCACCTCCCTTGCTACCATCTAAGCAATGTGAAAAGATCTTTTTCACCTTTTTTTCCGAAGCAAGTTGTGAAAGAATCGATGTGTTTGCTTGTCCAAAACCAACTATTCCATCGACAGCCTCAGAAGATGAACCCAATTCTCCAGATTGTTTGGCTGAGCACCTATCTTGGATCAGAAAAAATGTTACTGCTCCAAAGTGACATAAGATTGACTCAAAGATCAAAGACGAATTCTCACCCAAATGCTATGGATCCATTCATTGGTGAGGTTTGAAGGTTTCCCGTCACTTGGTCAAATTTGAAATTATCCCTGACAAAGTACCCTTCGGTTCTGCTCCCATCTCCGTAAGTAACGGAATATTCGCAGTTCATTCCAGATTGGCAATTTGCATTTGGGCTGCTGAATGCAGCATCACAGAAATCTTGATCGCAAGTGATCACCTTTCCAGTGGAGGAAGCCAACAAGTCGTACTGCTTTAGTTCTATCTGGAGAATTGAAAATTAAACATATAGTAGTCGTTCCAGTTAAAAATACTTCCTTTTAAAGAGGTGTATGTGTATCTCGAGATTCCGTTACAGATATATGAAGAAACCACAAACAAGAAAAGAGGAAAGGACTAGAAAGGAACATACATGTAGATCACTTTTAGTGGGACATCTGTCGCAGTTGTGACAATTCACCCATAGAATATCACTTCCCGTATCTACCTGGACATGATAGTCGACTGGAGGAGAGCCAATAGTAATTTTGGTGTAATATAGGCTGTAACAAAGTATCAAATAAATATTGAGATTCACAAACACTGAGCTTTACTGTGCTGAAACCAAGATAATCGGCAGTTTTGCTCAAATAGAACTTACATCATTCATCAAATAAACATTGAGGTTTACAAACACAGCAAGTAGTGCTGAAACAAAAACAATCATTAGCACTACCGATTTGGATGATCACTAGAACTTGTACCCTTGCATATAGATTAATGAAAGAGCGTGCCCACCACTATATACCATCAATAGCGACAGCTGTTTTCCTCGGTCAAAAGATGATGCAGTCGAGGGAAATGTTCTGTATGGTTTTTCTTATGCCTCTTGCACGAGGATCATCAATGGAAATTATTACTCTCTCATTCTCATTCCATAGTTCTATCATGTTTCTCTTCATCATCATAGATGGAAAATTTACTACTAAAGTAAAACTTCAGAGGCTATCAAGTCTTAAGTGGGATCAACTAGCTAATATCACTACTTGCTTCATTGTCCCTATACATGATTTAAGTCAACCTCACATTTCAGCACAAACCCGCCTAATTTGTCATCATGAGCCGATGGTCATGCTATTTCTGGATATCTAAAAGGTTTTGAAGTGAAAGCATGCTTCAGAACAATCAAATTTACTTGCATTAAACTGCGGATCTTAAAGAGCAAACAGATAGAGATCTGGTTGAGGAAGAAGATCATGAACCCAAGAAGATATCTCAACAAACTAACAATAATGGGGAAATCCAGTCCCGACATAAGAAGATAGCAAACAGTATGCTTGATTCTCCAAGACTACGTCTTTCTACATTATCCAAACACAAAAGAAGAATTAAGTCAACTAAATCCATCTGAGCTTGTACAAGTTTCTTACTTTTTCCTACAGTGATATATATTCAGTTGAGAATTTGTTTCAATAGGGAACTGTTGAATAAAAAAGGGTCAATGCTACAGCCCCCTATTGTTTTGTTTGATCCAATATTGACCGGGACGAGCCAAAACCCTTATTGGGCTCTAAAGTAGCTCAATCACGCACGATTTTAGCCTTTTGATCGATTCCCTTCATGATTTAGTGACAGAACAGTATAACTAACTGAGAAACCAGCAAAACGAATAATCTCACAATGAAAGCATAACACCACTCCAAAATCCATCTATTTCGAGTCAAGCACTAAGTCAACCCTACAAAAGCTTATCAAATTCAATCCTATTCTACTCATAAGCTTCAACAACACAGCAACAAAAGGCCATACAATTGAATCATACATCTCAAAGATTAAATTTTTCAACATTTGAACAAACACAAGAATGATAAAAAAGCAGATCAAATTCAAAATGAGAGACATACGCAGCGCTGGTGGGGGAGCCATCGCCGCCGAGCTGAAAATCAATGGCGGCGAGCATTCTGCCGTGGCGCCGCGAGTCGTGCCGCCTCAGCGCCCGCAGCGCCGCCGCGCCCTCGCCGCGGCCGCCATACTTGTGATGAACTTCAAACACCAAATTGCCCATCACCACACGCATCACCTCTGCCAAAACCAACAAAACCGAAAACAAAAGCAAGCACCTTTTCCCCCAATCCATTGCCACCGCCAATCAATTACTTCAAAAAATTCCAAAATTGGGAGCAGAAAAATCAAGCCTTTATGAATGAATCGAAATCTCGGAAGAATTAGAAGAAGAATACAAGCTTTGGCGGTTAGATAAACGTGAAAAAAAGGATGAGAAAAGAGACAAAAGAGATGAGTTTGAATTAGTGAATTTCAAAGATATACACGAAGTAGAATCCTTTGGACTCAACCTCAATCTACGGAACTAACGAAAACAAAAAATTTAAAAAATAAAACACCAAAAACAAAGAGTCATTTTCTTACAAGAATTCAACAACTCTCTCTCTCTCTACAGCTTCTGCAAAGGTTTGTGTCTGAAAACGGACCTTCCGAGAAAGTCAGGTCGTGACCTCACGCATTGTCCGTCTCAAAACTGTATGTATCTATGTAAGTATATATTTGTAGAATTTTTTAACTTCTGACTTAAATATTCTTGTTTTGTGTCAGAGCACAAGCCTTTGCTTGAAAATAACATCCCATCTTTTTCCAAATTATTTTCTTGTCAAATTACTGCTACATAAAGATTCTACTATTCTAACATCTATTTTTTGCAGGACTCCAAAACTTTGGGGGGAAAATAAAATAATCGTAGTCAATAATATCAACTAAACCTCAATAACTCAATAAGATTAATTTTGTCGTATTAATAATTGATTATGTAAAGTGGCCGGTGTAATATTGGAAGGACAAACTTTTTCTGTATAAAACACGTATTGACCAAAGTTGGAGTCAATTCACAAAGTCATAAAATAATAGTCTTTTCTCTCAATTGGCCACAAGAAACTTTAATTTTGGCTGAATAGATCAAACCATTTTTAAGTGGTGTCGTACCTTACATTTTTATTCTAGATAACATAATGTCATAAATGATAGCCATGTCATTATGTCCATATCAAATGCTCTTAACATATAAAGTCAGAAATTGCTACATAATAATTTCTTAGAAGGAAAAAGAGAGAGAGGAATCTAAATAGTACTTGTATTTTATTTTTCTGGAAAATATGTCATTAACAAATACCCGAAACAAAAGAAAAAAATTATCTAAAAAGTAATCAAGCTATCTAAAACTATACAAACACAGAAAAAAAAATTAATTCTACCAATGGAAATTTGACTAGCCCTGCTGGATGTGGAATTCCAATAAAAGATATGAAACGAGACAATCAAAACGACGTCGTTTTTGCACGCATTCGGTTTCCACCTCCTTCAAATGGAGTTGGTTGCAGCTTGAATGAGTGTGTGGAGGGAAGCCACAAGCAAAAGGATTGCTATAAAATTTGGTTTGAAGAGAGTGAAAGCAGCAGATATATTATGTGAGCCAACACCATAAACATTCCTTGTTTCTTCATCTCTCACTCTAATAATGCTTGATGAGCCTGCATTGCAACGATTAATTAGTCAAAAATCCTGTGATTTATACTAATATTTTGAGGATACAATTATTGTATACTCACAATTATATTCAGTCCATCCAATGGTCTGATTTTCTAGGTCATACACAACAAGCTTGTCTGATAATGCTATATCTGCATATTCGAATACCGACATGTATATTATTAATGACGAAAAGTAAATGCTACCTAAAAGGAGAGTGTATCAATATGTGATCAATTTATATATGAAAATCCATTTAAATTGCAGAACTTTATGTTGAAAGAGTATGAATGCAGAATACCTCCCAAGAGAATTAGCTCCTCTCCATCGATTGACAGCATGCTACTATCTTGCCAACCTATACAATATAGGTCACGCTGCAAAATCACATTTACACCACATATGCATTACTTTGATGTTGGGAGAGAATTGACGAAATCGAACAAAAGAATTATGTGGTTTTCTCATCCTAATCAACTCTGTTAATAACAGGTCCAACTGAATTTACCGAATGACTTACAGTATATTTAAAGATATAGTTGCGCGGATGGACTGGCAAAACTAGAGAGTCCTCAAAATGGAAATTCACAATTGGAAAGCCATCATCAAGACTGCAACAAATACGAGAAACGCCAAATTATTCATGCACACGAGTTGACATAGAACATTCTTCAACAGTCACAGAACTTACTTTTGATTGTACTCAAAACATGTGTAGCTGACTTTCTCTATACGAGTCTGCAGATCTGGATGTCGTGACATTATCTAGTTACAGATGAATAGGTAGTCAAATAATCAGGGAGTCGAGGAGAAAAGAGAGAATCAAGACAGTTATAAACGCGAGCTGAACTGAAACAAATGAAGAAAATATTGCTATTTAAATTTAATATTGACGATGAAGACATAATTGCATACCTTGCCCAAGAGCTGTTGATAAACCATAGGTGGAAGAAAGGCCAATGATACGCCACTGTCAATTACAGTCCTTCTCCTTGACCCCGTCTCAGGCAAGTTTGTCGAAAGGTTTAAGAATTGGCCACCTACGTCTAGTGACTTCAGATTCACACTGTAATGTGAACTGAGGTAGCCCAAAATATAACAAATATAAATGTATAATAATTATTCAAGGGCATTTTTGAAAAGCAAATGAAATGCCATTGAGTTTCCTCCCAAATTGAATTGAGCTTCCTAGTTATATAATGCAGAAGTTAAGATCAGTAGTAAGAGCTTAAATGGCTTAGCAGAAGAAAAAAAAAATGCTAAGTAACTCCACTTTCGTCCAAGATAAACAAGGTGGAAAAAGTAAGAAACGAGCAAAGTAGTTGAGATCACATACTCATTTGGGATCAACGGTGTTCTATTCACTTTTGGTTCCATTACTTCTCCAATAGCGAAAATTCCACCTCCCCTGCTTGCATCTAAGCAATGTGAAAAGACCCTTTTAGCCTTTCCAGATGAAGCAAGTTGTGAAAGAATAGATTCATTTCCTCGTCCAAAACCAACTATTCCATCCACATGCTCGGTAGTGTTTTCAAACATTGAGCACCTATATATCTCAGACCACAAAGATTAGGGGAAAAATAATTCAAGCAGTGGAGCGACATAAATGATCAAACATGAATACCTACCCAAATGCTACGGATCCGTTGATTGTTGAGGTTTGAAGGTTTCCAGTGACTTGGTTGAATCTAAAATTATCTCTGACGAAGTATCCCCTAATTTTGGCCCCATCTGCATAATTAACGGAAAATCCGCATTGCCTTCCAGCTCGGCAATTTTTATTTGAGCTGCTCGGTGCAGCAGTGCAAAACTCCTCGTTACAAGTGATATTCTTCCCCGTGGAGGATTCTGCCAAGTCATACCGCATGAGTTCCATCTGGAGGACTCAAACATAAACATTTTAGTAATAAGAAGAAACTCGGGCGTTGGATTGAGAAAGCAGTTATTTAAGATATGTGAAGAAAAGCACTAATTAGGAAGGAAACATACACCAAATTTTTTGCTTTTGGTGGGACATCTTTCACAGTCATGACAGTTCACCCATGTGGTATCACTTCCCGTATCTACGTGGAGATGATAGTCGACTGGAGGAGTCCCGATAGTAACATTGGTGAAATACATCCTGAATCATCGCATCAAGATAAACATTGAGATTCACATTCTTGAATCCATATGACTTGTAACCTTGCATATAGAGCAATAGATAAGTGTTTCCAATTCCACCAATATATTACAATGGAGAGCTAAAGCAGTAGTCTTCCTCGATCAGTAGAATGCAGCTACATAAACGTTTAAAACGCTTTAGGGTTCTTAATTGTGACACCACTACAAGGAGTAAACTAAGAGTCTCGACTAAATTTGGGGGGGGTGCCGATGTCAAGCCAGGCTTTTCGCTAAGATATTTCGGATACAAAATAACAACATCAACACAAATCGAATTCAGCTGAGCTTCAACAGATTTCTTACTTGAGTTGAAATAATTCATTTCTCCTAGAATGGCATTTCAACATCAACAAAGGGGGGAAAAACAGTTGGTGAGCTAGTTCATTGAGTAAACCCTAGCTCAATCACACATTCTAGCTAAGCAGAGTGGAATAGAAAAATCCCCAATTTTTTCAAAATTGAAATTTGAAGGCTGTGAAATTGTGAGAAATACCCGCCGGTAGCAGCAGAAAGATGGCCGCCTAGTTGAAAATCAATGGCGGCAAGGTTTCTGCCATGGCGCCGCAAATCGTGAGCTCTCATCGCTCCCAAAAACGCCTCTTTTTCGCCGCCGCGGCCGCCATATTTATGATCAACTTCGAACACAAAATGACCCTTCACATTCGCACAACACATCACCTCCGCCAAAATCAACAAAAGCAACCACATTTTGCCGGAATCCATTGCCGCCGGAAATAATTGCTTCCAAATTTGAAGATGTAAGCATATTGAGACAACCAAAAACAGGCAGCATATTTGAATGGAATCACAATCTCGGGAGAAGACAAGAGATGGTGATAAAAAACGAAACAAAACGTGGAAGGCGAGCTCGAAAATACAAAAGAAAAACAGAAATGGCGGGCTATGCATAAACAGAAGATTCCTTCCATTTTCATACAAGAGTTTAAACTCTCTCTCTCTTCGAATGATAACTGAAATGAGAGACTATACAAGAATTCTGTTATAAATAAGTCTTCAATTTTAATTCTTATTTAAAGCCATGAAATGAAAGCCCACGACTTTACTATATAAAGGCTTGACTTGGGCAAGTCAAAGAGTGGTAATTAAAGTGATAAAATATCAATTAAATCAATTAACTTTACTCAAAAAATACAATTATAATATGATTTTTTAATCTTGATAATTAAATATATAAACTTTCCGGCGAACGGAAAAATAACATCTTTTTAATCACACATGTGGCTTATAATAGTTGACACGTTAAAATCACATCGTTTTCCAATTGTCAAAACAAACGATCTTATGTGGAAAAAAGGGGAAATGGTGTTATTTCATCTTTCTTCTTCTCAATTGAGTTCTTCAACGATTATGGTAGAATTGCAGAGTTCAACATGACAATTAGGGCATAATCATTTGTTTTAATAGCTTACAAACGACGTGGTTTTTACGTGTCAGTAAGTACAAATCACATAGGATTAAAAAGTTGTCATGTCATTTTTCGTTCATAGGAAGATCGTCTTGAGTTCAAATCACAAAAAAATTGAAGGTTTATGTATTTATTTGCCAAAATCTAAAAATTGTGTTGCAATAATGTTTTGGGGTATAATTCATAATTTAATTGGCAGCTTTTTCTTAATTAAAATACATGAGAAAGAGAGGGAACTAAATGACTTGAAACTTTTTTTCTTGGAAAACATATTATTAATATATAAACGAGCCCAATAAAACAATAATCTAAAAACTAGCCAAACTATCTAAAACTACAAATAAGGAAACAAATTCCACGTGATCAAAACGACGTCGTTTTCGCATGTTGAGTGAGTGTGTGGAGGGAAGCTATAAGCAAAAAGATTGCTATAACACTTGGTTTGAAGAGAGTGAAAGCAGCAGATATATTATGAGAGGCAACACCATAAACATTCCTTGTTTCTTCATCTCTCACTCTAATACTTGATGAACCTGCATTTAATGATTAATTAGAGCTATGATTAAAATATCAAAATCCTGTGATTTATACTACTATTTTTGAGGATATAAATATTGTATACTCACAGTTATATTCAGTCCATCCAATGGTCTGATTTTCCAAATCATACACAACAAGCTTGTCTGATAATACTATATCTGCAAATTCAGTTTACATATTATCAATCATGAAAAGTAAATGCTTCCTAAAAGGATAGTGTAATATGTGATCATTTATAGATGAAAGATTCATGTATGCAGAATACCTCCCAACAGAATTAGCTCGTCTTCATCGATTGACAGCACGCTACTATCTTGCCAACCTAGACAATATACGTTACGCTGCAACATCACATCCACACCACGTATGAATTACTTTGATGTTGGGAGAGAATTGATGAGATCGAACGAAAGAATTATGTGATTTTCTCATCCAAATCAACTCTGTTAATAACAGGTCCAACCAAATTAACAGAATGACTTACAGTATATTTAAACATATAGTTGCGCGGATGAACTGGCAAAACGAGAGAGTCGTCGAAATGGAAATTTACAACTGGAAAGCCATCATCAAGACTGCAACAAATACGTGAAACGTCAATTTTTTTCAACATATATAGAACATTCTTCGACAGTCACAAAGCTTACGTTTGATTGTAGTCAAAACATGTGTAGCTTTTTTGCTCTATACGAGTCTGCAGGTCTGGATGCCGCGACATTATCTAGTTACAGATGAATAGGCAGTCAAATAATCAAGGAGTCGAGCTCAACTGAAATCAATGAAGAATACATTGCTATTTAAATTTCATATTGAGGATGAAGACTAATTGCATACCTTGTCCAAAAGCTGTTGATGAACGATAGATGGAAGAAAGGCCAATGCTGCGCCACTGTCAATTACAGTCCTTCTACTCGATCCCGTCTCAGATGAGTTTGTCGAAAGGTTTAAGAGTTGGCCACCTACGTCAAGTGACTTCAGATTCACACTGTAATGTGAACTGAGATAGTCCAAAATGTAACACATATTGTCACTCAAATAACTGTATAATGCTAAGTAACTCCACTTTCGTCCAAGATAAATAGGGCGGAAAGAGAAAGAAACGAGCAAAATAGTCGAGATCACGTACTCGTTTGGGACCATAGGTGTTTTCTTGACTTTTGGATCCGTTACTTCGCCAATAGCGAAAATTCCACCTCCCCTGCTTCCATCTAAGCAATGGGAAAATACCCTTTTCGCCTTTCCAGACGAAGCAAGTTGTGAGAGAATCGATTCGTTTCCTCGTCCAAAACCAACTATTCCATCAACATCCTTTTCAGGGTCTTCTTTCATTGAGCACCTATATATCCCAGATCACAAAGATTTTAAAAAAAAAAAACACAAAACAGACCTGAAAATCAAACACGAATACCTACCCAAATGCTATCGACCCGTTGATTGTTGAGGTTTGAAGGTTTCCGGTTACTTGGTTGAATCTAAAACTATCTCTGACAAAGTATCCACCAACTGTGGTCCCATCTGCATAGTTAACAGCATATCCGCATTCCATTCCAGTTTGGCAGTCTTTATTCGAGCTGCTCGTTGCAGCAGCACAAAACGCCTCGTTACAAGTGATATTCTTCCCCGTTGAGGATTCTGCCAAGTCGTACCGTTTGAATTCCATCTGGAGGGCTCAAACATAGACATTTTAGTAATAAGAAGAAACTCGGGTGTTGGATTGAGAAAACACTAATTAGGAAGGAAACATACACCAAATTTTTCACTTTTGTCGGGACAAGTTTCACAGTCGTGACAATTCACCCATACGGTATCACTTCCTGTATCTACGTGGAGATGATAGTCGACTGGAGGGGTCCCGATAGTAACATTGGTGAAATACATCCTGCATCAGTGTATCAAGATAAACATTGTGAGATTCACATTCTTGAATTCATATGAAATGACATCTAATCTTGTATAGAGAGCAATAGCTACGTTCTTCCAATTCCACCAATACACTACAATCGAGAGCTAAAGCAGTCTTCCTCGATCACAAGAATGCAGATACAGAAACGTTTAAAACGCTTTAGGGTTTTACTTGAAACAGGCAGAGATCCACCAAACATCAATCATCGGAAACTTAGAGTCCCGACAAGGACATGTATCGATTAAAATTACGAATGGATGCAAGCCATATATTTGCCTCGGAGAGTAACAAATGATTCGCCATTATCTCAACACAAATCGAATTCAGCTGAGCTTCTATAGATTTCTTACTTGAGTTGACATATTCATTTAATCATTTCTCCAAGAATGGTATAGATTTCATCAGCATCAACAAAGGGGAAAACACAGTTGGAACTAGCTCATTATTTTGGAGTCAAGCATTGAAAACAGGTTCAAAACAAATCGAATTCAGCTGAGCTTCAACAAATTTCTTACTTTTGTTGACATATTCATTTCTCCTAGAGTAGCATTTCAACATCAACAAAAAAAGGGGGAAAACAGTTGAAACTAGTTCATTGAGTCAACCCTAATTCAATCACAAATTCTAGCTAGGCAGAGTGAAATTCAAAACCCCCAATTTCTCAAAATTGAAATTTGAAGGTTGTGAAAAATCAGATGAAATGAGTGTGAGAAATACCCGCCGGTAGCATAAGAAAGATGACCTCCCAATTGAAAATCAATGGCGGCAAGGTTTCTGCCATGGCGGATCAAATCGTGAGCTCTCATAGCTCCCAGCGCCGCCTCTCTCTCTCCCTCGCCGCCGCCGCCACCAAATTTATGATCAACTTCGAGCACAAAATGGCCCATCACACTCACACAACACATCACCTCCGCCAAAATCAACAAAAGCAACCACATTTTGCCGGAATCCATTGCCACCGGAAAAAATAGTTTCTTCCAAATTTGAAGCTGTAAGCATATTGAAACAACCAAACAACGCCAGCGTATTTGAATGAATCGAAATCTCGGGAGAAGACAAGAGTTGGTGACAAAAAACAAAATAAAACGTGGAAGGCGAGCTCAAAAAAACAAAAGAAAAAACCAGAAATGGCGGGCTATGAAAAAGGAGAAGTCCCTTTTCAGTAACAACGCAGAATTTGGATTTCTGATTCACATTGAATTAATTTGCTGTTAAAAATCCTTTCTTTGAATTGTGCATGATAGAAGCTTCATCCATTATAAAAATATTTTTATAATTTGCTAGTGAATTTACATAAAGAAATATTTTTTTGACATGAATTTTGATTTCTGATTCACATTGATTTGCGGTTAAAAATCCTTTCTTTGACATATTAAGTGGGAAATTGCTTGCGTGTTTACATTTTAGAAATGAATTTACATAAAATAAATATTTTTTGACATGATAGAACTTCATTCATTATAAAAAGTTGCACGAATTGTGCATGAATTATAAACTATTGTGCTTACATTTTCAAGGATTTACATCATGTATATATATGATTTGTTGGAAAGTGGATTTTTTGAGGTTGGTTTGACTTTCCAAAAGGGGAAATGGGAATATGAATCTTTGGACATACTACCTGCTATTTTGGCAAAAGATAAAATACTAGGTTGTTTTAATATAATAAATGTAAAACATAAATGTAGATATGGATAAAGTAAATAAACAGTTAAAAACCTAGTATAACAAAAGAGAGAGAAAAGGAAGGATATTCATCTCATTCAAAAAAAAAGGATTGGGTTTTTTCAATTGATTTCCATTTAAAATCACCATATATAAGTTCGAATTTTGGCCGCCGTCACTCAACGCATCTTCGCTTTGGAGGTCGGAATAAGGCAATGGAAGTCGGCGTTCTTTGCCGTCGCCGTTTCTCGCTGAAGTTCAGTGAGTAATTCCATCGAGCAGTTGGCGGGCACTTCCACTTTCTTAAATTCGACCAATCATTTTGGGCGACGATTATCGTGGATAATTTGTAGGGATGCTACTCCGTGTGGCGTCGGTTTCTCCCAAAACCTCCCTTCTTCTCTCCCACTTCTGCAAGAGCTCCAATTCGCTTCGTCTCCATTCAAAATGCCTCAGCTATTTCCGCCACCAGCGCCGCACTTCTCCATTGAAGACTATATTCAACGCGAGAAACCAACCTAAAACCCCAATTTCCATGGAGAGAAAATCACGCCATTTCTCCTCCGCTCCCGCTGAAGCTCTCCTCCAAAAATCGACGGATTCGAGCAGCCGAAAGAGCAAAAAGGCGCGCAGAGAGGCCCCGGACATGATTCTCCGCGTGAAACTCGATCAGTGCTCGAAAAATGGCGACTTGGCCGAAGCCCTTCGCCTCTACGAGGAGGCGAAAGCGAATGGTATTCAGCTTAATCTGCATCATTACAATGTGTTGCTCTATTTATGCAACTCGAATTTTGAGAAAGGATTTGAGATTTTCAAGCAAATGGGAGCTGATAAGGTTGCCCCAAATGAGGCCACATTCACCAACATCTCGAGGCTGGCTGCTTCGAAGGAGGATCCCGAATTGGCCTTCAGTCTGGTTAAGAAGATGAAGGATCATGGAATTGTCCCCAAATTGAGGTCGTATGGGCCGGCATTGTTCGGTTTCTGCAAGAAGGGGATGGCAGATGAGGCTTATGAGGTGGATTTGCATATGGTGGAGAGTGGGGTGGCTGCTGAGGAGGCTGAGCTCTCTGCTCTCCTTAGGGTTAGCTCCGAAGCCGGGAGAGAGGGGAAAGTGTATGAAATGATGCATAGATTGAGGGCTGCGGTGAGGCAGGTATCCGAGGAAACTGCAGCTGTGGCGGAGGGGTGGTTTTCTTCGAGAAAGGCTGCTGAAGTTGGAGTCGAGAAATGGGATGTCGGGAACGTGAGGAAAGGGATTTTGGAAGGCGGGGGTGGATGGCACGGGCAAGGGTGGTTGGGAAAGGGTGATTGGAGAGTGGTGAGGACTAGGATGGATGAGGCCGGGATATGCCAATCGTGTGGGGAGAAGCTCGTTTGTATTGATATTGATCCGGAGGAGACGGAGAATTTTGCCAAGTCGTTGGCGGAATTAGCGTCCAAGAGAGAAGTTAAGAACAACTTTGCACAATTTCAGGTGTGTCAATATCCTATCTGCATTTATAGAACTAATATTTTCTTGCATTGTCAATCTTACTTGTTGGTTTTTTCTACCTGAAATGATCAAATAGTTGAGGTGTATTGTTTAAATATGATGAGACTTTGTGATGCTTATAAATGTTGGTTCAGGAATGGCTTCAACGGCACGGTCCATTTGATGCGGTCGTTGATGGTGCAAACTTGGGTCTTGCTAATCAACGCACATTCAATTTCGGTCAGGTAAAAGCTGACTCTATATCTTCCTCTAGATGAGAATGAAATGAACTAAGAAAAAGAATATCTTTGGGTATTGTTAAATGCCAGTGTGTGTTGTATTGCTCATGGTTGGTGCGTTGTTTTGAAGATTAAGAGAGTTGTGCATCAGTTGCGTCAAATCAGCCCAACAAAGAAATTACCCCTCGTTGTTCTACACCAAGCACGAGTCAGAGGTGGTCCTGCTCAGCAACCTAACAACAAGATGTTGTTGGAGAGCTGGAAAAAGGCTGGTGCACTTTATGCAACGCCTCAGGGTTCAAACGATGATTGGTACTTACTACTATCTTTTTTGATACAATGTACCATTTGTTTGCTCTTGTGTGTGTGTATCCACATGGGTCGGGGCCGGTGAGGGGGTTGAAAATATAACTCTTAACCATGCTTCAACAATCAATTTACTCGCCAGTTTGTACTGGTTTATATATTGGTAATTTGTTCGACTAATCTTGCAAATTGTGATCATGGCAGCCTTCTATGCATCACTGAATTCTTCGAAGAGACCATTTGTGTTTAGTTTCTTTCATTCATAAAGGGTCACGACATGTATGCTAGGTTATGCACTTGTGCCTGAGCATACAATTTCATCGTATTGTGTTATCACATATTCTATCATGCTCGTGTTTTTTCACTTGGAACATACAATTTCAACTTTATATGTTGTTTGCTGTCTAGCACATCAATATATCCCCCTACGTTTGAAGGCTTTTTTTTGAAATTTTTCCTTTTCTTCTGTTAGGTATTGGCTTTATGCTGCTGTGAGTTCCAAGTGTTTGCTCGTGACGAATGATGAGATGAGAGATCACTTGTTCAATCTCTTAGGCAATAGCTTTTTCCCTAGATGGAAAGAAAAGCATCAGGTAAACTCTCTTATTTTGTTATCTCTCTCTCTCTCTTTTTCTGGTTTATTTCTGAATAAGAGGAAATAATTCTTGCTTATGAATGGGAGCTTTTCTTGATTCTAATCCATAATATAAATAAGATCTAAGATTACACATAGTTGCATATGGCAAATACCAAGATGAGATTGAGATTTCAAACTTGCAGCCCGTGCACCTTAGATACGCCTAGCTTCTCACATCGATGCCTTGAATTTCAAACTTGCAATGCCTTGGTAGCTACTTAAAAACGAACTCCGGTTTTCATTTTCTTGAATACATGCTACAAAGAAAAGTAGGGACTAATGTTGGTTCTTGCCTCTGTGTGTGTGTTATTCTTGTTGAGTAGTGATTTTGCAGATGCTATTCGAATTTTTTATCGTATTTGTTCAATCTTTCGATTCTCCTCAATATATCGACAGGTCCGATTGAAATACACGAGTGAAGACGGGCTAACGCTGCACATGCCACCACCATATTCAAACGTTATCCAGGTTGGTTTTTTTAGTTTTTACTACGATTGACACTTTCTCGTCGTTTTTCCACTCAAACTCCACCAACGTGGTGATTTCAGGAGTCGGAACGAGGTAGATGGCACGTACCAACTGTCACCGGGGATGACCTTGAGTCCCCAAGACAATGGATTTGTGCAACGAGGGCAACGCCAGACGCATAGGTTCCCCAGTCCTTAATTCTTTGCAACGATACAACTACGTCGTTTTAATAAACATGAAAGTTTTCTTATATTGTATTGTGATTGCAGCATTTTTCTGTAAACTGAGAAATACTGGCAGAATTTGAAGGAGGAATGATAGTAAGCAGAAATTGTAGATTCAATATTTATGAATGACTGCAACTGTCTTTGATCTATTAACAAGGAGCAAGATTATATTACAATCTAAAAATAGTAATCTAACTGGATCTTACTGCATCAATTGCAACAATTAGATTGTCAATTTTGGCCCCTGTTACTTCTTTAACAATCTTGGAATCCTTCAAAATCTTGAATGTAGGAACCACCTTGATCCCTAGCTCCTTTGCTAGTGGCTGGAAATGAAATATATACATATACATACATATTAGATCAAACTCATGGATGAATCTAATCTAGAGAAATTAATGAAAATTGTTATACTAACCCTGTTTTCATCGTTGCAGTCGAGCTTCAAGAACACAACGTCGGTGTATTTTTCGGATAGCTCTTGATATTTTGGCGCGATTACCTTACACGGTCCGCACCTACACAAAATGATACCAACATTAGAATTAGAGGGTGTTTGGCTTAGCTTATAAGCTCTTTGAAAAAATAAATTCCTCAATCCTAGCAAATCAATCACATGTTCAAAACTATGTAAATTCTTGGTTATTTGGTAGATGAATGATTTGGATAATTTATACTAGGTATTCAATAATTTACACTCCTAGCTTGTTTGCTAGTTGTTTCACATTTTGGATTCTTATACCGCCCCAAATATATAATACAAATCTTAATTATACCATATATTAGTTTCTTATTGATTAAACTACTATAATTTCACCCTCTTACTATAAATAATAGATTAATTCACCAAAAAACTCTTCTCCTACCATAATTTATTACATGGCAAATAATTTAATATATGTAACGTCTCAGTCAAATACATCAAGCCTTATCCTATATCAAGCAACCCAGCTCGATATAAGCTAAAGGTGACAACTTTCCCTCCTAAAATCAATCAAGATCATAATAATGCTTGGAGCTTGGCATAAATATACAACATTTACTTCATTTTTCCCAATTTCACTCTTTTTCTCATTGGTATGCATCTAATTTCAAAATCCTATTTTTCCCCAACTCTTTCTGCCATCGCAATTTCCAATAATTAACGAATTAAAATTAATAAAAAAAATGTGGAAAAGAGAGATTATAAGCTCACCACTGAGTGTACATATCAACGACGACAGTCTTCTCGCCGGCGGCTTTCACGGTTGGCCAAAACGTATCCTTATCAACCGCCGTGACTTTCCCCACCTCCGCCACCGCCGCCACCTCCTCCGCCGCCACCCCCGCCGACGCGTCCAAGCTCGACCTAATTTCCACGCTCAAGCTCAATCCGATTCTCCTCTCCTTCCTCCTCATCACCTGCGGCTGGAGGCAATCGCCCCCAAAATTCAGATGCTTCGCCGCAACTCCATAGCTCTGCACAATTGAGCTCCTCGGAATTCCGCTGTATACTTGCAACGCCATTAATGCCTGTTTAATTTTCTGAATTTTTTGAAAAAAAAAATGTCGAAAAAAGGTATGCAGAGTGAGAGAGGTGAAGTGGGAATTTATATGGAGCGTCGAGAGGTGGTGACGGCCGAGGAAACTGGGCCGTTAATTTCATGGGGTGCTAAAATGACGGGAATGCCCTTGGGATCTTTTTCTTTTATCCGAATATCTTGGGGTGTTTCGTCATTTTACCACTAATATTTGTGGCGATGACTAAATTGCTAAATGGGAATGGATTTGGTGCCACAAAATTGGAGTGGAAAAATCAAGGATGAGGAATCTATTACTATCTGAACATGTCACTTGTGTTTTGTTTTATTTTACACTAAATTCCTCCATGGAAAAAAGATTTTCTTTTATCTTGAGTAATTGTTTTGGTTTCCTCGTATAATAGAGTTGTAGTCGATAATGAGTATATTCGAAACATATAGGAGATATTTAGTTTGAAAAACAGTGATCAATAGTTTAAACCTACTTTCAATTAAAGATGTCAAATATGATTGTTTCTTCAAACTATTAGACTTGTACTTTTATAGGCACTGAAGACTCGAGATTGATTTTTTTCGCCCCAATATTATATACCATCGATACCTCTAAACTGGTAGCAAAATTAGTTTGTGATATTTAGTTTTGGAGAGCACTAATCAATAATTCAGAATTACTTTCAATTAGAGTTGTCAAATATGATTGATTCGATTTGCTAGTTAGTCTCATATTTTTATGGGCATTGAATACTTGAGGTTAGTTTTATCGACCTCAATATAATATAGCATCGATACTTCTAAGTGGGTGGCAAAATCAAATTTTGGGTTAACCTAATCCGACCGGCCCGATTTCTTCAATAGGCCAAAATCCAATTTTTGTGGAGTAATATATGCTTATTTCATTTCTACATTTTTGATGGAGAAGTAGGTCGATTAATATTCAATTGATGTCTTCACTTAAATTCATATTCGATAGTTTGTTAGCTTTACTAACATATTTACAATTTTCCTCAAGTCTCTTTCCATCGTCACAAAATGGGTGACAAAATTGCAAGAAACTTTGTATTAAATCGTTTTCTATGTAATCTATATGACTACAATTGATGAAGTTGGCATCCATATCATGTGGACTCTATTAGAACTTGAGATTTGAAGTAGGACCAAACTTAGAAGGTATCACTTTCTCTCATTTACACAACTTGCTTCTTTAATTTGACACAATATTATGAGATTTCATTGTGCCAAAGCTTAAATTAGATACAATAATCCTAAAGAAAACTTATGTAGATGATGTAGAGTGTTTAGCTGATCTTATAAGCTCCTTAAAACGGCTTATAAGTTGTTTAGGAGTTTATAAGTTTATCAACAACTTATAAGCTATGAAAATAAGCTTCTCATAAAATAAATTACTCAACCCCAACTTAATTTTTTCATAAGCTTATAAGCAACAATCAATTCACCAAAATAATATTATTATGGATTAATATTTTCATCATATACCTTATCAATTCATTTCTCTTTAATTTTTGCTCTACAACTATATTTTTTTCGTTTTAAATTCACTATTCTCTTTCTAGCTTATAAGCTCATTATCCAAAACACAACTTATAAGCTCTTGAGGTATAGAATAAATTATGCAAATACTTTGATAACTTACAAGCTCATTATGTCACGCTCCTGTCAAACCACTTTTTGAAAGAAAATAAAAGCTAAAATTAAAAATGAATGTACTAATTTGAAATAATAAATAAATCCGAGTACCACAATGTAATTTACCAAAACATCGCAGCTCGTTTCACACAGTCCCACACGTGTCGGCGAAGTCCCCAACTATATACAGTTAAGCGGGGGTACTTCACCTGCAGCGCGGCGCACAACACCAGACTGCGAAACGCATGCACGCGGGCCCCACTTCAGACTAGTTCGGATCGCGGTAGGCCCCACCAAAACCTTCCCCTAAAAACGACATCGTTTCATCCCCCCACAGATACCGTACAGCTGTTATCTTCCACTCTTTGGTTTCATCGAGAGCGCAGCTTCTTCTCTCTCGCGCGCGCGGATCTCTCTCCCTCTCTCTCCCTCTCCATCTCTCTCTCGCACACAATCAGTGTTGCTGTTTGGCGGAGCAATGGCGACGTCGTTTGGAGCAGCGACCGCATCGGCGGCGGCCTCCGTCACCGAGAATGCGCGGAAATCCTCCGCCTGCTTGCCGCTCTGCCATCGCCATTTCTACAGCTCGGTTTCCTTCCGTCTCACTCCCAGGGCGAAGCTCCGCTTCTCGTCCAAGGTATATAACACCAGTTTTTTTTTTTTTTTTTTTTCTGCTTTTAGTTTTACAGTGTTTTATTTTATTTCATTTTCTTCATAATTAGCGGGGAATTTGTGAGATCGGTGCGTTTGGAAGCTGAGGATTTGTAGATTTTCGTGCTGAGATGCTGTTTTTGGGTGAATTAGCTTATTTTTTAGTCGTTTGGTGTTGATTAGTTGAATTGCTTTGTTTCCGAGATTGTTGGAGCTGGAGGTTGCTAGGGAAATAGATGGAGATGAATTAGGTATTGCTTGATTGATGGATGGGCTCTCATTTGAAGGATAATTCAGCCAGAAAATTTGAATTTGAAATTTCCTGAAATATTTACTGTTGAAATTGTTCTGACTTCTGAGTAGATACTGGATGTGTGATATGGCATGATCTAGTGAAACTGGAGCTACAAAATCAGTAACTTCTCTTTGGTGGAGGCTTTTATTGTGACATTTTTGTGGCCTTTTTCAGTGGTTGGTTACTGATGTTGATTTCTAGAGCACAAATTTTGGTTAATTGACTCAATAACTTAAAGAGGATGATGAAGTGAGAGCAACGTGGAATCGTGAATGTGCTTGTTAGGCTTGTGTCGAATAATATGTAAAGAGATACATTTGTTTTCCTCATTTGGACGTTCCTTGTTAAGTTGGCTCTGCTGTCTATTTCTCATTCTTGATGAGCCTAGGCTAAGTCGTGGACCGGAACGAATTAATTGCATAACCTTTTACTTTTTCATACCACTGTCCTCAGAGGCCCATCTCAGTCTAAACCTCATAATTTTCAGGGTTTGCAGTCTGGCTGGAACTGTTCTCTTGTAAAAGCTCAATTGAATAAGGTGAAGTTATGACAAAGCAATTTCTCTTTTTTCTTTTTCGTTGGAGACCCTTTTTGAGATTTTTTGGCTTTTAAGGTTTCTGCGGATGGATCTTTAAAAGCTGCAGCCTCCACTTCCCAATCGGAGATTTCACCGGCCGGAGCCAAAGATGTCAATGTACCTGAGGAACCTAAACAGACTGCTTTGGCATCTGAAGAAACCATCAGCCAGTTCGTTAGTCAAGTTGCCAGTCTTATCAAGTATGCATTCTTGGTTATATAGTCGCTTGAAGTGCCTCTTCTACCTTCAAAATGAAATGACAATATCTTCCTTGATGCAGGTTGGTTGATTCTAAAGATATTGTGGAACTGCAGTTGAAACAACTTGATTGTGAGGTCGTAATACGTAAAAAGGAGGCCTTACCTCCACCTCCTTCTCCGCCAATGGCATATTACCAATCACAACCTCAGCATGCAGCTCTGCCTCCAGTTTCAGCACCTTCTCCAGCGCCAGCTGCTGCACCTTCTACCCCATCTCCAGCAGCTTCACCGCCCACAGCTCAACCTGCTAAATCATCTCATCCACCTCTAAAATGCCCCATGGCAGGAACCTTCTACCGAAGTCCAGCACCTGGTGAACCTCCATTTGTCAAGGTAATTGAACGATGCAACGATAAAATATTAAGAAGCAGCCACGTACATGTCGCTTGAATTGATATGTCAAGCGTTATGAGGACCACTTCTCCTTGACATGTTCCATCATTCTTTTCTATAAGCTTAAACATGTTTCAACCATAACCGATAAGCAATAGATGGTTTCTGATTGGACTTGTATGAAGCACATTGATTCCATCCTCTGATTTCCTAAAGTTCTCCCTGTTCCTGTTTTTTCATTAAATTCTAACTCTCTTCACAGGTTGGAGATAAAGTAAAGAAGGGACAGGTTCTATGCATCATTGAGGCCATGAAGTTGATGAATGAAATAGAAGTAAGCATTTATTCATCCTAGTATTCATACTGGTGTTTATACAGCAATAATTTTTTCATAGTGCTTGGACTACTTTTTGTTTCCTTTTGTTCAATAATCATTGGAAAGTGAAGATTAGGCATCTAGTCTTCCCACAAGATTCATTCTGCCTGATCTTGGGATATAGCATGTTCTGTATCATCCTTTGATGACCTTTGCTTGAGATAGTTGAGGATCTTAATAGTATTGGCCTATAAATTGTTCGCAATCGGGGTTGTTAGTGGAAAACTACTGAATTATGGCGTTCGTGTTAAAATCTTAAGGTACCCTAAAATAAATACACCACACAAGGCCAAAATTTTGATTCTTGCAACTTCTTTAGCTGAAATGTAATTCTGGAAGCTAGATAGAATCATAGAACTTATGATGCTGAAACCATATATTTTCCCAGGAAAGGTAGATGAAAGCATATCAGAAATTCTAGCGGAACATGCATGGATTCATCATTTCTTCCAGTTCCGACATGCTAATATAGAAGCTTAGATTATAGTTTTTACAACATAGCCGAAACATGTGTATAGTTATTGGTTTTGGCCCTTTTTGGTGGATTAAGGTGATTGAAGGTATGCTAGTCCTACGTTATTACTCAGATCTTGGACTACTTTATCTTTTAAATATCAACTTGCTTCCCATTTTCTTATAAATCTTGACTTAGTTTTCCAGACTCTTTTTTTCTCCCTATCTGCATTGCAATGTATCCATGGTCTGTTTAAGAATCCAAATTGGATAATCGAGTAACACTTGAGCCACGCTTTGCAGGCCGATCAGGCTGGAACTATAGTTGAGGTTGTTGCAGAAGATGGAAAGCCAGTCAGTGTTGACACTGTGAGTTTCATCGCCCGTTTCTTACATTAAAGAACATTTTCTTCTCTCTACACTTGTCCTAACCTTCATCTTGGTTACCATCGACAGCCTTTATTCGTGATCGAGCCATAGAACAGATGAAGCCAAAAACCGCTGCACGGAGTGTTTCGCTAGAGATGCGGGATTTATTTAATTTTCCTTGATTTTGTTTTGGCATGAGACCTAGCTAGAACAACTTGTTTATTCATCAGGTTTAGAAGTTTGTGTGCACCCTCCTTTTGTTTTACAGACTATGTTCCTTGTTAACATGTTAATTCCGATTGTGTTGTTTTATGATGTGATTAATGTCGTCTTTGTGCTTTGTAGTACAAAGTTTACCAACAACTCTAATGTAACTTGGTGTTTTTGCTTCTTTTTGTTTACCAATTTATGCAACGCTTTTGAGAATTTACATCGTGTAACGAAAATGTCCTATTAAAATGCACTCTGTCCAATATTAGGACGTTGAGAACTTAGCTTAATGTGTAATAAAGTTATTTAGAAACGTCCTATTAGAGGGCACTTTGGGGCCAGTATGAGGACACAAATTTGAAGTATGCATTTATGTGATCTAATATGACGTTTATGAACGTCCATTTACACAGCCTAATAGGTCATAAAAAGATGTCCCAATAAAATGTCTAATAGGTCGCGCTGAACGTCCACATATGCATTTGTGAAACAAATATGACATTTACAGAGCGTCCCCAATGAGGGCTCATAGGCCGATTGAGCAACGTCCCAATATTGCCCCTGATAAGACGTCTAGGCATTATAGGACGATGATGTACGTCACCATACATGACGTAATAGGTCGTTCCTACGGCGTCCCCATAGGACCCTAATAGAACGTTTAATTGTTCTCCCTTAGATGCCTGATAGGACGTTTCTCTTGCGGCCCCAAACGACGCGTAATAGCACGTCCGCCGTCCCCATAGGATCGTAATAGGACGTTTTATTTATGTTCTCATACTATTCGTAATAGGACACCGGTAAACGTCGCCATATATTTTGTAATATGACGGTTGCTTGACGTCCCCATAGGCACCCGATAGGACTTGCCCATTGATCCTATTAAAAGTAAAAAAAGGTTTACTTAGCGTCCCAATACAACCGTAATAGGACGTTGTATAAATGTCCCCATAGGTCCCTAATAGACGTTTAATTGTCCTCCCATAGATGCCTAATAGGACGTTTGACGTTTCTCTTGCGGCCCCAAACGACGCGTAATAGCACGTCCGCCGTCCCCGTAGGAGCCTAATAGGACGTTTCATTTACGTTCTCATACGACTCTTAATAGGACACCGGTAAACGTCGCCATATATTTGTAATAGGACGGTTGCTTGACGTCCCCATAGGCACCAGATAGGACATGCCCATTGATCCTATTAGAAGTAAAAAAAAAAACGTTTACTTTGCGTCCCAATACGACCGTAATAGGACGTTTATAAATGTCCCCATGAGTACCTTAATTTGTCGCTGTAAATTAGGACGTTAGCGGCTGGACCATACGGTCCCTAATAAGACGTATTTACCGTCCATGATGGGAACTATAGTACGTCTCGATACGCGTCGTATTTTCTGCCAGTATTAGCACTATGCTCTGCTTGTGTCATATTTTCTGGCCTGGTATAGTTCCTTCAGAAGTGTCCCATTAGACTGCGCACTTTGTGTCAAATATTTGGACGTCTTTGTGCTTTGTAGTACAGAGTTTACCAACAACTCGTGTAACTTGGTGTTTTTGCTACTTCTTTTACGACTTTATAGCTTCACTTTTGAGAATTTACATCGTGTAATGAAATGAAATGTTTATGATAATCCTCAAATGTCGACTTGCAAAGAATTATGCCTATAGATGAACCAAGCTATTTATAAATTATTCGAGCTAGTTTAGTGAAGCTCATTGGCTAATAAACAAATCAAGCTCAATATGGTAGTAGTCAATTCGTTAGCTCGTAAACAAGTTCGTTAAGTGATTTAATTACTAGTAAATACAACTTATATATACCATAATTACTAATAACTATATTAAATCCCTAGCTAATTCGATTTAGGGTTTAGAAAATATATAAATTTAATATGTTAAATATTACTGCAATTAAAAATACTTATTTTCATAATATACTAATTAATATTTTAAAAATAAAATTTACACTTAAATAGTCTTCCGGCTTCGATTATACTCTTGAGGTTCGAAATATTAGATTAATAAAATTCGAACCTCGACTCAATAATAATCGAATCAACCGAATCAAGCTTGAGCACCACAGCATCCTGCTTGGCTCGATTCGACTATACATACCCCCTATAGACAAGCATTACAAAATGCAATCACAAGCACAAAATATTGCATAAGCAAATAAAACTCACCAAATTATCAATTCAATTTATGAGTAAAATCAGCAAAATTATTCAATTATGTGAGCAACGAATTCTCAAGAGAAATAAAGCTGATTTTTGAAGATACAAAAAAAAAAGTAAAATTATCGATGAATTGATGAATAAATCAGTAAAATTATCAATGAATTGAGAGAGAGTATAAGCAAATCCAAGTCACCAAATCATCCATGAAGTGATGAAATAAATCAGCAAAATTATTCGACTATGTGAGCAACATATTCTCAAAATCACATACATTCAGAGAGAGAGAGAGAGAGAGAGCAAAACTGTGATTCATTCGAGCTGGCGGCCGGCGGCCTGAGCAACAATCGGCAAATAGGGAGTCTTACCGAGAACACTCGCAACGAGGCCATAAACAAAGCAAGCCACCACGAACATAAAAAGCCCCGAATAAGCCCACGCCGTGATCTTCAGCCCGATCCCGGTCCGGCCCGGGGAGACAATCCTCTGCAGCAGCACCGGGAGCACCAGCAGCACATCCAACACGAGCGCCTGCAGCGCGTTGAAGCGCGCGTAGCGGCTGAAGCTAGGGTTCCTGACGACGCCGAGGTAGAGGCCGAAGAAGGTGACGAAGCTGGCATAGGGCACCGAGTGGTAGAGCGAGAGGAGCGGGATGAGCGGCTCGAAGGGGGCGGCGAGGATCGGGTATTTGGCGAAGAGGAATCGGCCGTATTGGAGGCCGTTGAAGAAGGGGATGAAGTAGGACGCGGCGGAGATCAGGCGGTCGGAGGCGGGGGTGGGCGTGTAGGAGCAATTAGTGGTGAGATTTGGGGAGCGGCGGCGGAATTGGCGGAGCGGAGGGAGGGCGGATTTGAGGGGGTGGCGGAGGACGGCGGCGGATTGATGGCGGTGGGGCGGAGCTGTGAGGGAGAGGCGGAGGAGGGGAATGGAAGCCATGGATGTGGAAGAGAGAGCGAGGGTTTTGAGGGTTTTGAGGGTTTTGAGAAATTGAAATTTTTCCCCAATTCAATGTCTGGATATGTAAAGTTAGCTACCTCATTTTGTATAAGGCGAGGGGAAGAATTGATTTAAATTTAAATAGTCGTTTTATATTTAAGTCGGCTTTATTTCTATTGAGTCAAAACTAAAAATATGTATAATCTGATAAGTAGGAAATAAGCTGAGCTCGTGTAATTATGTATTTGGATTATTCTTAAATTGTAGTTCCAAATTTTGATCTCATGGTGATATTTTTAGCTTAATAGTCCGAGTAAAACTTTTGGGAGCTGATTTATAATGTTAATTTTAGTTGGTCGAAATTTTTTAAACTATTAACATTGGTAAAAGTTGGGACAAAACTTTAAGAAAAATCTTTTTTTAATTTTTATAATTATTTGCTTTTCTTCAACTAATCAAGCTCAAACCGAGCTACAAATTTTATGAAGGCATGGACAAAATAATGTCCAAGTTTGTCTAAATTCTTACTTAACAAAAGCCCAACATAATTCTAATGAAGCCCAAGATAACTCTAATGAAAAATTTTCCAGCCCAACTGGTTAAAGAATTACAAGACGTCAAGAATAATCAATAATTAGATGTTTTTCTTGTTTTTCAATAGAGATTTTAGTATTTACCTAAAAAAAATAGAGTTTAGTATTTAGAATATCATTTACCATTTCTCTTCTAGTTATTTTTCTTCCACCAATTTGAAACTGAGAAGACACCACATTTTCCAAACTTTGAGCAAATGAGATGATATTTCCAATTTACAGTATTTTCTTAGTTTATGTTTTATCTAATTTTAAGAGTTTCTTTTGTATTGTATGTAAATACTAAAATAAAGACAAACAATTGTGTCCAACTATATTCGCTGTTAGGACAAAACAAAACAAAACAAAACAAAACAAAACAAAACAAAACAAAACAAAACAAAAACAAAACAAAATAAAACAAGACAACACAACACAACACAACACAACACAAAACAAGACAACACAAAAACCATATACATTTGCCAAATAATGCTGTTTAGATTAGATGAACCCACACCAACTTTGATATACAACCATCAATAATTTGATTAACTTCAATACAACAATTCAAGAAACTATAAGGAACACCATACCTATATCGACACAGATTTGCGACCACTTTACAATCCATAATACCGTCTTCACCAACTCATCCTGCGCCGTTGATGACAAAACAAGATAACTTCACCTCTCAATAAAACGGAATATGGCCCTGCATTGTCAGAAGTTTCAACGACAATGAACAAACCTGTAAATACATAGTGATTAGATGAAAGAACCAGAAGCCATCAGCAACCGCAGAGCGTTGCAGTAAGAACTCATTTCCCTCTTAGTTCAAGAAGCCGCTCTTTGCCCCTCGTCTTGAACTTGTTCATCCTGCAATGCGATAGAAATTACTTTAGGAGACTCCATGGATTTTTAAAACAAGCATAAATTAGCTCCGAATCCTAAAATTCACTCCATATAGGCAATGGTAGCAATATTAAAGATGCCAATAGCATAAGTTTACACAACATATGAATGCTACAATGAGTTAAATTTTCATAATGTCACCAGCTTTTAACCAACTACAATTTGCAGAAATCGGCTATTAGATATCCGATGGACCAACATAAACCGAAAACTGTTGCAGCAACTCTTGATCACCAACTGTCCCAATACCAAATTCAATTGCGAATAAAAGCAACACGGTCGAAACATGTATATTATCCAAATAACATGGCAGAAGAATCAAATTTCATCAATTTAACCTTAAACCTAGCACCAAATCTATTGCCTTGCTAATTACAACACAATTTGCAAATGCACAAGGTGAAGAAAGCGAAAACGTAAAGCACAAATTACACAAATCAGCTAGCAGTTATACGAATAAACAACATAAACCAAGAGCTGTTTCAGCAAATCTAACTTTCAAGTGAAACTCGAAACTGTCATCAGCAAAAACATTTATCATCAAAATTTCACCAGCAATGAACCAAATAGTATCAAATCAAACCTCACCAATTTATCCCCAAATCCAAATCAATCACCCAATAGTCAAGGCAAATGCAAATAGCCAACGCAGAAAACCCCAAAATCAAATACATAAAGCGCTAAACACAATTCCAAATGCACATTAACAATCCCCAAATTCAAAGCCACCAACCTCAACACCACGAGTCATACCACCAACATTATCCAAAAACACCACCAAATCATCATTTGCAGCATCATGCAAAGCATTACATTCCTTGGGCGTCTCGAAGAACGACAGTGAGAACTGCTTGAACACCATCCCAACATCGAAGTAAATCAAGCCGGAGCTAGGGATATCGACGCGGATGCTCCTCACAGGGAGCCAGAGGAACAAATCCTGCGCGGCGACGCCGGAGAGATCAGAGAGCTGGCCGTAGCTCAGCCTCCCCGTGATGTTGCACTGGTATCGCAGCGGCGTCTCGAATTTCGCGTCGCAGGGGGAAGCGTAGAGCATGTGGAGCTCGAAGAAGCCGGAGAGAGGATCGACGGAATATTCCGAGATTCCTTTGGGGAAAAGGCCCATCGGCAGGCCGTTGGATTGCAGGACGTCGTAGAACGACGATTTCAGGTAGGAAGCGGAATTCGCCGATGTGGAAAACGCCGTCAACATTAACACGATGGTTGCTAGGATTGCTGCGCGATCTGTGGAAGCCATTTTTGGGGGAAATTTGGGAGGCTTCGGTGCCAAAATTGGAGGATTTCGATCCGGTTGTATTTGAAGGTTAGGGATGTGTGTGTGAGAGAGAGAGCGAGAGAAAGGGGGGAAAGAAGAGGGGATTGTTCTTTTCGAAATGAATTTATATGAAAAATACATTTATATACCTTCCTTTTCTTTTATCAGTGACTTGTACATACGCGACGTATATTTGGCTTTATATTAAACTCGAGACTGTTTATTCTTTTATGGGTAAATATTAATTTACACTCTAAATTATTTGGACACTACAAATTATATCAACAATCAAAAATAATTTTCTAAACCTCCGAACTATCGATTTTGTATTAATTGAGCTTTATATCCAATTTTTCGACTCTAAAAATCGACGTGGCTCCTCAAATTGCCACGATTGCACCCTCAAAAGTATAGTATTTTTAGTTTTGGAAGGAAGAATTTTAGATGAACCGTAACAATTGGGCAAGTCATACATCGATTTTTGGAGGCTAATATGTACAACAAATGCAATTAATTCAAAATCGAGAGCTCTGAGTCAAAATAATTGTATTTAAAATTATATTTACTTTATTTGTAGGAGCCAATTCGAGTTTGAATTTTAGATAGCAGCTCATTCACCAGATTTTAGAATTTCTAATAGTATAAATGTATAATACTCTATTTTTATTAAAAGCTCTAAACAAAAGCATATGGAATTTATTTTCTTCTTTATTAAAATTGAGAGCATAGCATATACATTTGTATATTTTTAGATATAAAGTACTGTTGTTTTTAAGTTTTTTAGCAACCAAAATTGGGATTTATGTGATGCTATGTTTTGAGGCAATCATTGTTAACTTCCCCAAGAAAATTGTAAATTTTAGCTAAATGTTATCATAACAATTAACCAAATTTTGGCTTTAAGTAGAGAAATAAAAACCATGAAGCAAGTATAGCTGAAACTTAACTCTCATTCAGATCAGCAAAACCTGTTTTAACTTAAATCCAACTAATAACAGAAATAGAGAAACACAAATTTTAAAATCTGACAAAAGTTTAAGATAATAGCCTCAATCAAGCCAAGCCGCCTAGCCTTCACTTACCAAAATGGAGCAAATCTAGATTTTCAAGAAGTTTTTCTGATGCAGAACAAGTGAATTGTAGTTCTTCCACAGGTTCACAGCTTGTAAACAGACAGAGGTAACGGCGGCATCCTCTCTTCGTACAGCTAGTTCCGGTCACGACGCCTGCATGAAAAGATAACATTAGAGACGCACGTGACCGAGGGAAAGAGAGGGGGGCACAAGGAATTAGGTACAGAACCTGTTGCGGTCGTAATCTCTTGACCGTTCTCTTGACCGGGAGCGAGATCTTCGGTGACTCCTTGAATCGTAGTTTCGAGAACCTTCCCTCTCTCTTACACGCTCACGATCATTACCACGGTTGCGATCATAATGCCTATCACGGTCTCTGTTCCTATGATCATAATCCTTCCGATCACTTCTATCACGGTCCTTACTAGATCCTCTCTCGTGTTCCAGGATTTTCTGATCTTTTGTCCTGAATAGATACATAAGTTAACAAGAGCCGTCGGAGGTGATAACAAGAGCCGCTCGGATGTAACATGAAATTTATACTAACCTTCTCTCTTCTTCCAAGGCTTTACGTTTCTTGTCTCTCTCTTCCTGATAATGATCCAAAAGAAGATACATTTGAAACGACACATTATAATTCATACCAGTTAAAGTATAATTGAAATAAACAACATATTCTTCCCCATGGCCCACTGAAGGTGCAAACCAACTGAAGAAATTTTACTGCCCCCTTGCTCATCACTGTTTGTCTTACCAAGAAAATGTAAACTTATCAGTTTGAAGCACATTTTTCTAAAACTGGGTCTCTGATTTTAAAAAAGAATAAATCTCGAATCTGTTCCCTAAGGGATAGATGCTGTGCTGCTTAACCATCGAGATAAACAATTAAACACAGCACAGATACCTTGAGATTTATAATAATTCAAACAACTATTAACTAAAGGTCAATTTGGTACCTTCTAAAAGGCAAGGCATGATTTAGTCACTTTTTAAAACGGTAAGGCATGGTATACCACAATGGAGTGAGAAATTACCAAACAGATTAACTGAAGAAAACAATTAAGAGCAAAGCATATGATGGATATTAAGGTATTTGGATTTTAGAAAGTGACAATATGGAGGACCATATACAGAAATTGATTGGGAGCTGCGGCGGCGGCTGGGCTTGCACGTTGTGCTTAGTGGTGTTGTACCATTGGAGAAGGAGGAGGATGCTCAGGATTGGTGGAGGGAAACGGTTGGATTTGATTTTCATTTTTTTGATGAAACATGAAATGGGAGATTTGATTTTTTCTGTTATATGCTAAGATTTGAGGTGAAGATGCTTATTAATTGGTTAAATTTCTTATTTAGGTACCCAATGTTTTAAATAAGGGATTTTAATGTAGGAGTGGGGGTAGGGGTAGTGGGACTTTTATCTTGCTTGGGTCCCACATGGTGAAAACTAATAGTTAACCTTAAGGTTTGTTGGTTTTTTTGACAATTCAAACTTGTTTGAAAGGGTTTGGATTGGATTATTTTGATTGCTATTTTTGAGATGGAGAGTAAGGAAACTAAAACTATCACATTCTGTTGCCATACCCAAGTGAAGTTAGACCAGAGACCACTAGTTGGTGCAGATTAAATAGCAAATGTTAATCTACCTTGGTTTGCAGAAAACTACAATTAGAATCTGTTTTCTGACTAACAAACCTGAAAACAGATCTTCAAAGGCAGCAAACACACCATTTTTTCCAAGCAAAAAAGGCAAGATACTGTGCCCTAAGCTGCATCTAGATACATTAAAAAGTTACAAATTCCTAATCCTTATCTATTCGATGCTTATAATTCCAATTCACTAAAGCCTCTTCTTTTTATTTCCAAAATTAGCTAATAAAATGATTTCCATCTGTTTAAATCCTACTTGACAGAACTTCAAACATCATACCAGGAAAATCTTACTGATGATTGCCTGCTGCTACCTTACCTTTTGTTCCTGAGATCTCAAATACGTCCGGGATGAACAAGATTTTCATCAATAATCCAAAATTGAAGTATTTATGAAAGACACTTACACTAGGATAAGAAAAACTCACAGATGACATACAAAGTGACACTCTCTATAAGAAATTGAAAGATTATAGCAGCACCTGAATCAAAATTTTCAGAGAGTACCAACTTAGGAATTGAAAGAATTAAGTACTTTTTAGAGAAATCAAACAAATAGAAAGCCATCAGCTCAAGCATATATAATATATACTTATGTGCGTGCACAAACAACATCTACCTTTACATATTGACAACCTGTGCACGACACGTTAAGGATCTTATTAATTTCAACGAGCGAGAGCGGGAGAGATAGTGCAAGAGAGAAAGAGAGAGCAAATAGTAGATCGCATGTTCATACCTGAAGCTCGATTAGCTTTTCACGAATTAGCATATACCCTAAATGGAGCTTTCCGCCAAAATGATCAGCTAAACGGCGATCACTGAAAATCAAATGCACAAAATCTCTTTAACAACAAGCTCAGGACAACCATAAATTATTAATGCAGTGTAAAACAGCCTAATATGCAGTCTCGTTATAACAGCATGATCTACAAGCATAAAACAGAAAATAACGCACATTCTTTAGCTGCAAAAGTTATCCTCGTAAAACTGGGCCAAAAGCCTGCTGGTGACAAGGAGGTATAATTGCCAGGTCAAAAGATGAAGTACGCGAAGGCGAAGCTATAACTACTTTGTCATCCTAAAACTAGAAGTAGAACGTATTAAATTAGATAAACAAATGTACCTGTCATAAACACTCAGGAATGCTCCACAGATGTCACAGACACGAAGCTTCTGATCAGTCTGCAAGTACATAAAACTCAATTATCACATACACTCTCAGTCGGAGTCTCTAATTTTGTATTTGACAACAAAAACAATCCGATCTAATTTGGAAAGGTTCATGTTAGAATCAACATCATAGCACACTTTCTAGAATGCCAAAAATATTTCAGAACAGAACTTTGCCACATATATATTTCAGTGAAGTGGCTAAACTACTGTCTTGTCAACATTGTAGCTTATGGGTTTCAATCCAATATTTTCAAATAGAGATATGAAGACTCACAATGCGCACATCAGCAGCTGTGTACTTCGAAGAATCCAGTATAGGTTCCTGTCGAGCTGGCAGCTGGATAAAATTATAGTCAGTTGAAAAATGGTCAAATAAGTAGAGTCAGCTCAACAGTAATGCTAACAGAAATTTAGTGAAGTATATTGTAACCTTCTTTAGCGCTTCGGCCTCTTCCAATGCTTTCTGTGCTTCATCTACCATTCCTTGTTCACCTGTATAATATACCAAATGCACATCCAGTAAGTATTATACATAAAACTAAAATCAAACTCAGTATCAAACACAATGCTAGAACAGATATAAAGAACAACTTTAGCATTTTCCATTTCCATTTCCATTATGAGAAACTAAATTTCAGTACAGTTGTGCACTTAAGTGATAGGTGTACTAATATAAAGCGTATGAGAAAGGCCAATACTACAGTCCCCCCACCCCAACCCGAAGAAAAGGTGAAAACAAAAGGCAGAAACAATAAGAGAATAATAAACCATGGCAGGTGTCTACCTCCGCACAATTAATAAGTAATAGATTCAAATACTTAGAAAAGCACAACATGACATGCACTCAATAGTCATTAATTACAATCCATATATCTCTTATTTTATATATAACCAATGAAAATCTAACCAAGTTCTTCAGCTTTCTTTAGCTTTTCATTGATCATCTCCTGAATGTGAGGATCTGGAACAGCTGCAGGCATGGGTGGCTGTTGTGCAGCATTCGTCAAAGGCTGAGGAAGAGATGCACGATCCTTGTTGAAAGCATCCAAAAGAAGCATAGACTACCATGAAACAACAAACAACAGTTAGTCTTCCGCTGCATCATCTTTATATATACTTATAGGTAAATTTCCTTTAAACCTGTTTGTCTGCTCTTTGAGTTCTTAGCTCTTCAATCTCTTCCAGAACCCGCATCTTCATGTCTGTCTTGCCTTCAAGATCTACAATACAAAATAATGGTCAGTCAGTAGCACCAGAAGTTGAATATGAGAAGTAGCCAGATTTTAAAGAATGCATTCTAATGGGAATAAATTATGGTCATGTCAAGATTAGTTAATATGTTAAGTTACTAATCACACTAGATCGGGACAAGTTCAAGCTAGTGAGACAGGATGTAAAAAGAACAGCTTATATAAAAATGTTCTTATTTGTCTAGTTCCACTAAGCCAATTTTTAGACTACACAAAAGAAAATGAGATTATTCAAAGTGAACCATGAATTTGAATTAAAAAAGGATAGATATATAATTAACTTACCAAATTGATCCAGTTCGTGCAATTTCTCTTTAATTTGCTTTGACATCTCATCAATCTCTGGTGTCTGCAATTCCACAAGATTAACTAACTAAATTGTTGATACAATAGTGGGCCATGAGACAAAGATTATGAATTACAGAAGTCTACCAGGGTAACTTCTGATACGGAAATAGCAACAGCAGCTTTAGCATCCTCTTCATCAAGTCTCTTCAGAGCCCTTTCGATTTTCCGATCACACTCAACAATAAGCCTGTCTATGTTATCCTCTAAATCTCTGTCGTAATTGTCCTGACCCTTTGCTTTTGCTTCCTCATATCTGAGATAAGTTAAAGTGTAACAAGGATAACTAAACTCTAATCTAAGGACATATCCCACAAGGCCACAACAATACTATCACTTCATCTCCAAAAAAATATACATAATCGAACATAGACAAATACTTTAATAAGCTACTCAAGTAACATGACAATGGTGCCCAGCCTCTTACTGGTGACTTCTCTTGTTACAATAACATAGTGCATATTTGATCGTCGATGAGAAATCATAGTTATCCAACAGAATCTATCTACCCAGCACCTAAGTGGAGGATTATCTTGTTCAACAACATATACATCCATCTTTTTCAGTGACAAACAGCCATCATTTATGCAAGGTTACCACAAGTTTCCTTCTCCAGTAATAGCTTCTTGGAATTTCCAGTGGTAATTAAAATTTTCATAACAGATTATATTTCATTCACCCAGAAAAGAAAACAGCACAACTATCAAACAAATTTACAGAGCCAAATGAAGGATACTCTTTCCTCAGCTGCAAAGAGTGCACCTTAGGGCATGGTCCCTTGTCCATTTTCTACGCCAAAAACCAAAAACTCGATTAATAACCTAACCCCCAAAAATATATACATCAATTCAGCAAATCAATTAAACACCATCACTGATCCCAAAACCACAAAATTCACACAAGTTCGATTTTCCCAAACCCCCGAGATTTATAGTATTTATACGCATTTGCATAGTATCATAAACACTTCACAAATTACGCGCGCTCATTCATCAAAAACTAGCATCATTTTTCAAACTAGAAAAAACCAGTAAACAGAAATAAAGAAGAAGAAAAACGCACGGTGAGCTGGAAAAGCTCGTGGGGGCAAAGGCCGGCGAGGAAGAGGCGGCAGACGTCGCGATCGTAGTACTTGCGCGTGACCTCCTGCGCGTCGCCGTTGCGGTTGGCTCCCATCAGCACATCGAGCTGCTTCCTTAGCGCATCCATGGCTTCCGAACTCTAGCGCGTTCGGAGCTGCAATCTGTGCGTGCGTGTGTGCGTGTGACTGTGTGAGGGTTTGGGTTTGGCCCTAAAATTGGGAAATTTGTCGAATGAAAAAGGAAAACCGTAAAATTACTTTGGGCGCCTCATTTTGTGTTAAAATAATGCGTTTTCTGTTAATTTTCACATTTACCCCCCACTTCACTTTCAAGTTTCGACTCTCGAGTAGGTGTAAGTGCGGGCAATTTACCATTTTACCCATACCCCCGAAATTTTGAGAATGTAAATTACAACAATAAATTATACTACTAATATAGCATATTTTTGTAATCTTGTTATTATATTTTTTTAGTAAGTGGTGAATAAGTCTATGATTTGTAATGAAAACATCTAAAATCTCAATTGTGTTCCGTTGGAATCAATTGTTCAATAACTATAAGGTATGACTAATATCCATTAGAATGATGTATCTTCCCGATAAAGATTGTCTCATTTACTATGACTATGAACATAACGTAAAATTATATTAGCCGAAAATCGACATGTTACACACTAGTATTTACTTCCTATGTCCACCAATCTTTTTACTCTTTTTGTCAACTTCGTTTGTCCACAAATTATTTGCTATCTCTTTCCATTTTTGGTAAATACTCACACACAATTCATTTAATGTATATCCCTAATACATCATTTTATACATAAACAAATATGGACCCCAACACTTGCAAATACAATAAATTACTACAATCATATAATTCTAAACAAGTAAGTGGCCCGTCGAAATTCGACGGGATTATTTAGCGTTATAATTAATATATAATAAAACTGAATAAATTTAATAAAACATGTAATAGTAGTATAAACATAGCAAAAATAGCTATTATATTAATATTCCAAATCCGATAAAATTAGTTATGTATTCTTCAAAATATACATACACATACAAAGTGATTATTACAAGCGATTGCAAAAAGAAAGAAGAAATGTAGAAGTTCCACCACTACTTTATTGAAAAATAGATATGGAATAGTCTTGTCTCGTCTCATCGATATGTCTCGTCTAGTCTCATCTCACCGATATGATTGTCTCATTAGAATAATACACTATATCTTCAATAGGATTTCGATAAAAGTTGAGGTCTTGCATGGGCTTTACTAATGAAGAGAAAGTTGAAATTAACATCAAGTAATAAATCATGAAGTATAATTAGATTTTTGTAATACTAAAAGAAATGACCATTAGCTTTTATTGCATAAAGGAAATAAAAAATAAAATCTGTGAAAATAGATTCTCCCGATATATTAACGAACCATGCAATTACTTTGTTATCAAGGAAAATCAAATCGCTAATCAGTTACCATATAATATCCAAATCCTAGTTAAAACATGATTAGAGCAAAATGATTGTAATATTCCATTTCATAATCCCTCTGCAAACCATATATACACACAACTCACTCAGCTATAATTATTCCAACCCATACATTTTTTGTGACGAGAGAAATTTGCAGTACTATGTATATACAACTCACTCCCCTATAATTATTCCAACTTATACATTTTTTGTGACGAGAGAAATTCGCAGTGAAGCACGGAGGATAAATAACGAGTAACAATGGCGTCGTCGTTGGAGAGAGTAACGTTGTCGAAAGAGGTGATTGATAAGCTAAAAAATGTGAATAATTGGGACGAGTGGCCATGGCAATGGACCTACGACGAGGAAAGAATGAGCATGGTGTGGTTATGGCCAAATTGCATTGATAATTGCATGATTAACCAAAATCATATTGCTAATCATGATTTGATCAATATTGATCAACAACAATGTGAATTGTGTTTTGGAGGAATAAATCAAGAGGCCCCCAGCAATAATGATGCGATTAATCACTAATTATTGCACTTTTCCTTTTTCTTTTTAGGACTGTTTAATTTTTAGATTTCAGCAATATTTTGCCGGTATTACAGTTTAGCTTGCAATTTTTTTACCAGTCTCTTCTATTAATTATTTGACGACGAAGATTAATCACTAATGATTGGTTTTTTTCCTTTCCTTTTAGGAGTGTTTAATATTTAGGTTTCAAGTCTTGTTAGCAACATTTTATTGATATTACATTTGGTGCTCAATTTGTCACCTAGATTAGATCAGGAGAAATATGTGGGCATTATTCATGATTGAATTTGAATAAATAATAGAAAAGGGAAATGGGAAAAATATTTCATTGATGAAAATGCAGTTTTAGAAGCTACTGAGAGCACAGACAACATGAACAAGAGTCTTCTTGGACTTGGTCTGGGAAATCTGAAGACTAATAACAATTCAACAATGCTATTTAACCTAAATTATTGATTGGTAAACTAGAATCAATCCATTTGCACACCTAGCTTCACTTGCAAGAATCTCATCTCTTGCTTCGATTCCGATACAGAAAATGGCAAAATCTTACTTTTAAATTAGGACGGAGAAGGCAGGCTCGTGGAGCGATTTCCCAGTTATGAAAGAAGGCGACGTCTCAGAGTTCATCCTGCAAAAGGGAACAAAAGCAAGCAAGCATTATCAGTGTAGAGTTCATATGCAGAAATCAGAATGCAATTGGCTGATCACTATTCTAACACAGATCTTATAAGATTAGAGATAGGTTATAGGTCTCGAACTGGTGTGAGTAGTGTGACGTGTAGAGGCGCTACAACAGAGCATTTTCTCATAAACTCATGGTGTTTCTATTATGCTGAGATACCATTGAATTCATTTGGTAATCTAAAATACAAAAATCTGAAGGACTCACATGGTAGTCGTCGTCCATGTAATCACGGTGCTGCAAAATAAATTAAAGATTCAGATTTAGACGTCACACTCTGAGTGCAAAGAAAATGAGCTATCTTCGACAAAAAAGCTTACCCTTCTGTATTTGTCCTTGTACCGATCCCGATGCCTTCTGTCATGACCCCTTTCTTTTCTCCTCCTTTCACCTTCTATTCTCGCTCTCTCTGCTTCCTGCATATGAGATCAAAAACCCCTTTTGAATGTCCATCTTTCCATGATAATCGAAATAAGTCGTTAATTAGTTAAGGATCAAACCTCTTCCTCCCTAGCTTTCCTGATTTTCTCTGCTTCCTCAAAGGCTTCTTTTTCAAGCTAAAGTTTCAAGTTATAAGAAGTTAGAAGGATAGTGAATTGTAATTTAATTAAAAGATGGATAGGAGACGATGCCCACCTCCCTATTAGCGAAAACTTCCTCGACTATGCTCTTTGCGTAGTCAGGATCATCACAGATCAAAATGTTGTCGAAAACAGAACCTGCTTTGACCTGCAACCATACCAAAGTGAAACTCCAATCTTAGCTATGCTGGAAAAAGGGCTCGCTGCAATAATTTAGCATAAGAACATGTATCCCCACCTGCCAAACTTCGATACCAACATACTTGATGGGCTTCAGGACATAAAGATCGGGATCATCTTCAAACTCTGACCAACAAGAAAAGCAGATGAAGGAGGTATTATTATCGCTCAAAAGTAGTGAAACGACAGTTGATATTTAGAATGTGCTTTACCAGGATTATCAATCCAAGGAATCTTCCATTTTCCTTTATAATTAGGATTCTTGATTCTCTGTGTGATAAGAAGAAAGTCCATTAAGTCGATGTTAACACGAAATAACGAGAGACTCTCTTAGAGATCTCCGGCAAGTGGGCATACCTTAGGCTTCCACGGCCCTCTGTATTGTGGATTAGGAATTCTGGGCGGTCTCCATTTTCCATCTTCGTCTTCATCCCAGTCATGAGGCTGCAATTGGGATAATAATTCAAATATGTAAATACATCATTGTATCTCGCCACTCCAACCTCAATAGCTAAACATGTGGGAGTAAACACAAACACATCGAAGATGAAACACAATTTAGGTTCATAATAGACAACCATACAGTCAAATGCCTGTGACTAACCTGTCTTGCCTTTGGATCGGGTATTTCTCGTGGAATAGAATCATAGCCCTGCAAAGTGATACACATTCAAACATCTAGACCGAGAAAAGAAAAAACATGGACACACAAACGACCTCTTACAAAAAAAACATTGTAGGTGTAAATTGCAATACCTCGGGCTTGACATCATTAGGGTCATTTATATATTCTCTATCATCCCAGTCTGCAGGCTGCCATCACAGTTTCAGAAATAACAAGTCAGCAAAAGAAATAAACAACCGCATTATAAAATGTTCGCATTTGAAGCATAAAACAAATGATTGCTTTCATGTTATAGTGGCTGGAAGATGAGTAGCTGATAACAACCTTTTTGGCATTCACCGCTTTAATTTTGCGGGGAGGTAGAATATCCCAGTCTGTGTACATGCTTCCAGAATCTCTTTCCCGACCATCAATGAGGACGCTATATGATGCATCAGGCCGAAGAATGAAGGTGTAAAAATGGGTCAACTTGTCCGTTTCGCATTGCAAATCCTTCTTGATAGGGTAATTTTGACCCTGATACGAGAGTATGACATGCAGTTTCTTCGTCTGAGTGCCACAAATATCAGGTCCAAACATCATGCTGATGCAAAATCAAGTTTCAAAGAGTTAGAGCATGAAAATTGGCAGAACCGATATACAGCTAACTGTAGATGGAAAATCTAGTACCTGTAAGGCGTGTCGCCACCAAATTTCTTCTGATTAACGTAACCGGAAAGGAGTTTTATATAACCCCCGCCGCATTCTATGTCCTGTTCAAGCCTAATGGAGTACTGAACAACTAAGGTTCTATTCTTGTTGCTGAATTCAGGGATTTTGGCTGATATGGCATAATGCCTAGCATCAGTTGAAGTCTGAATACCTATAACCATTTAAAAGCAAATTCACATTCCATTTCACATACCACTAATAGAAACAAAACTTGAACATAGAATAAAAAAAAAAAAGCTCTTCATCATCAAATGACTCAAAATCCATAGTTTTACTGCATTTCTCCAAACATCAAATATCATCAAAGCAAGAGCTTGTAAATGGAAGAAATCAAACCTCTATCATCGGGATCACCATGCCACTTCCCTGCCGAGTGCTTAAATGTGCCAGCTTTCCCTTCAGCCTTCTTCCAATCGGACTTCACCCACCGGCTCTGCCATCCATCTTCTCCACACAGCAAACAGAAAACACATACAGATTAGCGAATAAACACACACTCAATCTATCACACAAGCAACAGAAAACACATACATATTAGTGAATAAACACACACTCAAACTCTAACCCGAGCAGCAGAAAACACGCACACATTAGTGAATAAAAACACACACTAAAACTCTCACACAAGCAACAGAAAACACACACATTAGTATAACCACAAACTCAAACTCTCACACAAGCAGCAGAAAACACACACACATTAGCAAACAAACTATCACACAAGCAACGGAAGAAAACAAATTTTCCCAAAATTTTCACAATTTCTACACACAGTAGCCACAAAAAAAAGGTCAGCTTAAAATTGAGCAGCAGTTGACAATCACAGCTAGCTTAAATTCAAAATCAAAGTCATCAACAATCACTCTAGATTGATTTCCAAACAAGTTAACAATCCATAATAGAATAATAGCAGCTAAAATAGGCAAATATCACTACTAATCAGTGCTTCAATCAGCTCACACTAAACACTAAAAAATCACTCCATTTCTAAGCAACTTACCATCAAACCGCTCCTCAAATATAATCTCAGCAAACGAAACGGGAAGCAGAGAAGCTGCAACGATAAAAACAGAAAATGCTAGCGAGGAGAGAAGAAATTTATGCTTAGATTTTGCCATTTTTGAGTAAGTGGGAAACTAAGATTCTAAATCGGGCTAAATATAGAGATTTAATCTTGTATTTCTGACCCCATATTTTCTGGTTTATTACGATTGTGCCCCAAATTGGAAATTTAAATTGACTTTGAAGTCCACGCTGGGCCCCACTGGCACGTTAGCTCCTCCAATAGGATTCCTTCTAGGACATTCTTTGTCCATTTGGATTCCAATTATTTTTCAATTTTTTTCCTTTTCTGCTTTTTTAGTGCTTCATTTTTGGGTGACTTTCCACTTCTTTATGGCAATAATTTATATCTTCAATTGGTTGTTATAGTGATTAATACATATCAAAATAGATTCTTGATTTATGCAGCGAAAAAAAATTACCTTAACATTTTTGTCTAGTAAGTCCGTAAATTTATTTTATTTTACGGTACTTTATTTTATTTTTATATTGGTTAATTTGTTCCATGTCTTAATTTTTTTAATACTCATAACCAATAATATTGAATAATTGCACCATTTAACTATATATCATACCATATATTTTTAAATCTATACAGCTAGTTTGAACTCATAATTTTGTAAGTATGTGCTCGTTTTTTATGCCACCCGTTTATGTGTGTAACTTACGCTCAAACTTTGGTTTTAGACTCTTTTTTTCTACAAAAATATTAACAAGAATTTTAGTTGGTCGTGGCCCAAAAAAGGGGTCAATAAAAGTTTTTTTTGTAATAATTAGGAAAACAAAGGGTATGGAGTATATAATGTGGAAATACTTGAGTTTACCAAAGACTTTCACTATCACCCATTCAAGTCCAAGTCTTCCTATGTGGAAAATTATTATATCTATTGAATTTAGTTTACTTTTCCACTATCAATCTTCTTTCCAACCATAAAAAAAATAGCTTGAGTTTTACTTGGGCTTTAATTCTTAATAAATGATCAAATTTCGAAGGAGCTTTTTTTTTAATGAGTAGCTATGTTCTTTTGCAAGATCGCTACAAGACAAATGAAAAGATTTAAGAATAAGTGAATAGTCATCATAGAAAAAAAAACAGCCTTGCTCATTCACAAGCCAAGATTTAATTTAGTTGCAAGATAAGAGAGTTTGATCATAAATGGAGTATATTATCAGTTTATCACCATCGATTATGAAGAACACCAAAACATAATTCGTGGGATGCTCAGAAATATGAAAAAATAGAATAAAAAAATCATCCTAGGATAGCTTGATGGAAAGAAGAGAAGCTAATCAAAATCTAATCCATTTCCCCCTATTTCGCCTTGGGGTGGGATGCGATGTAGTCGATGGCGAGCTCGAGTGAGTTGATTTTGTCGGCCTCCTCGTCGGGAATCTCGAACGAGAACTCGTCTTCGAGGGCCATCAAGACATCCACAGCATCTAAACTATCCAGTCCAAGATCTTTTTGGAAATGAGCAGTTGGAGTGACCTACAATGATCACATTCTTCCAAGAATTGAGAAAAATATACGAATAGTATATTAAAACGAAACTTCCCAATTAAAACATGAAGAAGAGAGTATCAATGAAAACGAGCAGAAGGGAAAACATATGAACTTAATTTGAAGACAAATACAGCCATAATATTTGACTCAAACAAATGTGTGCTGCTATGCTTTTCATATCTAGTCTTCACTACTATGGGTATCAATGTCAAAACTACCGACTTTGTGGCTGAGCCAACCATATGCAAGAAACATGAATTCCTTAGCTCTTTGGTTGATCCCTCAAGTGCAATAATGTTATTGGCAGCCATGTGGATTCTTAATTAGTCTCTGGCATCAGCATTTTGCAACGAAAGAATAGACTTTAGCAACTTTCAATACGTCGAAGATTCAAACAAACTTCTATCTGATCTGAGTTGGAATCATATATGTATACAGATCTAAACTTCAAAAAATTGTTTGTTCTTGTAATGGATCCAAGAAATCTTATGTCTGGGACAACATAGTAAAATATCACTAAAACCCTTTATAAGTAGTAAATAAGTTTCAATGCACCACAAAACATGCATTGCCACAAATCTTATAGCAGACACACGGCCTAAAAATTCTTCGACCAACTCAATAAACAAATTCAATACAAAAGCCCGTCATCCTTAAAACTAGTAGATGAAGTTAATCATAACATATAGTATTCGTGGCACAAGATGCTTCAAATAAGATAAACGCGTGCTATCGTAGACAGCACCAGCCAAATACTGAGAATACTGATCCTAAAGCACACCACCAGCCAAATATACGATGCAAGGATACATCCGAAACGACAAAAACATCTTTTGATGTGTTAATTGCACAATTTCACAGCCACTACAGTATTTATCTTCTCCCCAAAAACACAAATGAATTGAATAGAATCAAACTTCTACTTGAATAGACACAGTAGGCATAGACTGCTCTCAGTTTTTTATTGCAATATACCTAGTCAAATAAATGAGACCCTAAATCACGAGTTTTCTGTTGAATTTCTATCTATGGTACCACTAATCTCAACAGCATCCCAAAACCTAATATTCCACCTATTTCCAACATTATAAAAATCTGCAGCTTCATTCCAAAACCTAATATTCCACCTATTTCAGTCCAGCTCAAGCCAATTAAACCCTAAAACTACCTCAATAATTCATATACAAACGGTGCTCAATTTACCTAAATATCAGCTCCCAACAAACAGAGTAAAAACAAAAAACCGAAAAGAAAAAAAACTGTGAAATCGATGAATTTACCTTAGACTGATCGACTGTCTCAACGGTTTTGATGGCGTTGAGCACGCGATCTGTGACCTCGGACTTCTCGAGGAATGAAGCCCTCGCTTCTTCAGAGAAATGGCGTCTGATCAGCTGCGACACGCCGCCGGTAGGGTTTTGGAGCTGCGGCAAAGCGGCCACATTCACTCTGAAGTACTTGAAAAGAGCGTTTCTCGCCGCCATTTCCGTCGAGTTTGAGAGAAAAAAACTGGGAATTTTTCAGTTGAGAAGAGCACAATTTGGGCGTAGAATTATGCTAATAAGATATATAGAAAGGCCCAAACTCTTCTCTCTCACTAATTTGGCCCAGCTCAGTGAGAGCTCAACAAAAGCCCAATTCAATACACATACATACTTGTCAATTACTACAATTTTTTAATTTAAAGGTTTAATTGTCTATTATTTGGTTTTTTAACCAAAACTTTTATTTTGGTTGAAACATAAATTTTACAAAACTTTGGAATTTGACACAAGTCTAAATTTGTTCGGTAATAACTTGATTATTTTGACCTTTTGAGTTCGATTAACACTTCAACAATGACCTTCTTTAGTTTCCTCCATTGATCGATCAATCGAGTTAGAACGCAATGGGAGGGACTTGGCACAAGCAATCCTATCCTTTGATTTGTTAAGTTTTGTGGTTGCGACTAATTTAGTTTAGTTGATAAAATTAATGACATTTAAATACGGGCAGAGCTAGTACAGGAATTTACTTTTGATTTGTAAACTTCCAAATCCCTGACCTCCGGAACAGTTGATTCGTAACTTTTTCAAATTTGGGATCATTTTTCGGAATCGTTTCTCTACAAATATGATATGACACATAGGAAAATGTTTGTAGGTTTTCTAGAGGACAATCTGTTTCTTCAGGATCATCAAAATCAATGATACCATATATAGTAGTAAACATGTCTTAATTGTGACATGCACCACGTTAACCGAAGATAATGATAGATTAAGGTTTGTAGATTTTGAAGCATTGATATATTTGCAAGAAAATATCCATAATATATAATAGCAAGGTTTAAATGAAATTATAGTACCCTATCTAGATATAAAGTTAAATCACAAAATAAAATATCAAAAGCGCATCTGGTGTAGTGGTATCATAGTACCCTCCCACGGTACTGACCAGGGTTCGATTCCCTGGATGCGCATT